>JADLZK010006532.1:0-75620 GCA_015847255.1 Hyparrhenia diplandra
AAGTGGGTTCTCGAGATGGTTTTTGGTTTGAAAGCCACACTTGTTTGGGAGGTGGAGTCTTCGTGGGCTCTGCGAATGCAAATTCACCATATCTTTCCGCCAATGGGCTTGCAGGCTCAGTGGTGATCTTGGTTCATTTTGAGGAGTGTTTTGTTGGTTTCTCACTGCGAGCTCAAAAACCACTCACCTTGGACCGTCAACCTTTCTCTCCGCAGTATAACTCTCACCCTTCCCACCCATAGCAAAAGCTCGACGATGTGTCGGCCCTCCTTGAACTCGACCTCATCGTCATGCCGCCGTGGCTCTCCACTAGCACACCCAACCCGGGACGCAGAGCGAAGGTACTTGTTCTCCCTTCAACTCTCCCCTTGTCATGCCTACAAAACATGAGAGCTCCAACCTAAAGCTCTCACACTTAGCACACCTCAACATCAAAGTAGCTATCCGGGAGCTGGCCTCTCTGGCACGCCAAGCTTGGCGCACCGCTTCTCGCAACTCGCAGACGTAAGTTCCGGATAAGACTTGCACGCACTCAACAAATAACATAGGCTTAGCCCTCTCAGCATCAACGCGTCTCATCTAAAGGCAAAATAGCGCACTCTTGACTGCAAAGACATGATGCTAGACATATGCACGCGCAATCAAAGCATCACACTCCGCCTCATCGCATCACATCCACAGAGCTTCCTAAGCAACTCCTATCTCAACCATAGCCATTTCACTTCTTCCTTGTACTTTCTTCTCTAGCCGCCGCTTGAGCAACTTCTCCCTCGCACACCACAAGCGCATCGCCCAAAGAGTCAACCCTCACGCGAGAGATTCCCGACTGTAGAGGCACCTCAAGAGAAGAAGAGTCGCCGCCGCGGTGGCTTGACGGCGAGCTCGCCACCGCCTCCGGCCGAGGGCCATGGCGCAAACGGGCTTTGGAGAGCTCCATGGGTTGCAGCAAAGTCCATTCAAATCGGGCCGCCTCGACCTGCGCGCCGGACTCTCGGCCGCTGTGAGGAAGACTGCCCGCTCGGGAGTCGCTGTCGAGTGCTCGACGGAAAGGCAAGGAAGGCGTGTCTTTTGTGCTCCTAGCTACGCTTGCCAGGTGGCTCTTTCTTGATCGCTCTCCTTGTCTAGCCCTTTCTTGGACTTGTACTTCGTCGAGTATGTACCGCTTTGTCCTGCGCTGTCGGAGTCGCGGTACGTTGGAGTAGTACTTCTCGCCGGAGTACTTAATATCCTTGCACCTTCGCACGCTGGGCGCACGAAGCGGTCCTGACGCCGCGACTCAAAGCATCCGCCCTTGGGACCACCGCCACGCCGACGCGTCGCCGCTGTTGTGGAACCGTACGAGATCGGTCGACAGTGATCGGTTTGCGCGATCCCTGCCGCCCTCAAGGGCAGCCAACTCGGCGCTCCTCCAGCCACGCATACACCAAAAAGACAAGGCAAAAGAGATCCGCGGATGGGTTAGCGTAAGAACTAGAACTCCGCCTACCTGAGACTGCAGTGCAACGCTCAAGTAGATGCGGTTCTGAGCTTCATGCTCGATCTGGGCCTCGATCTCGAGGACTTTGAGCTTTGGCTTCAGTAAAAGCCTGGCTCTAGATGTGAGGGGTGTCGTAGTTGGCGGACCCACGATCGCGACACCTTCACATCCCACACCTTCCGATCCAAGGCGCACAAGAGCCAAAGCATCGCCTCGCGGATCATCAAGGCTTTTCTCCTTCCGCTTGTTCGCCAAGCAGCCTTGCTGCAGCATCGCCCTCAGCCCGGCAAAGAGAGAATCGGCTTTTGACTCCGCCATCAAGCTGATTAATAGGTTGTTGTACTCTCTCTTGTAGGTCTCGCGAGGCTGGCCTCGACTCGCGGGTTCCTGCGTGGATAATCCTCAAGTGTCCCGCCACACATCACTAGCCGGGTCCCCACAAGTGGCACTCTCACACTCTCAGTGTCTCTTGAGGCCGGAGAACAAAACGCCCTCGCGCCTGGCCATTGCTGGCATTGTGTTGGGCTATTTGTTCCTCACCCACTCGAGCGCTAGCACTTGGTAGTTCTCATCCTCAACAGCACACTCTCCAATCCATCCCCATGAGGTGTGCTGCATCTCAATCTTCCAATAGGGCTAGCTGGCAGCCATCGAACTCGGAGGTTTGCCAGCGACCGTGCACTGACATCCATCGCAGTCGCCTCTTTGCGGATCACGGACCGATTAGGTGGAAGTGATCCCAACCGCTCGGCTATCAATTGAAGGACCGAAACGGCCATCGAGGGGGTGAATGGGGAGCTCCTCGATTCCTTTTCACTCTTTGCCATCGGCTCAACCCCCGACCCTCCTCAAAAGCAAACTCTCCACACAAGGTCCCGATAACGCTTCTGCGCTAACGGCAGCAGCGTTACGAGTAACTCGAGCCACCGGAGATGTCCACGCACCCAAGTGGTTGGTGGATGTTCCCTAGGAACACAGCGATCATCTCAAACTATCGCTATCAGCCAGACTGCAGTAGCAAAAGATCTAACCGAAGGATCGAAAGAGTCACCACTTCTATGTAGGCATGAGTTCTAAATCAGAATACCAACGCCAACTTGTGGCGCAGAGTGCTTAGAAGAATTCCTGGACAATAGAATGTCATCGCGAAAAATTCCGGAATCCTCAAATCGAGCTCAATCGATCAAATTTCTATTAAAAAAGAAGATGATCGGAGATTCAATCGAATATGTGTCACTTGCCGACTGACGCTAAGAGCGCACCTAAACTTTACTCACCGCCTCATGAGCTAGCACATGGGAAAACAAACCTCGACTTGGAAACCGAATACCAAGATAAATCGGATGAAAATAAAATCCAAAAGAATAAAACGTGAGGCAAAACACGGAAGCAAGCTAAAAGCTTTTGATCAAACAAAACAAGCACAAGCACTATGTGCTCACGTACAGCAAGGAGGGACTGCTCTCCACCTGCACTCAAACCAAACGCCCAAGAAAATCAAGGTCATCCACGAACAGGCTCTCCACAGATCGAGATATGCACTCGAAGTTGATGCACTTGGTGCTGAACTCTTTGACTCACGAGCAGTCCACAGAAGATGAGCACATGACTGGAACTAATTTGCTCGGGTCAGGAAACGATTTGAGCAGGGGAGACGGGTGATGTGCTTGAATCTCACGGATCAGCTTGGGCCTAGACGCACAAGGCGCTGCTGCTTGGCCTCCCCGTACCTGCACCTCGATCCTGAGAACATCTAGCACACGAACCAAGAGAAAAGCTGACGGACTGGAGAACAACAAAAATCCTCTCGAACACAGGCGGGGATGACCCAGAGACAAGCCGCTTCTCAAGAGAATCACGCAGAGCGCCTAAGCACTAGGCGTTGGTAGCACTGCAGCTGGGATTTCCTCCGCTCAGCTTCCATGAGAAAAACTTACGAACACAGAGCGGATGCAAGAAACCGAGAAGAACGACAGAAGAACAAAGAAATAGACGGCCACTAAATCGATCAAAAACTCGGCCAAAAACACAAGGACTCGAGCCCAAAATTTGGTCAGATGAAATTCACCACAACACGAATCTATTCCCAAAAAATCATTGCCTGAAACAATTAGAACTCCGGAATCTCAGATCGAAAAAATACGCACGAAAATAGGGAAAAGAGGAAAAATCACAAAGATAAAAATCGCGGAATCCCGTAAAAGTGACGAAATTTAATTCGGGGTGGTTCACTCTTCCTACAAACGAAAATCACAAAGACAAATCCGCGCAAAATTGTGTTTCTGGACCTCTAAAATAGCAAACCCTAAAAATCTTTAAAATAAAAACTAAAATGAGAGGCAAAGAGGGGAGAAGGTCGTTATCCTCCATATAGTCTAAAAATCCTCTTTTCCCAAACTACCTTGGGATACATAGTAGAAATGTAACCGGTAACCCAAGGCACAATTTGGGGCCCGGACTCGCGATACTTATTCCGACGCACTCACCGCTGCCCTCATCTCTGCCCAAATTTTGCTCCACGCACTCTCCGTGATGCCGCTTTTCACGTACGCCGCCCGGTCACGGCGTCGTGACCACGCTGCTCGGGTTTTGAGGCCCAAAACCCGCGGAAACCCGCCGGACATGGCTTGGAGGCTCAAACCACCGTAAAACCCGCGACTCCGTGGTTTTTGAGGCCCAAAACCACGCAAAACCCGCTGCCAATGGTTTTGAGGACAAACGCACCAAACCTCCTCGACATCGTGTCATTATCGCCGCCTTGACCGCCCTCGAAGCGTCGCTTGGTCATCCGAGCCTCCCCGCCTCGTCGCCAGACGCCAGCCGCTCTGACGGATCGACATCGGTCCCGCCATCGCCCTTCTTGCATCTGGCTGATGTCAAACCTGATGTCAGCTTCACCATGGCTGGGCCACGCGCCGATCCGTCCCTCGGTCCAAGCCTTCACGCCCGTCCTTCACCTCACGCGTCCGGCCGCCGTGCATCTCCTTGGCCCCTTCACCTGCGCCGTCGGCTACCATCTCGAAGGCTCCACACTGCATACAAAACTACTAACCAAAGATCGTCTTCGATTTTTACCTCCGCGGTGTGCGGTGAATATCTTGAAAGCATAAAGAATAAAAAGAAAATAGAATTAAAATGTTGATTTGTTGTGTCCGACCAATCATTGCAAAACTAAAACATTACTTGACCTTAAATCAACCATGCCGTCAAGACGTTGTGTGTTTGTCAGTAGAGTAGCAGGGCTGCGTCTGGTGAATCATTAACTTATGTCCAGGTGACTGTATTTGCGCAATTTCTTCTTTGAGGGAGGACGGGATGGATAGGCTTCATGGAACAAACTGATTGGGCATGTGTGGATTATAGGCACCTGAGAATTTGCTTGTAACCACTGACAGATTCTGAAGCTTACTGTCCATGCTTATACATTCAAAGTTATTATCGCTGCTGCTACAATTCTAGCATTAAACATAGTGCTTTTTTTTATGCTCATCTTATGTTTTGGTGGGAAATTTAAAAGAGTAAGATTAGGGGACATATAACTGAGAAATGCTGCATTAATCAAAAACTAAATGTCGGCAACTTTTACTAATTAAATGAAACTAGAATTATTGCACATATGAGGACTAATTAAGGTTGCTATTACCTCTTGAGGATATAAAGTTGAGCCACCATTGGATGTGGCTTCACCTGTTATTTCCATATATAGTATCATTATTTTGTTGTGATTGTATTTTTATGTGAGTATGTACATATGTTTTGCAGGCTGAGGGTGGCTAAATTTGTTGAAACACAAACATAGGTTGGTGTCAACTTGAGTTAGTCAGTTGTTGAATTGAAACACACAGAGACTTGGAGTGTCAACAGGTTGCATAGAGAAACTCATCAGAGAGGTTTATATTTCTGCTAAAAGCTTTTATATGTTCCTTCTTTTTGCTCCGATTGACAGTAGCTTTATCCTTTTGTTATATGCTATTGTCAAACAAGCATACATTTTCTCATACTATTACACACAGCATTTGCAATTCTTTTATACAGTAAACAAGCTAGAATAATAGTGAATTCAGACCAGCCATTGTGAACATCTCCTTACACTACTTTTTGCTCCGTATCAGAACTAGGGCTATTTTTGGGCATCAAGTCACATGGTCCTTTGGTTAGAGGTTACACGGTGTGGTGGTTGAGATGAATGAGTGGTTCTATGTAGCTTTATCCTCTTTTTTATTTATTTTCTTATATTTTATAATATGGATACAGAGGGTTTCCCTAAGCCCTAGTGCCCCACCCATCTCCAAAAGTATTAGTGTCATAACATTCTATTACCTCCATTTAAGACGTTTGAAAAGCTTTTTTAGATACATTTCTTTTCTTGTGTACTTGGACATGAGTGGCACAACTAGGTGCATGCAAAAATGTATCTAGAAAATCTAAAACGTCTTATATTGGAAGGGAGTAGTTTGTTATTTCTGTTAAGGTCTTGTTTTAGAACTGCACCGCAACAACGTTGCCTTTCATAAGTTGCCAGGAATCACACCAGCTCCTGGGCTTATCGGCTGCTGAGTGATCATCGCCATGTAGTGATGGTGTGGTGTGATGTGGTGTAGTATGGTGGTCAGCTGTGTCGCGTGATCAGCGCAGGTCCAGTGATTGTGTGGCGTAATAAGTTCAGTATCTAATCTCCTCCGCCTCATTTTATAACTCTAAAAACTATAGGCCCTATAGCCTATCAGGCATTGGCCCTCCACTACCAACTCTTGTTTTCATGGTCAATATATCAAGTTTGCCTTATATATCAAGTAGGGGCTATCCATAATGCCTTTTCAACCAAGATTTGCAGTAAAGTAGTCTATTCTGAGTACATCTCGGAAGGTTTATCCTGAAAACAAAACCCATATTCTTAAAGTTGTAAAATACCAGATCAAAGTTGTTGAATGAAAAGTATAAATATCAATTAGTTATTTTTTAACCTTCAGTATTGAATGAATAGTAGATATGCCAGTCTGTTGCAGGAATATTTGGAATGCAAGAACCTCATTTTTGTCAGAAGGGATCTAGGAAGGTTTGGAGTCGTGAACAATGTATGGAATTCGGTATTTATGTATGGAAACGATGTACAGATGATCGAAGATGTGCTTGTTATGTGATAGCCATGCACAAAGATTCATGTACTATGCTTGATTTCAATTTTCAGGGCTGTAATATATATAGCAAAATTGTGTTTTTCTAGTCCTGTTTTCCTGATTGATAAGGACAATGTAAATATTAGGTTGGTCGGTCATTACTCTTTTGCGTATTTGAGAAAAAAAGACAATGTAAATATTATTTGAGATATTTCAATTTCGAACAGATGAAAATTATTTCTAATATAATTTCTCATTGACACATCAGTGCAATGTCTTGAGTTGTAAAACTGTCAACGACCTATTCTATCTAACCACTATTTGTCACCGCAGACAATGAGTTTTGAAAAAAGCCAATGGGGATATTGAGTTCTCATGGATCAAATCACGACTGAATGGGCAAAAAAGATATTGCCAGAGGTTCGAGATCAGCGTTGTCAATCATCCTGCGTGATGCATGCCGCGAGTGCAGGGGTTGGGATGGCTATACTGAGAAAGCTGGCAATGGGTGAGCCCTCAACCTCAACTGACTTAAGGTTCAATGTACGTCGATTGATTGGAGTATGAGAGAGGAAAACTGGATGCACCCCAGCTGAGTGATTCCTTGGAGCGTGTACGGTAAAGCGTGGTGCAACATGGCGAGAGGAAGAGTTGGATGGATCTATTTCGAGATCATGGTGCCTATGCAAGGTGTACAGATTGGAGTGCTGAGAAGAAAAGTTAAACTGGAGAGCTATGAGGTTATCAGGTCTCCCGACTTTGACACTTTGGGCAGGTTATAGCACAGGGGAAGCTAATTCTCGCAAAACCTACCTGTTGGTCCGGAGTTTGCCGACTTGAAGCCAGATGAGATTGTATGTTTTCAATAAAGATTCAAATGTGACAAGGGCTAATTACCGCTGTCCATATGAGGCTTTGTTTGATTTGGATTCCAAAACTGATGTTCACCTGGAGTCGTATCTCATCTCTTCAAGACCTTATTTGGTATTTATGCACAGTGGAGGAATAAACTTTGGGAGATAAAGGATTTGGCCGGCTCTGTTTCCCTGTAAGCAGGTATATCAGATCGTTTCTATGTGTGCCTCAGCAAATCCACCTTGCATTCCTGCGGGTTCGCCAAGACTCTAGCGCTACTGACCCCAAGTTCTTCAGGGAAAAGCAGCTATAGCTCTTACATGCCGCGCTGCGTGTAGCCCCAGGGCCGTTCTTTCTGAGTTTTAGGGCCCTGGCTTAAAACCAGAATTTGGGGCCCCTTATATATAATATGAACAACGAAAATCTTTTTATGTATTTGAGAGAAAACCACATGAACGATGAAATGTTTACCACAAAACACTTAAATACATAAAAAAAAATAATATTCATAGAAGACAGAGCTAGGCTTTGTGTCGCAGGTCCCACGACACTGATAAATTTTGCAAAGAAAAAGGTGATAGATAAATTGATGAACCCAGTTATAATGTTGAAGATCACATTCTTGATGATACCGATGACACCATTTAACCTCTTCTTCAGATGTTGTTGATCTTTTCAAATAGTTCTTTTCAGACTGCCGAAGCATATTTTCTGATGTCATGATACCATTACAACTTAAAGAAAACAATTACCTAAAAAGTTTAATTTGAATACAATCAAATTCAATTTTTATGCAAGAAGCTTTGTTGTCTATGTTCTGTAGGCATTACAGCCCAAACCGTGTGGGTTGTCTGGTTTGATCTGAATGGGCAAGGTTACCACTTTGAGGTATTTCTTCTCAACGCATTCACTTCTCAGTGCTTGAATCCTGATTCTCAGTAAAAGGACTTCGCGCCTCATAATGTGTACATGCATATATGTATTTGTCAAATAAGTACTTTTGAAATGTTTTTCTAAAGAAAAAAACGGCCACAATGTGTGCATGACGTCAATCGCTTTATTGGAGCCTGGAATGCTTGCAGGAAGAGAGACGCAGCTCGTATACCTGGATCATTTTGACAGCAAGAAGCATCCATGGCGCCGCTCGTATATACTCTAATCTTACTACTAGCCGGCTAGCAGCTGAATACGGATATACTACATCTACATACCAAGTGTAGTATACTGTATACCTGAGGTGGGGCCCCATGGGATTTGAAGACTCCAAGAACGAGCTGAGAGGGAGTGGGCTAGCTTGCCGACGCGACGACGAGGCTAGAGTCGGCGACAACAAACTACTAGTTGGGTGCACGAGGGCGAAGAGCCGAAGACAAGCATGCCAGATGCGCTCAGCCTGGGGGCCCTGACTGCCGGGGCCCGGGGCGGGCTCGCCCCGCTCGCCCACCCCCAGGGGCCGGGCCGGGTAGCCCCTTGCCGTCAAGATGATCATGATCGGCCCAGGCAACGCCGCAGACTATCAGATAACTAAAAGGCCAGACATCGCTAATGCCGACGGCCCGGCACCTCAAACCACACCGTACAGCTGTCAAGTGATGTATCTAGCATCTCGGCTAAGCAATTCTCACGGGAACTGACTGCTGAACCCCGGTCACTTTCAATTGACTGACCCCTGACCCACAGAGCTTCATTACAGAAAAGTCACCAGGGCGTTTGGCCTCCCTGGCTGATGGCTCCACTTTCCTGGTCAGAATGTAGTTCATCATCTCCCAAAAGCTCTTATACCTCTGTCACCAGGAGTTACCACCGTGAATTCTTTCTGATGCCGTAGCAAGGGGCGTACGCGTGCCCCTTCTCAAATAACATGTTCCTGAGCCCCTTTTATCGTCATCGATGCTCCGTCGACAATGACGCACTGGTGACTGTATGATGATGCTTTCTGACTAGCGCCGACTATCATATACGCATGCATAGTATGCTGTACACATCGAAGATATCTACCTGTTCTGCGCGCAGGGATGAGGATATCTACCCGTTTTTTCCCCTTCTATTTTTCTTACGGGAGGAGGTAAACCCTGCTCTCATAAAAGCAACAAGAGGTACAAGAAACGCTTAGGCGGCTGCCCGCCAGCTTACACTGAAGCAAGTGCAAAGGTCCAATTTACACCGAACACCTAATACTATTAGTCTGCATGTGACACGAAACACCCTAAAACAGTAGGGTCAAATTAACGAAGAACATCTACCCGCTTGTTTCCCTTGCTGTGAACTGAAACTGTTATATCACCGTTGTGTATGCCAAAAATACCTTTGCTGCAAAAAAAAGAAACACGAACAGCTTTCTAGCATTGGTATGCATGCAAAGTTTTCTTACGTAAAACAAGTGCAAAGCTATAGTATACCTCTTCGTCCCCCAAAAGAGTCGGATGTATAAGTTATCAAACTTTATTAACTTTGACTATGTTTATAGAATATTGCCATTAAGCTATATTCAAAGCCGTCTATCCAACATACTAATTATGTATCATAAATATTAATATTTTATTATATACATTTGGTTAATTAAAGTTAAAGATTGTTGACTATTTGAAAAGTGAGAATAACTCTTTTTAATTTGTTAGAAAGAATATAATTGTAGCACAACTTCAAGTTTTAGTACCTTAAGTTTGACCAATTATAAATAAAAAGTATCGCATGTTTATGATACAAAAATTAGTATTATTAGATTTCATTTACAAAATGTATATTTCTCATAATAAATTAATTTAAAATCAAAATATCATTCACTAGAAAATTAGTCAAACACGAATCCTTTGGTTGCATGCAGCTCATAGTTCTTTTAGACAGAGATAATACGCCTTTAGGACATTTATGCCATCATCATGCTAATGTCATGCTTCCTCTCCTCCCCATCAAAAATGTAATCCCAATATTGTTATAAAATATCTCCACGGTGATCTAGGCCTTGCTTTTTTAGTATTTTACTCGTGATATACTAGGCGAATTTCCATGTGTCGTGCTACCCAAATTGGCGTAGAATAAAAATAGTTTTTGTCGACATGAATACTACAATTGCATGAGCTAGTGGATTGTAATTGTGTGTGGTAGTGCATGCACATGCCTAGTTGGACAACTATCATGTTGAGATAAATAACTAATGGAGTTTTGCTTAGTGGATGATACTCATTGTATGTAATAGTGGATTATCTTGTTGATACCTTGAATGTTGAGATAAATAATTAGTGGTTTATAGCTTTATAGAAGTATAAGATAAGATAAGATTGGCATCATCCTTCTCGTCAAGTCCTTCATATCCGGGTCAAGTTTATTTAAAACTAGAGACACTGCCATTGGCCATGATTCTCTTAATAATACTTTTATGTATACATATATATAAGAATTTGTCCGAAGTTATTTTAACTAATCATCGTGAAAAAGATAGTCAAAGAAATAGGTGATGAAGCAAATATTATATGGTAGTATAATTTGTATGTTAATAGATTAAAAATTTAAATCATTTTACATGATAGAGATGACATGGTTTTTTGTAATTAATAAGAGATGATATGGACATAGTGGTTAATGATGTTATTATGCTTTTTACGTTAAAAGATGGAATATGTAGTAGGTTCGGCAGTGGAGGATGGTGTGACTATTGCTTTTTACGTATGAGAGCTTCATCTATTGGATTTTTATACAAAAGCTCTCGTATTCTTTTACCACGGCTATATTTTTAGTCATTCTTTTTTTGCCTCCTTTATCATGGCTGTCCGTCCTTTTAGGTATTGTCTTATTTCTGGGCGTGCAGTCATTTGTCTTACGGACTGCACGCTCGTCCGCCGTCGTGATCCCCTAATCCAACGTCCGTCGGTTTTGCTTCTTGTTTTTTAGCCCAATGCACGCACACACCTCATCCACCCACGCCTGCACACCTGTCTTCATTCCTCCTCCCCACTCCACGACTCCTCCCTCCTCGGCGGCGATCCCCGTGCCCGTGTCCCAACGCGCACCGGCGAGTTCCTCCCCTCCCCTCCCGCCGGCGCGCCATCGAGGTAGCCTTCCTCCTCCCCGGCGAACTCCTTCGAGCTTCGGGCGAGCGGGTGGCTACGGCGGCTGGATCTGGGCGCGCGGGCCTGCGCGAGTCTCCCTGTGTTGGCCTGCTCCTCCCCCAAGCCGGTGCTCCACGCCCCTGCCCACTCGCCCGAGCTATGGAGCTGCTCCAGTCGCTCCCACAGGCCGGGCTGACCGGCCCCAGCACTGCTGCCCAAGCCAGGCCTCGTTGGGTGCTGCGCTGAAGCTTTGACCGGGCGGACTGAGCTGCACGGCCTCCGCCGCCGCCGGGTGCTACTAGCTGTGCCCCTGGTCGTACTGTGATGTTGTCTGCGCTGCCCCCTTCCCCTTGCTACCGTACGAGCACTGCGGTTTTCCAAATCACGCATGCATCCGTGGTGAGCTCCTCCCTCTAATGGATATGTGTATGTCTTGTTTAGGTGCTGCAAATCATGGATCTAGGGTTAGATTTTGCTTTTTGCTTTGTGATTCATGGTTCCTGTTACTATAGTACATTTGAATAATTTAATTTTAATTTATGCAACCTTGGTTCCTGTTATTATAATACATGAATTGGCTATTCAGGTGTGTTGTTGGATGCACACCGGAGATTGCGCAGGTGCTATTTTCAACTTAGATTTGTGTCCTTCATCTCGTCAAGCATGTGCTTTGATGTCCAGTGATTGTTTGTTTTGAGATTTGAAATTTAGCTTTTATCAATATGCTAGCATCACCCCCTTTGTTCGAATTTGTCATCACACTTTTTTCAAGATTGGCCTCTTGTAGAAATTGGGTTACTTTAGCACTTGCAATTGCTTCGCCTCCATGGTTGCAATTGGTCTCAAGCGGTGAAAGTTGGGGTTATGGTCAGCAATTGTCTTATTTTTATGACTGGTAACAGCACCGTATCCATGGTTGCAATTGGCCTCGTGCCTTGATTTTTGGTGGGGTTTTTATCTTTTCAGTTTTACAGTGTCGATTAAACATGTGATACATGCAATATAGTAACTGGTTTAGATTTATTTATTTGCAACTTATTTATTGCATTAGTGGCAATTCACTTTTCAATTTTATCTCTAAAATATAGTATGGTGCGCCTCCCTCCCCCTCCCTTGATCAGTCTTTGGGATTCCGCCTCTTTCCGCGCCATAACAAGGCCGCACATGAATTCAAACAAGTGTGGATGGCCAAGAAATTTTGTAATATCTATGAAGGCAGACCCAAGACAATCTTGGGTTTTATTCATGCAGTCCCTCTTTCTGCATTGTATTGGTAGGTGTTGGTTTTCCTGGAAGTGCACATTTCTGAACTTAACCGATACTTACAAATAATGTTTTTTGTGGTCACAGCTGAACTATTTTCCACTTGGTGTGTGCCTAGGTCATTTGACTTCTCAAAGTTCACTACCCAAAGATTGGCAAAGGCTTTACTTCCTTTACTGTCTGTATGAGTGCCAGCCATACAAGCCACATTTTCAAGATTTATTTGTTTCTTGGTAAGGCATATATATTCAGAAAATATTGAATTACATATATTTATGTCAAATGAGCTGAACCGTTCATCCAACCTGGTTTTTAGTTGCTGCTTTGTGTCATGAAAATGGATAGAGGACAACAACACGATGCTTGCCCTAATCTTCATCTTGAGCGTCCATAAGGTATGTCCACCCAATCTGCCATCTGTACTAGCCGTAGCTGGTCAATAATCTAGTGAGCAATTTATAATCATTGGTCAAACAAGTTATTAGCATTCTGGTAGCAATTTAATTTTTATTGGTTAGGCAAGTTATTAGTGGTATAGTCATTTGGTTGCTTGTAATTTATCTTGAGGGGTTGTGCCGATTCTAATTCATGATCTTGAAAATGGCCATTTGCTATCTCACATCCATTGGTTTGGTGCCAGATTGTCACACATAGTATAAAAGTTTACCTATGATTGTTCAACCTCTGTCTATTTACCATCAGTGGCAATGAAAAACCAGTTGTGTCGATTTATTAGTACTTATGAAATTACTTGGAATGAAATTACAGTGAATATATTGACTGTTATGTTGCTGTAAAAACAAATGAAGAGAGCACAATAAGTAATGAGTAGTTTTCCATCATAGCACGCATTTCACTTCACTGTCGCATTTGAGCTACCAGCCTTCATTTCTTTTTAAGCAAATTGATGTAAGATTCTAGGTAGTTCTTTTCTTCCCCATTGGCTTAATATACTCATCATTTTAACAAAGAAAAAATATAATCATGCTTTTTATGCATTTACTCTGTCCTAAATCATCAATAATCCATCAGCGAACACATGGGTATCTCTTCATTACAGGTACCATGCCATCTAAATAGGCCATCCGTACTCAATTTAAGTCGCCAACTGATCTGATTATCTAAGCAAAAATGTAGCAGGAGCACATATGCTGGTGCAGTACACAATTTTAATATCATTGGTAGGGCATAAAGTTAATAGTATTCTGGTAGCAATTTAATATCGTGCGTCCACACAAATTATTAGTATTCAGGCAAGTTATCAGTTGTATGCTCCTGAGCTTTTTGTCAATTCGACAAGATCATTCCTATGTTGTTTTGTGCTGCCTTCTAATTGTTTAAATTTGTTAAATCAGCGTCCTACCTTCTTTTGTTGATTTGGTTACTCAAATTCTTTATTTGCAGAGTCATGGTAACTAAAGCCTCATCTAACTCAACCTTGTCCAACGCAAAGCATTTTGGCACTGCATGGCTTGGCTCTTTTTCATCAGGTTTGAACATCAGCTTGCCATGTTCTCCATAGCTTCTTTTGCAGCTACGTTGTGTGTGTCTGTACTGATTTTATATATTCTTTTTCCTGACCTACTAGCTCTTTTTTTGGGTGCTTAGTAATTTTTGCAAAAACATCAGTTGTCCAACAACAGTTCAAGATATGTAATGTTTCTCTCTGTATTTTTTTTAGTTTACCAGCAGATGCTCAGTGGACTGAATTGATGTTCTTATGTGATCATTTCCTTGCTCTCAGGTAAGATTTAATCTTTTTTTTTTTATTCACTATTTAATGCTGCTATAACTTTCGGTCTGTAGTTTTTTTAGTTGTAGTCATTGTTATGAATTTCATGATACAATCATGTACCTTTAAGCAATCATGATTTCATGTATTATGCATCTATATATATTGTAATGATATAATAGAAACTTCAAATGCAAAAGTTGGTGACTATGATTTTCTCTTTCTCAGTGACATGCATCAACATAGGTCATGCCCCTCATGCTCCAAACACTTGGAGACAGAAATTCGAAGCACAAGTAGGAACTTTGCGAGTTATGGATTAAGCAATTTATTAGTTAGATAATTTATTTGTTATTAGTTAAGCAATTTATTTATAATCAGGTAAGCAAATTAATACCATTAGTCACTTGGTTATTTTGTATCATGGTAGCAATTATGTGTGTCAACATAAAAATGTGCCTATGACTCTGAAATGATAACAAAATTTTGAAGAAATTTGCAAATTTTGAAGCTTGAGCAGTCCATACCAGTTTTTTTAAAAATAATGTTTGAAATATAAAACTGATTTCATATTCCTCTAAGTTAAAACGATTGTTTCCATAAATTATTACTAATCAAAGTTTTTTATTTTAAAAAAAAACTTTATTTTATTTCAGAAAAAAAATCTAATGGATCTGTCTAAACTATCATGAAAAACCGATATAAGTTGTTGGTTTTTTTTTTTTTGTCAAAAAAACACGTTGTGTTTTTAGCCAACAATCAAACAGTTTGAGAGGCGGCGAATCGGACTCGCGCAATAGTCCAGAGGGGGTCGGCTATCCACTGGGCCGAACCGCAACATCCCGATCCTTATCCGGCCCAGCGGACTGGACTGCCCCGGCTTTCGTGTCTGGCTGTCCCCATATATAAAATCGAAAGAAAACACAGAAAATCGGATCACCCAGCCGCTTCCTCCTCCTCGGTCCTCACCAATCACCGCCGAAGAGACAGGAAATCACCCAACCCTAATACCCCTCCCGCCAACCCGATGCCACGCGATCGTTCGGCCCACCGCCGCGGCCGGCGCGGCCGCCGCTACAACCCCATCGCAGGATCTCGCTCACCGTATGTTCTCAATTTTTTCTATTTCGTTGATCTAGTCGAAATTGAATCGTTTGGTTTATTTGGTGTTCGGGTAGGCGATTGCTTTCCGAACAAGATCACGCGAGGGCAGACGGGGTTAATTTAGACTGCTCTTGTATTTCTTCTTCTCTATTAATTAGAACATCTCCTAATATGAATTTCTAATTTAAATATGTTCCTAGTGACAATGTGACATCTTCGGCTGGTTGTATGATCACTAAAAAAAAAATCCTGATCTGGCTTTGTTGAATCGTTTTCAACGGGGACTTGTGCTTTGGAAGGGGAAGTTTCGGGTTCCTATTACAAGTAGGACCTCTGAGTAAACAGTTCACCTGGAATAATTGAGCATTCTTTTCCACTTCAGGTGTGCAGAGGAGCATGTGAAGTCTGTGCAAGAGCCCCAAACTACCATCACCACCACTTCCTCTGTGTCACGGATTTTTTTTTGCCCGGCTAGAGTTTGAATGGGGATGCACAATTTACATCAGGCAAGACCTTCAGGGAACTTTTCATACGTATCCTCATCTGGGTGGGCCATATCAGAGTTTACAGGAAGCCAACCAGGCTATTGATCGCCATCTTCATGACATCCGAGATCCAAAATGGTAAAGTTCCTCAACTGTGTTATATATATTCTCATTGGTTGTATGCACTGGTCTGCAGTTGATTATATTCAAAATAGGCTACATGGCCATGCTTCTATGTGTAGATCATATCACAGATTTTTACAGTATGATTAGGAAAAAGAATTAATGGTAAGTCCAATGTTGGACTACAGATCATCTGCTGTTTTTTTATTATTATTTTAGAGAAAAAAAAGGCGAGCTATTAAGCTGTCTTGGGACTCACTGAAAGCTAATGAAACATCTTTTATTGGAGATAAAAAAAAAAATACACAGTGCTTAAATCATTAGCATTTATTTTTAAGAAGAGCATGATGCACAGTGTTCAAAGCTGTCTTGGTACAACAAAGTTAACAAGCAAATTTGTTTTTGTTGGAGCATTTTTTTGTATAGTGCACAAATCATTAGCATAGCTAAAATCTTAACAGTACATATAGATGGTAATTGGGCTTTAGAACAGTAGTAAATGATTTCAAGCAAGTCTGTTTTGTGAGGTTTTGCCTGGTTGGCTGAACCCTGTGTGTTCAGACGCACTAGCATTTGCTTTCATTTCTCTGTTGTTCTAGGCCCAAAACTTACTACTATAATTTCTTTGCTGTGTGGTAATGAAATTTGGTCTTCTGTTGTAGAAAACAAAACATGTAGATGCTATGGCAGTACTTTTTTTATATAGTATATTTATTTTTATCATCATGATTGTTTAGTTTGCTTTTCAGCCAGGCGCATCTCTCAACTCTGTTTTTTGCATGTACTAGTAAACAACAGTAGTGATGGACGAACCTGTGATCTGAAAATGATCCAAGGGATTCTGTCACAGTACTGTTTTCTTTTTCTTTTTTTTATTACTGCCATGTTGATCAATGTACTGTCTACTGATCATCTATGATGCTTTGATCTAAAATACTAGGTTCAGGCAGCAAGATGATACTTCTACAATGGATTTACTCATACGGCAAGATCTTTACTGGCCTGATGGCACAAGTAAGCATTCAAAATCACGTATGAAGCAAAAGAGCCTGTGACCAAATGCACCAAATGGCTCAAGCTTTTAGTGGACAAGTATAACGAGGATCACCATCTTTTGGGGGTTTGCTCTCTTCCCCTCCCACCATCTGCCTATTGACTAGTGTACCTGTGTGTCTTGTTTTTCTTATTCATGAAACTTTTGCTTACTTGATCTATACTTGTTTTAGGATCTCGCATATGAACTCAAAGATGTTTTGAACTTCAACTCAATTTCTGCGCACCATTCATGCTACTATCATCTCAATTTCCGTACAAATTCTAAAGCAGCCAATGATTCAGAGAGAGCGGCACCAGCGATATATTCTTTGCAGAAGTCAAACTTTTTAGTCAAGGGAATCATAGAGAGTTGCTTATCTGTTGTCTCTGCACAGTTGATACAATCAATAATGGTATTACGTACTCTCTTATCCTAAAGCTAATTATTGTTGTGATACAGTTTGTGGCTCGCTCTGCATAGACCTGCTTGTTGTTTAATTTCTTATATATTGTCATTCACGTCCTATTTTTCTTTTGAGCTTTACTAGTAATATCTTAGCTGTTTCATGCATAGCAATGACTGCATTTTCCTTTGGTTGCTCATCTCTTAATTGTGTTTAGCCAGTTTGGTTACTTGGCAATTAACTCTTCTTTTTATTGATAAAGGTCAACCATGCAAGGCTTGTAACAATCCTGACAAGTTTGATATAATGCACCCTGATAGTTCTGTTGAAATGGCTGCTGGTCACGTGGATCCACGCACTCAATTTAGTGGATTTACGAGAGAGATAGAATACTATGACTCTGAAGATGAAGACAGATATGTGCGATATGATTTATCTCTTTAGCAAGAATTAATTTGCTTTGTTGCTTCTGTACTAATTGTTCATGTTTCCTTGACAGCTGAGAGATGCGGAGGCTGAGCTAAGACGGGTCTACAAGGTATAACATAACATGTCTTGTGCTGTTTTCTTGTACAATAAAAATACCATTTGCATATTGTGACCCATGATGTTGGTTACCAGAGCCAATTATAATTTCTTGCTAATGTATTTAGGGCCTTGATGACCCACGTGTTATTGAGAGGCTATTCACGCTTCCTCCTGGCGTAACTATTGTGCAAGAAGACTAAAAGGGTGTCATATATGGAGTGAAAGACCACAAGGGCACTGGAGTTAAACATCTGCCGAGCCAATATATGTTAATGGTCATAAATGCAAGACCCAGGTTGTAATTTTGTGAAGGTTAATACATCTTGGGGATAGCAAATTTTTGTGAAGGTTAATACATCTTGGGCATAGCAAATAGAAACTTGTTTGGTCTGAGATACTGAGACTGACTAGTGACCACATGCCAAAGTACATCTTGCTTGTCTATACAAGTTCACCCTTGTTAGATTACACTATTACAGGAATACGCTTATGATGTGGCTGTGATTTAGTATTTAGTTTCTACAGCAGTAGAGGTGCCTTGCTTACCTAGTGCCCTCAGGCTCAGCGGATGAATCATAACTTCACGCTGCTGTGCGCCTGTTGTTTGTTGTCTTGCTGACTATCTTGATCTTGGCAGTGCACTGAGGAATCCTGTCCACCAAGTCACCAACCACGTGTGATACGGTAAAAGATGAACCGGGCATGTTTAGCCATGGACAATTGAGCTCTACAGGCTAATAGATGTATTATCTGTATAATACCATAGTCCATATACCACCGCACACTGCAGTAAGATGCTGTCTGCACGGAATTCGTGAGGCTATTCATTAACAGTTGTTCCGTATCGTTTGAGCACGTTTGAGTTAAGTAACCGCACCATTGTTTGGATAACAATCGTTTGCAGGTCGCGCCCTGCCTAAAGCACATAAATATTGAGTGTATTGATCATCCTATTTCTATGCAAACGCTCTGGACCTTTGTTTCCTTGCATGTGATGGTTCATACCTCCACTTTTTTAGGGCAAACGTATCTATATTGATTAAGAGGACAAGTTGCAGTTAGGCTCCACTAAATGGACAATACAATTAGATATTTGGCTTAATCAAACAGCTGTATGAACAGTCCTAGCTAATTGCGCTAACAAATGTGCCATAGAATTTTGCTCGCGATTCACCTGATGCATCTCCACTTTCCGAACACGCATCACCTCTTTAACCTCCCATGCCATGCATATGCATGAAAAGTAATCTCAGATCTATCATAATTTGAACCCATTGAATAAAACATGTCATGCTGAAAAGCATACAAACGTGCCAAAATACCAACTCCAGCTTCTCCAGTTTGCTCAACAAATTAACCTTGAAGTGTTTCTCCACAATACACCTGCATTGCAATTTATATAAGCTATATATTCCATGAAAACAAAAGTTTGCATCAGCTACTTGTTAGTTACACAACCGTCACCTAGGATTACATGAACGCCAGCATTGCAGAGAATTATATGGAGTGTATCGCTGCAGGGCTGAATTATAGAATTTTCATTTGAAGTAACTCTAAGAAGCCATTCTAAAATGAAGATAATCTGCAAGGGGACTAATCAACTAACAATTCCATTTACTTCAAAATAACTCCATTATCTAGGTCATAAAAATGCATATATATACGTATGGAAGGAGGTTGAAAGCCTCTCACAAATATGAATAAAGCAGGCTAAATGACAGCTTTTCTAAGTAATAACTGAGAAAAATCTAGCATAGTCTAGTTCTATTTGTTTATATGATAATAATCAAGATAGGACGCCAGAATAAATTAAGTAGCTTGATAGCCATTAGAAGCTAAGAAAAAAGTAATGCGGTGCATTTCCAGCCATGTACCTCTTTTCAGCAGTCACAATTGGTGCTATGCCTCCACTAGCTTCAATTTTTAGTACAACTTCCAGCATGGTCAACATGAACAGATTTTTGTCAGCACTAGTCATTTACTCTGGGAACCTAAAGGTAACCTCAATTTTCAGCTGATGAGGGCATGAGGCATCCACATCCCTTTAGCCAGCAAGTGTTTGTGCTTCGACGTTCTCTATTACAGTGCAAATTTCACTATGCTGAGGATGCTGAAAACTACCAGCAACAAACTCATGCACTTCTCCATCAAGCTCAATTGAACTACACCCTGGTGTTTTCTTCATCTGCAAGCTGTTCATCTCCCTCCTCTCCCTGGCTAGACTGCTCCAGTCCTGTGCTTTTGCATACAAGCTAGACAGCATCACCTTTGCCCAGGGGTCATCTGGATCTAACCTGGTAAGTTCAGCTGCTGCAATCTCGCCAAGCTCCACATTGCTGTGAACTTTGCATGCGTTCAAGAATGCACCCCAGATTACTGCATTAGGCTTCATCCGCATGGTCCTTATAGTGTTGTATGCTTCTTGCAATCGGCCAACACGACCAAGAAGATCAATGACACATCCATAGTGTTCAATTTTGGGTGTGATTGCATACTTCTCTAAGGAGTAGAAGTGGCGAAGGCCTTCATCTACAAGTCCACCATGTGCGCAAGCATTAAGGACCCCAACAAGAGTAACATCATCCGGTTGTATACGATTGTCTTTCATCATGCCAAACATTCTTAGAGCATCAGCAGCCTTACCGTGCATTGCCAGTCCACAAATCACGGTCGTCCAAGAGTACAGATCCCTCTTCCCAGGTGCCTTTTCAAACACCTGAAGGGCCTTTTCAATGCTTCCACATTTGGCATACATGTCTATCAAGGAACGATCCAATGAGCCATCGTCATTCATGCAATTCCTGTCAATGTATGCATGAACCCAAATCCCAGTCTCTAAACAGCCTGCACCAGCACAAGCAGCAAGGACAGTGCTCATTGTAGGTCCATTTGGATGCACCAGACATGAAGATGGCGATATCATCTGACGGAACAGTTCTAGCGCCTCCATACATCGGCCAACAAGGCAGTACCCGGCAATCATCGTGTTCCATGACACTACATCCCTCCTTGGCATTGCAAGGAAGAGCTCATACGCATCTCCAACATTACTATGCCTGATATACTGATGCACCATGGCGTTCCACGAAACGGTGCTCCTCACCGGCATCGCATCAAACAACTTCCGGGAGACTGACAGCTCGCCATACTCTCCATACACCCTGATCAGCTCAGTGGAGACGAACACATCCGGGGCAATGCCGCTTGTCACAATGAGGGCATGCACCATCTTCCCAGGTCTCCTGGCTGTTGCGAGGCGGGGATGAGTCCGCCCGTGGCACGCTCCGAGCGCGACCGCCAGACCCACGTTGTCAGGGGGAGGACGCCGTCCGCGATCATGTCCCCGAACACGGCGAGCGCCTGGGCCGCCTGCCCGGAAGCTGCGTGCGCGCGCGCCATGGCTGTGCGCGTGACGAGGCCCCGGTCGGGCATCTCGTCGAACAGGTCCCGCGCATGGCGCGGCCTCCCTTTGCGACGCGTAGGCCGTGAGCAGCGCCGTGGGGAGGTGCGCCCCGGCGTGCAGGAGCCCTTCCTTGAAGAGGAGGCTGTGGATCGCCGCGGCCGCGAGGTGGGCCCTCGGCCCCGCCGGCGGCGAGAGCGACTTGATTAGGCGGAGGAGCGCGGTGGAGGAGAGCGTGAGGGGGTGCATGGGCGATGCCGCGATGCGATGCCTCCTCCCCACCGGCTGCAGGCCTTGCTGTCGCTCAAGCAGAATTAGGCTCAATTACAGCTGGGCCACGGATGGACTAAGCCAGCCGGTTGTTAAGTGGGCCTCGGGCTAGGCCGTGCTCGCGTAGCTCGTGCAATGCAATGGCCCTCTCCTGTCAGCGACCATTGAGTGGGCCCACTGCTGTTTCAATCCCCAGTGGCCACGGCAGCCGGCAGGGCCGCAGTGCTTACTTCATGGCGGGCACGGCAAGCGACGGTTCCGACGTGATCGCGTCGACGACTCACGAGTCCTGTGATCGCAGCAGCCATCACATGGCACGGGAGCCGACACGATCTTCTGAAGCAAACGGGGACCGGGTGGCGTGGCGCACGCAGGCGTGCGTGCGGGTGCGGCGCAACGCAAGCCACCGACGGCGTTCGTGCAGAACGATACGCAGCCTGCAGGCCTCCTGCAGCCCACGGGTCACCGGCGACTCGTGACGACGGGTAGGAGTATAGGAGGGGCACAAGGCGGCGCACCGCTTGGCATGGGAGAATTAGCTGAGAAACCGAGGAAATTGGATCGGAGAAATTACTTTTTGGGGATTGTTACTACTATGACAACATGTAGAGCTTGTACATTCCAGTTTCCAACAGAACTAGACCACACAACCTGACGACTGGTGACCGATGACACAACTAAAAGAAGCCAGACAGACAGATTTGCCTGCCCAATGCTCAAACAAATTACAAAAGGATTCATCTCAGAAAACCAGCACGGGCAGATGTTCTGTACATGAGCCCGACATTGGCCTTGCTTGGGTTGCAACATTGCCAGAGTGTTCTTGTTGAGTGCTGGGTTCTTGTAAATGCAATGCCATCGACCATTGAGACGATCGGGATCAGGATGTGATGCTAATTCTTGGTCAAGATGTCAGCATACGAGTCAGGATGATGTGCTTAGCTCAATTCAAAGGCTGAAGCGATTCAAGAAACCTTGCGGCTGGGAAGCTCGGGAGCATCGTTTGGATCCTCTTGAGCTCGGCCAGCACCTCCCGGGCGTCAGGCCGGTCGTCCTTGTCCGGCGCGACGCACCGGAACGCCAGCTCCGCCACGGCCTCGACGCTCGCCATCACGGCGGGGCCCTCGCCCAGCACCGGCGGGTCGACGACCTCCCTGAGCTCGCCCACCTGGATCTTGGCCACCACCCAGTCCGCCAGCGTCACGTCCCGCCGCTCCTGCCCACGTCCACGGGCCTGAGCCCCGTGACGAGCTCCAGCACCACGACGCCCAAGCTGTACACGTCGCTCTTCTCCGTGAGCTGGAACGAGCGGTGGTAGTCCAGGTCCAGGTACCCCGGCGTCCCCTGCGGCGCGGTGCAGCACACGAGCTCGCGGGCGCCCCCGTGGCGCACGCGTCGGGCGGCGCGAGGGAGGCGGGGAGGCCGAAGTCGCCGAGGCGTGCCCGCATGTCGGCCTCCACGAAGATGTTGGAGGAGGTGACGTCGCGGTGCACGACGGCGGGCTTGACGCCGAAGTGGAGGTACTCGAGCGCCGACGCGATCTGTGCGGCCATCGCGATGCGGGTCCGCCAGGGGAGCGGCGGGGGCGGCGGCGCGGCGCCACCGGGCCCGCCGCCGACGCGGCGGTGGAGGTGGTGCGAGAGCGTGCCGTTGGGGACGAAGTCGTAGACGAGGAGGAGCGCGCGCGGGTCAGCGCAGAAGCCGTGGAGGCGGACGAGGTGCGGGTGGCGGAGCGCGGAGAGGATGAGCACCTCGTTGCAGAAGGACTTGGTGATGGTTGCGGAGGCGGAAGGGAAGGACGGGGACGGGGACGGCGGGACGTGGAGGCGTTTGACGGCGGCGGGGCGGCCGGCAGGCGGGAGGTAAGCGAGGAACACCGTCCCGAAGCCGCCGTCCCCGAGCTTGCGCGCGGCGTCGAAGCCCGCGGTGGCGGCGCGCAGCTGCTCATAGGTGAAGGACGGGCGGTGGTGGTGGAGGCCGTGCCGGCGGAGGAACGCCGCGGCGCGGGACGCCGCCGAGGAGGACCCCCCACCCGCGGGCTCCCGCGCCACCGCGCCGCGGGGGCGGAACCGGCGCACCGCGATGGCGGCGCAGAGGTAGAGCAGGAGCAGCGCGAGGAGCGACGCGGCGGCGGCGAGCGCCACAGTGAGCACGTTGTTGCCGCCACCGCTGCCGTGGTGCTGCTGCCGCGGCGGCGGCGGCGGCGGGGGCGTGTGGTGCCGGCACGCTGCCGGCGGCGGGAGGTAGGCGGCGGCGAGGAGGAGCAAGAGGAGATGCGGTCGCATT
Source organism: Hyparrhenia diplandra (assembly GCA_015847255.1). Lineage (NCBI taxonomy): Eukaryota > Viridiplantae > Streptophyta > Magnoliopsida > Poales > Poaceae > Hyparrhenia > Hyparrhenia diplandra. The sequence goes on from JADLZK010006532.1 coordinate 24,126, forward strand.
TCGGCGATCCAGGCCCGCACGGGCGAGAAGAGAAGAGAGGCGTCAGCGAGATGCGCGAGAAGAGGATGCCGTCTCCTCTGCTCCAGCTCCACTAGGGAGGGCAGACACCTCTCGCTTTCACACCATCACATGGCCGGCGGGCCAGGCGACAGTGACCGCCCTCCGCTTTCGTCACTTCAGGCTATCCTTGTTTGGAAGGAATGCTGAAAAAAAACTCCCAAAATATGATCGTTTTCGGATGGATTTTCAGGAAAGCTCTAACTGGGCTAGATCAGAAAATATAATGATGGTTTCATTTGATGCAAATGATATCATCTTTTGAAGTTGACCAAAATAGTGACATGACAACTTCACCAAATTAGTAAATCCTCAGTTCCTTTGAAAGGGTGTCCGACTAATGGTTTCTACTGACTGACTTTTTTGTAATGGAAGAAAAACTGTAATATCATAGTTGATAAGTCAGGCTGACAAGTTCAAAGCAAACAGCTAGGACAAATAATTAATTGGATTGAGTTACGAGCGTATCCGGGTTGCACCAGCGTTTAGCTAGAAATTAAAATTATGAAATAATTCTCAACATATCTATGGTCAGCTATCTTTATCTTTTTAGAGTTCGTCGTTGATTCTAATTGAAGGACTTGTTATAGCCTTGAAATGTGCCTAACTTATTTGTCTTGCGCCTAACTTAAGCCAGCATATCCGTCGTGGTCGCAAAGAAAAACTCGGAGGTTAGTAGTACTCGCATAAAAATATTTAGTTAGGTGACATAAATTCAAAAAGACGGGCATGTGTTTCCTCCTAGTGCGGAATTCTTTTTTTCACAGACGGCAAGGAATTTACTCCCCTAGCTCGTCGTCGTTGATGGGGCCAAAAAGAGCCGAGAGGGGTCACTGATGTGGACAGTTAACAGAAAAGCCAGCCGATTAGGGTGCTTAGGGTCAACTCCTCGGCTCTAACTCGGCGACGCAGGCGGCATCCATCGCCTAGCTAGTGGGCAGCGCAATACTCCAGCATCATCGTCATCCAACGCAGCCAACGCAAAGGCGGCCGTGACGTGACCGTATTCGCCGTCGTCGCCGACGGCGACCGCAGCCATGATTTCATACGGCGACTTGCTTCGCCGTTGGCGGGACGCTGCTGGCGGTGTGCGACGATATGCGCTTGCCGCTTGCTGTTGTGCAATTATCGGCCAACGCGGATTAGTGGGTGATTAGCTGTTTGTGGAGGTCAAGTCGTCGGAAATGCTTTGTTATACTACTGGCGGCACAGTACAGCGGGAATTGAGTAGTGCTTGTGCTGGGCTCAATGGCACTGCTAGTAGTTGAAGATGAATAGGAAAGAGCAGATGGCGCTCTCACCGGACTAGATGAATAGTAGGAAAGAGCAGATGGCGCTCTTACCGGACAAAGCCTGCTCCATGGATGGGTTATTTATGGCGTTCCGTGCCAAAGCTTTCTTTGACTAGGACTGCTGCTCCGGTGGCATGTTGCGTTGACTGCCACCAGCATCTAGGTCCAGGTCCACGTCCAGCGCAAGCAAACACTGCTAAAATTTTAGTATTTTCCTTTTTCTAAAAAAAGATACTCCTATTTTCCTATTTTGTCGATACGATATATCTTGTTTTGATTTGGGAAAACGAAAAAACATTTCAAAAATTTTAGTAGGACTACAACTGTGCTCTCGCTGTTTTTGATTATTATACCAGGGCCTTATTTAGTTCCCCTCCAAATTTTAAGTTTTTCTCTCTCTCCATCACATCATATTAAATACACCAAAATACATATATTGAGTATGAAATATAGATAAACAAAATAACTAATTATATAGTTTAGATGTAGATTACGAACGAATATTTCGAGCATAGTTACACCACAAACAAACGAAAATCTTTATAGAAGTCTTCTACGGGAGTTTTCAACAGTACTTTTCCTAAAAAAAAAAATTGCCAACTAAACAAGGCCAGATCTTTCGGAGCTGCTGTTAAAATCTGGGGGGTGAATCGCAAATGGCAAATGTGCGTGAAGACTGCAGTTTGCAAGTCCTATTTACCCAGCCAGCAGCACAGTGATTGAAAGGGGAAAGAGAAGACGGAAGAGAATGGTCCGGCAAAGGCCGGCGCCGGCGGTGTCGGCACACACTTTACAACGACGCGGATTATGCAGTTCCCCTCGGTGGCAGAAGCGAAAGAGCAGGGACCCGACACCGTGATTCCATCTGGAAGTTGGAACACAACCACACGGACACAGGGACGAGGGATCCCAAATGACACTCCATCCACGACGACAGCCCACAAGATGCGATAGAGATCTGCATCTGCTTGTTTCCGTCGGGAGACTCGTGTAGGTTACAGGCTACAAGTTCGTGTCCGAATACCTTCATCGTCAAGATTCTGGGCACATGACAACGTCAATGCCTAGAATTGAATTTGTGCCGATGCACAACCGGCTGCATATCCATCTATCGTCAGAAAGCGGCGCCATTCCATTCCTCAAAGTGGACCATGCATCCGATCCGCATGCTAAAGGCATGATCCTAGAGAGATACATCTTGTAGACGTATTTGAGCGTCTCATTGTACGAGTACAATATGTCCATAGATACATCTTGTCGACCTATCACAACTTCCTGTACATCACAAAAGATACGGTACTACTATTCCGCCTCAAAAAGGTCAACGCCACTTGGTCCGTATAATACGATAATACCGCCGCTTGTACGCCGTAAAATATGCTCCTTGTCTCTTCTGTATCGCCACCCTTCCAGAACCCGAACTGGGGGAAGAATGAGCCGGCTGATACTGAGTCTACAACGAGTAGAATTCTCTTGGGCATGTACGATCCACGGTCAAACTCCGACTACGTATTAATTAATTAATTGAACACATCTCTCCAAATACCACACGATGGGACCTAAAGTTTATTAGGGAGAAAAAGTGTTTTCACGAGCGCCCGCGTCGCTCCCGAGGCGACACGGGCGAACAGCCACCACCCGCCCGTACTCCCTCCCCCCTCCTCCGCCTGCCCTTGCGCCGCCGCTGAGCGCGCGCCGGGGGAGGCTTGCGACCCTCCGTGATGGCGGCGGCGGGCCTCCCTGCAGCCCTCCCTGCAGCCCGTCTCCCCCCCCCCCCACCCCCATCTCCGGCTCCATGGTCGGCCGGCCAAGTGGAGGGGAGGGCCTTGGGGGCCTCGGATCCTCGTCGCCGGGTCACGATCCGCGGCCCCCGCCCTGGATCCGCCCTCTCGGGCTGGTGGGAAGGCGTCGCCAGCGCCCGGCTTGGGCGACCTCGGGCGGCGTGCTCGGGCGAGCACCCTCTCCTCCCCCGTGCTCCCGGCTGTGCGCCCCTTTGGGGAGGTCGGCCTTCGGAGGTGGATTTGCCTTCCTTGGGCGGCGGCTCGGGTCTCCACGCGCTGTGCAGCTGGCCGGCCCCACACGCCCGGATCTGCGCGCTTTGGAGCGGGCGCACGCAGCGGTGGCGGTCGGGCATGGCGGCCTAAGCGGGCTGCCGGCGGCGACCTCTCGGTCTCCTACCTAGCATGTCGGCACCCGACCCCCACCTCGTCTGCGCTATTCTTTGCGCTTCGGATGGTGGCGGCGGTGAAGGAGGCAGGCCTTACCCGTTCGGCCGCGGCATGGCGGCTGGCCGGGGCAGCGATGCCGATTCCTTCTCCCGCGGCGTGGCAGCGTGCGATTTGGCGCGGGCTTGCCGCCCGGTGGCGGCGGCGTCTCTACTACCCTCTCGTCCTCGGCTTGCCGGTCTCCTCCGGCCCGGCGTCCGTGGTCGGCCCCCTTCGGTCGTTGGGGTTTGTTTGCGGTTTGGTCTCTTGGTCTCTAAATTGACGAACTTTGGTCCGAGTTTGGGAGCCTTGGCGAAAGCCGTGCAAGACTTGTCTTTGCGATTGACAACGACGCCATTGGCGCCCGTTCACCTCCTTGGGGGCGTTGATTTCCTCCCAACTCTACGACCGATGTGTTGTCGATCTCCTCGGCGAAAAGCCTAGCTCTAGTTCTCTAGAGCCGATGGCGGCGGCGTTTTTCGGCGCCGTGACCTCTTGAGGGCGCCAGCGTGGAGGAGTAGAGTCCGGCTCGTGTCGTGGTCTGTGTTTTTCTCTGTGTGCTCTCTCCCGTGTTGTTGTCGCCCCTCTTGGCCTCGGTTGTTTGGCGTCGCCGGCGTCGACGCGAAGTGCCCTCCGTTGGCGCCTCGCTCCGTCGGCGGTCTCCTCCGGTAGTGCCAGAATATCAAATGCGGGTGGTGTTTCCACCGCCGCCGCCATCCCCCACGGTTCCTCCGCGGCCGGCGTTGGGTGGTGGCAAGTGGGCCGGATGTCTTTGAAGGATGTCGCCCACCGGTTCGATGGGAGGTCGTTGTGTCCGTGATCCTTCGCTTTGCGGCTGCCGTCATTCTTAATCCCCTTTCCACCCCGTGGAGCGTAGCTACGAGGAGTGGAGGTGGGCTCTACGGCGTTGGTGAAAGCGGCGAGTATCTTTGTTCGGCGGGCGCGGTCGGCGCTTCGGTGGGCGCCTTTGCGGCCTGCGTCTAGAGTTTCCCTCGTTTGGGCTTAGTTCTCTCTATCTCTTTTTTGTTGTAATTGTGGATAGCCACCCCTCTCTCCAATCTTTGGAGAGCTTGTTGTTGTTGTTGTTGTTTGTCTCTTTTGTGGTTTAGCCACACCTTTGCCTCAGTTTAGAGGCCGTTGTACGGTTTTAGTCCGGTTTTCCACAATTAACTGGACAGGGTTTGGCCTCGTTTTTGAGGAAAACGAGGCTATCAGCCATTTTAGGGCACTTGAATATATTCAGGTGGGGAGCGCCTCCCCCCCCCGGTGAAACAAAAAAAAAAAAAATACCACACGATGAATCTCCGCTGGTTTTACATGTACAAGAATGAGGCTTACGGTACTTATGATCCAATGATACCCTAGCTGTTCACAATGCATCACAAACCCATGAGTCATGACATGAGTTGTATTTTGTCTTTCACTGACAGAATGATACATCTTTTTTTTTAATTCAGAATGATACATCTTGTTCAAACATAGAGATGTCCTCTTCACCTTTCTCCTTTCATTACATCGGAAGGGAGCGTACGCTGGACACAAACCAGGCCATTTTCTAAGCTTACTGATGTTGTTTTATTGTGTGAGAAAAATAATGTACCATGACCGATAAACTAGGCTAATTAAGCTAAAACAATCCAGGTGAACTGTGTGAGTCATTCACCCTGATTGTTTACATCCATTTCTTGCTCTTTGCGTTCTTGAGAAATAATGTATGGTCAATGTCAAGTACCACAAGAGGGACATCATAGATACATGGAAGGATTGCACAGCTCCTATGGTAAACTGAAATTAATACTAGTTTAGTCATAATTATAGATGTGTCCGGTCTTTTGGAGCTGGATCAGCCTGCAGCAGCCGCTGTTAAAATCTCGGCATGCTTTGCTTCGCTCGCAACTGTATCTGCTGGCTGAAGGCTGCTGCAGTTTGCAATTCCTATTGAAATTGACCCAACCATCGGACACCGTTGCTGTTCTTTTGACTCACAGCACCGTCGGGCATCGGTATTCTTTCGATGGACAGCAAAGTGAAAGCAAAAGGGAAGAGGAGAGGAAGACAATGGAAAGCCAAAGCGGCCGGCACACACTAGCGACGCGGATTCAGTTATCGTCTCAGTGGCAGAAGCAGAAAAGCGTATGGCCTCCGACATCGATTCCATCTTGAAGTTTGGAACACATGGATCCCACCCAGAAGATGCGACTTTCAATGCCACAAGTCCGTTGATGTGTCTAGAAGAAACACCATTATTGTCTGAAATTCTCTGGGTTCAAGATTCTGGGCCAATGCCAATGCCTAGAATTGGTGCCGAAGCAGAACCCGCCAGCCTGACTGAACCCCAACTGGGGGAGAATGAGCCGGCCGATGTTGACTCTGCAACGAGTAGAAATTCTCTTGGGCAACTAATATAACCAAGGATATATGTATGTATACTGTACGATTCGGGGTCAAAACTCTCGACTATAAACCAATTAATTGAACACATCTCACTGCAGACTCTGCACATATGACAAATCACACGATGAATCTCCGCTGGTTTTAAGCTATACTATTGGAGGGGGCACTTTTTACATGTACACGAATGAGGTTTACGCAGTGTAACTCCACAGCCGGCATGACTTGATCGATGGATGTACGGGCTTCGGCGAGATGCACAAATCCACCAAAACTCAAGGCCCCGTCTTCGCACAAATCGGTTGTGATTTATGAACCATATGGCCATGGAAATGTTTTAGCCACTGAAATTCATAACAGAGAGAGAAGAATGATCAGTTGGCGAGTAGTATGTAGGAAGAACAAAAAATCAGTACATCACAAACTGCTGAAGGGTTATAACAAGCAGCTTTACACTGAACCCAACAGAAATTCATAGAGTGAATTTTAATATAGTGACTCCAATCTTTTTTTTTCAAAAGGCTGCAAAAGCCGATTTTTATTAGACGATAGAAAAAGAAACAAAGGTTTACAAACAAACAGAGCTACTACAACTCAAAAAAGACCCTCTACTACTACTAATTCTACTAGAAACGAAAAACAAAACAAAACAAAAAAACACCCTGAAAAAATAATACAGAGGGGAATTTCAGCCCCCCACTAAACATTGCTCTCTCCATTTGGTCTTGAGGCCATAATGACTCATCTCAAATGGCCAAGTTGGATTAAAAAAGTTAAATATCATATCTTCAGTTATAACTACAACATTTATATAACTTAGGTATCACATTGTTTTGATTGAACCAGAATTCAGCACATGATGCACAATGCAGGACACATGACAGTTACTAGTTAAAAATGCATTACAAACCATGAGTCATGAGCATATCATGACCAACAATGCTCAGTCTTTACACACTGTTTGTTGTTCGTCTTTACAAAGACAAGCCATCTTCAAGTACATCTGAAGGAAGTACAGGCCAAATAACATGGCCGGGTGGTTGCTTGCTAATTTAGTAAATGGTCTTAACTTTTAAAAAACTCAAGTGCTTAACAGCTTAGCAGTTAGGAATGCCAGAAAAATAAAGATAGAATAAGAGATAGGTTATCGCGCTTCAACAACTAGCCAAGTGGGACTCCATAAGACCAAGACGGTAGCAAATATCTATTCTCAATGCAAAGTAAGCAATCTACTGGTAGAAAAAAAAAACAGAGTTATAAATGGTAAAACAAGGGAGTGGTAAGCTCACCCTTTGAGGACTCCTGGACGAGCACAATATGCATCGCTGCATTGTTCGGTGGCAGTTGCAGACGGAGAGGAGTGAGCTTGCCATTGATAGGGCTGCGTGTGCATATGATGATGTCATCCAGACCGGTCTCCTCCTGCAACTTGTGGGCGAGCTCCTCCAAGTTGCTGCCATTGAATGTAAAGGAGTGTCCCTCTGTGTCATCATCCACATTGCCCAGATCATCTGCAATGTGGTAATGGATGGCACGTCCCTCCACCTTGTGCAAGGGGGCGTAGAAAGAAAGAGAGGACTGGAAATACGAGAAAATTCAATGTCAACTCTTATTCTGTGCCTCCTGAAAGGCTAACATGGCAAAAATATATGAAATGAGCAAGAAAGTAACTTCAACATGGATGCAGAAAAAAAGAAAAGAAAGAAATTCTGAAAATCAAAAGGACCAGAGTAACACCATGCAGTCCAAGCCATTTGTACAGGATAAACAAGGAGAAGTGGTCATGATAGTTTGACAACATTAGGAACCTAACCAAACCACTTCAATAAGCAGCTAAGCACCGCAGTGGAGATGCAGTTAGTTTTGCAATTGGATCACAGCAAACAAGTCGGATAAATGGTTCAGCATGCAAAAATGAATTTTAGTGATGCGCATTGCTTTCAGTCCCAACAATAATTTGGAGGAGTTCAGGAAGCAAAAATGAATTTTAATAATGTGCATTGGTTGCAGTCCCAACAATAATTTGGAGGAATTCCAGAAGAAGAAATAGAGCTAACTCAATCCTACAAAGTTGAAGGAAATAATCCTCAAATAACAAAGGGACTTTTACAGAGTGAAAGCACTATGACTTGGACAATACAGTACATAGCTAACGAGGAACAGTCCTAGTGAATTCCCCAGCATGATTAACATTTCAAAATAACCACAATCACAAAGTTTTCCCAGATCCCAAATGCAGTTCAGAGTGGCAACCCAAACAAGAGAGGTAGTACTAATAAACCAAGAAGATATTTGATAAGCACAGGGGAACGATTGCCAAGAGTCAATTCCTTTGTGAAGACGGCATCGCAACCAATGCTAGGCCGCACAAGCCGTCACGCGCCGCGGGGGCGATTTAGTCAACGCAGGGGAGCAAATCGAGCACTAACCTCGAGCTTAGATAGCTTGGGCGGCGCCTGCGGCTGCTGAGGCGGCGGCGCCTCGGGCTCCAGAGTAGGCGGTGGCGCCGCGTATGACTTGGACGGTCGGTGGTGCGGCGCGTGCGTCTGCGTCGGGGGCTTGCTGAGCTCCGGCGGTGGCGGCGAGTCCGGCAACTTAGCGACGGGGGCAGAGCCAGTGCGCTCAGGCGGCGCCGGCGTGAGGAGCTGCACGATCTCAACGTCCCAGAGCACCCAATCCTGCGTAGCGGAGCGGTGCGGCACGTCATGGGTGACGGAGTTCCTCCACGGCGGTAGACCCCCGTTAGCGCGGAGGAAGTGGCCCGCCTTGGACCGGAGCCGCACCTGGAAGCCGTCCCGTACGGGCTCCCAGTCGACGGACGCGTTGGCGGGGCGCGCCGACGACGCCGCGGTGGCCGTGGCCGGCGTCTGTGTCACCTTCCGCCCCGTCATCCCCAGCAGGAACGGCTCACCGGAGGCCGTGAGGTAGTGCCCGTACCGGCTCTTGAGACGGATCGCGCCACCCGGGTTGTGCGGCGACGACTCCACCGTCCACCGCGCGTTCGCCGAGGACCCGTCTCGGTCCTGCGTCACGTGCGTCTCGTCCTCGTCCGCGTAGAGGAACTTGTCGTGGTGGCTCTTCAGTCGTACTACCTTGGCGCGCGCGAACAGCTCCATTGGGGAACGGTGGTGGTGGTGGTGGTGGTGTGGAATGGGGGGGAGGAGGATGGTGGTGGGGGTGACCGGTGGTGAGGACTGAGAGGACTGGAGGAGGATGGATGGGTTGGTGATTTGTGGGAGCGGCGTTGAAGGCGTGTGGGGTAAGCGTGCGGGGCGGGGGTTTTGACTGGTTCGGCGGGGCGGCGGGGGCACGTCGGTCGCGGAGATGGGTGGAGGTGGCGGGCGGGGGAGGGGTGTTCGCGGAAACTGGGTGATTGCCCGGGACGGGTTGCTGTTTACCGCGCGGTTGTCCGCAGACAGCCAGGGATCGACATTGTTAAACTTGGCAAGTTCCTTGGGTTTCCTTTCCTGCGCGTTTCTTCGGCGCGTTTCTTCGGTTACGACCGTTGATAAGAGCGGTGGCGTGGTCGGGGGCGGCTCTGACTCACGCGGTTGGCGTCGTCGTACGTGGACGTGGATTACGGAGAGCGAGGGGGCAGCAGCAAGGGAACGAACGGGATCACGGGGCGGGGCACGTGACCTCGTCGCTCGTGGCGATCCATCTTCTGATTCTGATGCGGCGCCTGCCAGGTTTGGCTTGACCTGGAGGCAGGCGAGACGACGAGATCTTAGTGATGCTTGACCGCCGACCGGCTGGAACATGCATGCATGGCCGGCCTGCGTTCTGGACACCGATCGGATCTTCATCGGGTTCAGCGCGCAGACGGCATCGGCGGCGGTCGTGCACTGAAACAATCACACGCGGTGTCTGGACACGAGCCGCCGCCTCGTGATTCGTGATCACGAGTAAGAACGCGACGACGAGCGAGCGAGCGAGCGTGTGGATGGGATGGGACGGACGGACGCCCAGGTGCCCAAGAGAGGAAAGAATTAGCGACGAAGCATTGGGTGCGCAGCTTTGCAAACGTGTTGCGCAACAATAGAATTAAAGACATTTCTATCTGACATCTCGTTGATGTGATTTTGAGCTGCATACATACTGTACACACGATGATTGATCAATAATGCTAGCCCACCGTCTTAAAGAAGATTACAAGAATCTTAAAGGAGATTAGAAGAATCATAAAATATACAAACATAGACATAAAGCATGTTAGTCTTTGTATATCGACAGGTCGCTCCGAGCAATTTTTGAATTTTAGGTTCGCTCAGCTATAATCTATCTAGTACTTCGTAGACTCTAGCTAGAGGCTAGATAGCAAGCACCCTAGTGCAACACACCGAAGCATTAAAATCCGGTCGACCCCCCCTGCAAAAAATGATGCACGCGAAGGGCCATTTGAGGACACACCGAGAGATTGGACAAGCCGGCTGGCTACGTTTGACATTTGAGGACGCGGCGTTTGGGAGCTGTCGCTATCCAGCATCTACCACGGCTTTTATATTGACATTTCTGTCCCTATGGGTATCGTTGTCACGCCTTCCTCGTAGTCGTAGGTCAGGCTGCGGTGGCGAGCACAAACAGTGAGATCTGATGTGGCAAACACCATATGCCCACGGCCACAACACAAGGAACATGCGTGCGTGCAGGTGCAGGTGCAGGTGAGGACACCACGTTCGAGCGGACCGGGTGAGAAGCATGGACGTTCCATCATCGTCAAGGAAACCACGTCACCTCTTCCATATGTACACGCAATCAGCCATTATCATTCTCGAAAAGGAAAGGGACGGCACACGGTATAGGCAATCAGAATCCACCGCTTTATTGCAAAGTTTCCGAGGCTGTTTGGAACTTTGGATCAAAGCCTATGCCTGGAGCAATCCTGAGAGCTTCCCTGGACCTTATGTGCTTGTATTGCAACCCTGATGCATCCTGTCCCAGGCACCTTTGCCAGGCCTAGGCGTAAGAAATCGATCGATTGAATTCATAGTTCATTTGCTAAAATCCATGAATGTTCAACTTCTGTCTGACTTCCACCTCTAGCTGCAATGATGTTTGCAATGGCCAGTCATCAATCAAACGCTTCTCAATCACAGACAACTCAAGCAACCCATCCAGGATCTTAACCAAACAGCCCCGGCCCCGGATCCATCCATCGTAAGTACCTCCCATTAACATCTTCACTCACAGGGTCGAGCATCCCAGCATGAATGCCCGGCCGATCCCTGGAGTAAGTGACAGAAAGCTCAAAGCTGAGTCGTCGTATATACGGCCTGCTGTGAGTATATTCTTTTGGATATCCGCCACAGCCATCCAGCGAAAAGAGTATACGCTTTTCGTTTTGCCTTTTTCCTGCGTTTACTGTAGTACCTCCCCTGAGTTACCAAAAGAAAATCGTCATCAGCATCTGCACATATGCTTTGCCTTAGGGCAACTTTGACAATAGACTTTTTAAGTTAGCTCTCAAAGCATGTACAACGCAGGCATACAGAGACATTAGCCTTAGGCACACAATAGACTCCATATGAACAGAGAAAAGATGTAAATCGTACTCTCTCTCCAAGGCATATCCGCATGTCCACGCAGCACCTCTCCAATACCACTACTCGCAATCACAATCAGCCACGAAAAGAATGTGACATGTTATAAGCAAACATATTCCACTCGAAGTCACCTAATAAGCCACCTAGGAATTCCAGTCGCAGGCAGCATCACGACCGGTGTCTGCAACGATAAGCAACATAGATTCCTCGATAAATATCAGACACTATAATACTATATATATTCAGGGTACAGATGGAAATGAAACTAAAACAACATCACAATCAAAATTTTCGTCTCAAAAAAGTTTGTGGGGACTGGTGGTCCGAGTCACCGTGCTGCTCCCCTGCAGCAATCCCCGGTTCCGAACTCAACTACCCTTTGGTCTTGCTCACACCATGTTGCAAGAACTTGGAACGGTACTGCTCCACCAGCGACTTATCCAAGCCTCCTTCCCCGGCAGGTTCTTTCCTTGTCCTTTTCGTAGCCTTTCCTCTCTTTTGCTCTGCCTGGCTGTCTTTTCTATTTTTCCTTTTCTTTGGAGCAGCTGCCTGATCATGCTCACTTGACACAACTTGCTGCATCAAACGAAACAGGTAACCATTTAACATCAATTCAAAGCAGTAAGTATCATCAGGTACCAATACAAAAAAAGAACCTACATTCCGAGCAGTGTTTGGGGTTCCATCTATTAGACCACGGTCTGGCAAAACAGTCTCCGCATTTGACTTCCTTGCTCTCTTTGTAGGTCTCACGCTTCGATCTCCAGGAACTAGAGGATCCTTGGCCGGCCCTTCAACAGAATCAGATGGTTTAGATGGTCTGTTGTGTGATTTCCGCTTATTTCCTTTCCTGGAAGTCCTGTTGTTATCTGCATTATGGCCTTCACTTGCAGGTTCATCCCCTGAAGGGGTCTGCTGAACTTCCGCAGTTTCTGCTGCTGACTTGCGATTCCGTTCCATTGAATCTTCTGAAGCCTCACCTTTTCAACATCCTCAAGTGCAAACTCTACAATTGGGACGACGTTCTGGACCAAAAGTTTCTGCAAAGAACGAAAACAACAGAACATCAGATAACTTGGATTGAATCTGTTCACGACCATGTCAGAGATGGTATCAAGCAAATAACCAGAGGAACAAGCAGCAGATATTTTTGTTCATAGAACAGACCAAGTTAGAAAGAGTATGACAAGACAGACAGTGATGTAGTGTAAAAGCATTGAAATGTGACATTAATGTGTAGTATGCTGAGTATACCACATAAGAAACATGGCAATAAAAGGATTACTCAGTAGGCAAAATCAATACACTGAAAGACCAAAAGTTGCAAAAGGGCACAGAACATTTGACGCAACATGATTGCAGAAATTTTTCACGAGTGCAGCATACCAGGGTTGTTGTTTAGAACCCTTAGAGCAACAAGAGCGTGTTCATGTTCTTGAAAATCAACAAAGGCTACACCGCGTGAATGCTTCTGTATGCCTTTCTTTTCATTCTTCAGGATATTCACCTGTTAAACAAATTCATCGCCATAGGCATTACGAAACACAAATCAAATGGCATATATATATATAAAAAAAAGGACTCCATGAAACCTTGCGGATGACAGGATTTTGTTTGGTCGCACGAGAAATGACTGCTTCTCTACAAAGCTTCTTTACATCATTAATGGTCATAGTCTTAGGCAAATTGTAGATGATAAGCCTTGTTCTCGACACGTGAAATTTTGGAGACTGAAGCATCTCCGCTTTCCTTCTAGCTAACCTAAAACAGACAAATAAAGAAGATACTGTCAGATCATCAATGTAAATACATGATCAAATGATGATGCAAATATTATTCATAAATAAATTGTATCATCAACACAATATGTAGCCCAAATGATGTCAGCAGCGGAAGTTGCAAATATAACAGTTTTGATGTAGGAGTATGTAACAGATAGAAATGCAGTTCCCTTTCAAGTAATGAACGTAGCATTAATAGAGATGAAAATCATTCATTTGAAATGATAAAAGGCACATTGGTTGATGACCTCAGAACCAATTATGTTAATTTGCATAAAATCAGAGTCTCTTGTTATAAAAAGTAAATTAGAAAGAATAGGAGTCTTTGTCTAAAAGTAAAATAGAAAGAATAAGTATGGAACACATCATAAACATAGTACCAACAATGATACTAGCTAGAGTATGAAACGATGAAGAATGCTATCAACTCTTACCAATTACGCTTATTCATGTCAGCATCTGACACGCCTTCTGCAGCTGGTGTTCCAGCAAGGATTTCACCCTCCTGCTTCAAGACCAAACTTTAGCGAACATAATAATGGAAGGCTTACTACAGTTCACGTGCAAAAACAAGCGCCAGAGAATTTGCCTTAGCCAAGTATAGGTTCCGTCGATCCTCGACCTCGGTCTTTGCCTTCTCAAGTGACTTTTTGTGAGCTGACTCCTTGTCCATCGCTTTCATGACATTAAGTGGCCTGCTCTTTTTAAAGAAATTCCTAAGCCAGGAGCAACATTTGCGGCAGAAACTGCTGCATCAGCTGCCTCTGTTGTAGAAAACTTCATGAAACCAGTACCTCTAGGTCTCCTGCATAGACAGTATAAAAATGTTGGCATCAATGAGAGTGCCAAGTAAACTTTCGCTGGTCACTACAACTTAGGAAAATAATGTATGAAAGTGAAACAAAATGAGCAAACATACCGTAAGTTTATGAAGAACGGGAAGAAAGATTCAACCTTCCCAAAGACTGAGAAGCGTGCTGTTACCTCCTCATTACTTATATCAAAAGGAAGGTTGCTAATGAATATAGTCCTATCCAGGCCAGTATCATTTTTCCTGGGTTTGGAAGCAGGATTACTGATTTCTGCTTCTGTTACATGCTTCGACTTAGCCAACTTGCCAGCTACAGGTGAATCAGATTTCTCCTTTTCTGGTGCGACATCTTCTGTTTCAGTGTCGGTATCAACGTCCGAACCTTCAATGCCAGATAGTTCGGACTTCTCTGATGACTTGATCAAATTCTCAAGAACTTTTCTAGAAATATCTGCTTCGGTTTTGAAATCATCCTCAGATGGACGATTAGAAGTCTCCTCATCAAGTTCAGAGCTAGCTTCTCCAACAAGATTATCGTCAGAGGTGTCATCATCACTGACATTGTCAGGTATATTCTCAGGCTCTGGGAAAACATTATATATTCATGAGAGCTCCAAAATTAACTAAGAAAAACAATGCAGAGTAAACATAAAATTTGAGATGACACAAAAGATCCTATACCGAACAATTGTTTAGACAATCAAATTAACAGAAGATAGCCCTATTCCCTGAGAAACCATGCCGAGTATCAAATAGCCAACAACAAACATGATATCAGTCAAATGTTTAAGGCTAATAGCCATTTACAGTATCATTCACGTAATATAAATCTTGCATTAGCTATGCAAGAACTCGTAATTTATGTAACAGATAAATGAATGACTTTAAGATAGCTGATAAAGGAAACTTTATATTTACCATTATCCGTAGCATCAGCTTTTGCAGCAACAGTGTACACTTTTTTGGGAACAGCCCAATCAACAGCCACTGGTCTCTTTGCAACAACTTTTCCATTAATATTTTTAATAGCCTGATTCAGAAAAACAAATCATGGCCCATTAGGAATTTAAATGGATTTGTGTACTCAACTGAATACAGTACTGACCATACATTTTCTGCATCTTGCTTTCGTGTGAATGATACAAAAGCAAAGCCTTTTGATATCCTGTTAAAGAGTAGATGTAATCAAGCTATAATATCTTGTAAGCTCTATTAATCCACTTAGGGAACAAAGGATTCATTGGAACAGTAACATACCCCTCATCAGACTTATGCGGAATTGACACATCCCAGACAAACCCTGCTGAACTAAACATATCCATGATCTCCTTCTCTGTAATCTGCGAGTGACATGCACACAATTGGCCTATCTGAGCTAGAGAAAGAAAAAAGAAAGAAAGACCTGGAACAGTGACCACTTAACCAAGCACCTTGAATGGCAGGTTCCTGACAATCGCTCTCCATTTTCTGATCTTTGAACCCTAAATAGAAAGAAAACAAGCTTCAAGGACTTGGAATCAAATCAGTAAAGGATAGTGGTGATTCTACAAATAGCCAACAATCTCATGAGAAAAAGAAAAAAAAGGAAACAGAAATAAATAAACCATTAGAACTTTCTGTTAATCTTATGCCAATTCCTAGTTTCCTACTTAGCACACGGTTGCAAGTACAGCAGCCACTGAATTGATTTTGGAAGCATCTTCCCAATTTAGAGAGACACAAAGCATACTTTTATCTTTTAGTCCATTAACACTTGATGACTATAGGAGATTAGGGTATTACCACATCCTATGGAAGTATCATTATCAGCTATTCAAGAGCAACTCCAATAACCAAACCTCATGCATTACACTGAGTAACATAAAAGAATAACTACCTCTTTAGCTCTACCCTGTTACACTCTACTACACTAAGCAACATAAAGAGCTGGTACTTAAATGACTCTGACATGCAAATTTGAGCTGTCTAAATTATTAAAACCTATATTCTGGAAACCTGAATATATGGATGTATGAGGTTTTGACAAGATGTCTGAGGCATAGACAGAATTTGGGATCTGAACCCATTTTTTGTTACAGCAAGTCAGCAATTATAATTTTTATTTAATAACACACACTTTAGTAACAAGGAACAAGTGAAAGACGGCATTTGACAAATACAAATAAACTCAGAAACACGTAGAATTAACGATTGCAGGAACAGAATATGCTTTCACAAAATTATTAGCTGCAGAATAGGGATAAAACAAGCAAACTAGAAGCAGAAATAAGGTGAATGAATCATCAAACATATGCAGATCAAAACAATGGAAAGCCATAGCCATTAAGTTACCTCTCCGCCAAGTTGACGAGCCCAAACAATAGCTCCCTTGACTTCCTTACGATGCAGTTGGACAACAGAATCCCAAGCTGATTTGACACTTGCAAAGAGTACAGCTGCTATATCTGATGTGCATCCATCTCGAGCAAGTCCTGCAGGGCATGGCAATATTAAGTTAAAGTTATCAGAGAAGGAA
The DNA here is from genome assembly GCA_015847255.1 of Hyparrhenia diplandra. Taxonomy (NCBI): domain Eukaryota; kingdom Viridiplantae; phylum Streptophyta; class Magnoliopsida; order Poales; family Poaceae; genus Hyparrhenia; species Hyparrhenia diplandra. The sequence goes on from JADLZK010006532.1 coordinate 40,720, forward strand.
GTAACAGATGTGAATCCCAAGCTGATTTTACAGAATCATATGGTTACTGAAGTAAACGAGAATAGGTGAATAAATAATAGTAGATGCTTGTTGAAACGACAAGGAAGTAATCTAAATGAGACATGTCAAGTACAGTGCAAGAGTTCTGCAACTTTTTCTATTGAAGCATAAAGCAACAGATGTACTCTTCATGAATCATGAGACATATACTGCATCCTAATTTGGCAAAGACAAAAAAGTCTACAAAGAAAGAAACAAGGAAACCCTCAAATAAGCAGAAATTCATTATGCATTTTTACAGGGATGACCAGCATGAGGCCAGAAACTGGAATCTCGAGATTGAAAACTGACACTGCTGAAAACATCATGTTTTTGCATGGTCCATACACTAGGAATTTACAGAGACCAAATTTAATCCATACTCATGCATAACAATTACAAAAGGCCTTGGGTCAAAACAGGCATGATGCCATAGAAATTATGACCATAAGTAGTGGGTCACAGATCCCCTTGAAAATTGCAAATTTGGTACAAGATGAAAAAGTAACTCAAAACACAAGCGGTACCATAAAGCTCAAAGATAACCCTGTAATCATGTACAAGCCTAAGATTAAACCATTTGATGTTGCCAGGTTATCAGCACCATCACTCAAAAGACTAATAATGGTAATTATCAGTCACTGCTCTAAATTACTGCTGCAGAATTAATTCAAAGAACTTACACCAGGAAATTAAGCAACATAAAAGCACAGATTACATGAAATGAGAATCCAAAGTATGAATATTATAAGACCATACCATGGAATTCCATTTCGTCTTTTGGGAAGTGGATAGTTTACAGATACAACTGAACCAATCTCGCGAGCTTGACGGAAAACCTCGTTTGCCATGGCAGAGTCTCGCAGGCCACCAAAATCACCGTCTTTGCAACCCTTTATAATATAAGTATATCAGAATTGCCAATCGACCCAAAAGGGAAAAAAAAAAAGGTAATATCCTTAAATAACTATAATAAAGGCATTACATGCTACCAAAACCTACATGTATAGTTATAATTAACTGTTTGCAGCTTATCCAAAAAAGGTACAGATGAAAAAAAAAAGGTGGTTAGATGGCAACCAAGAATTACTAAGAATGAGCCTCTGATGATGAGGACAAATTCGACCAATAAAACATAAGACAAGTTCGATTTAGGCGATGAGTTCTGAAGTAAAATATTGCAGTACACACCTTTGCTTTTCAGAACTTTTCGCTTTTCAGGTTCGCCAATGGGAACTTCCTTTGCTACCATAGCATCCTTTGACAACAAATATGGTTGCTCTGGTTCTACATAACATTTGCATCAGTATTGGAAAATACTAACCATGGCATAAACATAAGACAACAAAACAAAAGGTAATTTCCATTACAACCTGGATCTGTTTTATGAGATTTCCCCTTATGCTTTTCAGCAGGAGAAGTCTCGTCTGCTTCATCTTTTGCATCAGAGTCCTTCACTTGCACTGCTCACAAGCAAATAAAACACAAGACCGGCATCAGATCCACAATCTACTGAGCTTCAGCAGCAACAAACTGTTAGGAGAGGAGCCTTACTGTTCTCCTTCTTTTGCAAACGTTCCTTCAGTGGAGCACGATTCATTGCTAGCTTGACTCTGATTTTCCTACCAGCAACAGGAAATCCATTCTTTTGTTGAATAGCTCGATCAGCATCTTGAACAGTTGCACTGGCATATACGGGAACACATTCATTAACCAAATCATTGTTTAACTGTGTCAATGAAAACTTTATGCCCAGATTATTAGCAGCAGCACACTTATACATGAACGATCAAAACAAACACTGGGACAGGTACCAATATGATTAGTTTATACAGCATCATTTGATCATTCTGGTCTAGCCTCTACTCTCTAGTGAATATTAAGTTACGTTCTACGGTCAGCAAATTTGTTAGCAATAAAACCCTTCAAAGTTCTGGTATTCGGACCAGTATAGTCTATGTACAGTAACCACAGGATGTGCAGGTTCATGAGCCACTTGAGACAGTGACATAGACGAATTTATGGTTAATATTCAGAAACATTCGGCTCAGTGGAACTTCACATAATTCGCTCAAAACTGCACCTCGACAAAAGCATAAAGTAATCCCATAATACCAGAGGCGATTCCTGAGAGAACTTACAATTGCACGAACCCAAAGCCTCGACTCTTCTCCGATCCTGCGGTAAAGCAACCACAAAGGTAGAGTTAGCCAATGAAACTACTCCCGACTAAGCAGCAACCGGGTTCCTTCACCTTTCTCCGCGACCATAAAGCAGCGCCGCACTGGGCCGACCTCGCTAAACACCGCCTCGAGCTGCACAACAACAAAAGGCACGGTTCTGAGATACGACCGCGAAGCGAGGTAGCAATTGAGCACTCGGCAGCTCGTGCTTACATCGGAGGACTTGAAGGTGTAGGGGAGGTTGGAGACGAACACAGTGGAGGGGCTGTGTCCTCCGCCAGCACCGCCGGTGGCCGCGTCCCCTTCCGCCGCGGGTTCTCCGTCGCCGCCGCCGCGCTGCTTCCGCTTGCCCATCGCCGGCGTCGTGGGGGAACCGTGGGAGGTGGGGCTACGCAGTTGCGAGGAGACGGGAGGAAACTGTGGTGACTGTTGGGCTAGGGTTTTTAGTTGAGAACTGTGGAACTGTTGGGCTGTGATGTGGGCTTGGGCTTCGTCGTCAATGTTTGTTTGGTTCGGTCTATTTTGAATGGCTGGGGCTTTCGTGAGGCAATGTGAGGGACGCCGAGGACTTTTCTTTTGGAATTTTTTTTTAAAAAAAAAGTGGACTATTTTCTATAGATTTTGACCCAATGGATGCTTAAAAATAGGTATTATTATACGTTTCCTAATTAATCTAATAATACTTGCTTCATAATATAAACATCAATATTGTAGTGTATTAATTTGGTCAAACTTTAGATAGTTTGACTTAGGACAAAACTAAATCGTCATGCTTTTAGATAGTTCTTACATGAATAAAGATAAACATTATTCTTCTCCTTCCCAAAATGATAAACATATTTTATATAAGAAAAACAGTCAAAAGTTAACAAATATTTCCCAACAAATAGTCAAATGGTATAAAATTTAGGATACAAAACTTTAAACAAAAGATTTTTATTTAAATATTATTTTGAGTAGATATTGATTTTTAGAAGAAAAAAAAAAATACATCAAAATCTATTTCTAAGGCTTCCCCTAATCAAAGTATGTTCAACATTCTATATTCCTATCAAATGTAACTACATCATCCGTTACTTAAAAGCAACCATGCAACGTGGAACCGTTGATATGAACTACTCCCTCCGTCCCATTTTAATAGGCGTCCCGGCACATCCGTGAAGTGTCCACATTCATGTGCCTTTCTATGCACGTGGACACAAGCGTAGTCTACTCCCTCCGTCCCTAAATAGATGTCATTCTCGCTTCCCCGAGAAGTCAACGCTTTCAAACTACCGGCAATTATATATTAAAATATATAAATATTTATGCAAAGTAATTAGTATCATCGGAAAGATCTTTAAGTCTAGTTTTTAATAAATTTATTTGAAGATATAAATGTTGCACGTATTTTTTAAACGCTGTCAAAAGATGAAAAAGTTTGGCGGCACGCACCCCATAGTGACATCTAAAAAGGGACGGAGGGAGTAGATGTAAAGCATCTTCGCTGCACCCAGTTAAAGCTCAAACGACCTTTAATACGGCAGAGGAAGTACTGGTTAACGATTTTCAAGAACATTTCCTATTCAGTTTTTTTTGTTACATGGACACCTTTTATGTCGTGTAAATAATGGCCACATTACTATAGTCATAAATGAATAGAGAATACTCCCCGAGTCCTAAAAAGAATGTCGTTTTAGGTTTTGTTGACTTGTTGTTTGACCATCCGTCTTATTCAAATTATTTGTATAAATATATTTTGTTATGACTTATTTTATTGCTAGAGATACTTTAATAATGATTTATTTATTTTATAATTTGCATATTTTTTTAAATAAAACGAACGTCAAACACGATGTCTAAAAAACCTAAAACGACACTCTTTTTTAGGACAAAGGGAGTAATGTACTACCCCCGCATTTAAAATTATACGATGTTTTAAGATTTCTAGATACATAACAAAAACACCGGTATGTATATATAGTGAAAACAATGTACTCCCTCCCGGTTTGGTAAAAGAAGTCGTTTTTTAGACAAGGTCTGGGTCAAACATTGGGAACATAAATCATTAATAACTTTTGAGTTGTTAAGCTTGTAAATGTAAAAATTATATGAATAAAATTGTCTTAAAAAATACTTTTAAAAAATTTCCATAAATATGTTATAATAAAAAGAGGTCAAAGTTGTGTTTTGAAGACCGTGTCCTTTGTCCTAAACGAATTCTTTTACCAAACCCGAGGGAGTATCTAAAGAATCAAAAGCCTTGTAATTTAGAATGGAGGGAGTAGCATAAAAGGTATGCGTAATGTCGCACTTGACATTAAGTCACTGATAAACAACTAGTCCATATCTAGTTTTCCAAATTACTTCACAAAGGGTATATGAAGCGTCCAATAACAATTTATCTAATTTGTCACTAATGGTGTGAAAGACCCTCGAATAAATGTATCATAACATACTTTGGAAATGCCATTACTATAATTATTTAAAATAATTTGGAAATCTATGGTTGTCTTAAGGTAATGTCACAAAGTTTAGGCCCTGTTTGGTTACCATAAGTCGGTGACTTATTATTAAGTCGGTGACTAAAAATTAGTGACTTATAAGTCATGTAATACAATACGATCGCACGTGACTTATAAGTCGGGGTGGAAAAAAAAAGAGAAAATGGATGGACCGACAAGTCGGGGTAAAAAAAGAAGAGAAAATAGTTCTGAAGTGACTTATAAGTCCCTCTTGTTTGGCAAAATAAGTCATTTATTTTGAATTTTTGACTTATAAGTCCCCGACTTATGGAAACCAAAACAGACCCTTAGCTACAAAGAAGCATCAATTATTTCACAAAGAAGTTTGAATGTCCACCTTTTCCTTTATGTAATAAAAAATAAATAAATACTAGATAACAAAAAAAAAAGGGAGCTGTGAATCCGACCATCCGAGGGCTGAACCCACGCGCTCTCCGACTCCGACCCCTACTCGACTCGACCCCGACTTCGACTCGACTTCTCCGTTTTGTCCTGCACGCGCTCGCCGCAAACGCAGCACGCCCGGCTATAAACCCTGCAGTCGATTTCCCCACCTTCCCACACCAATTCCAAGTCCCATCACAAGGACAAGAATTAGCAGCGTTCCTTCTCAAGTCCGCCGATCAACCATCGTCCATCCCGAGCTTTCCTAATTGAATACTGTGCTGCGACCGATGGAGACCGCCACCGTCGTCGTGGCGCCAGCTGCGGTGGCCATCACCCAGCCACGGCAGCACAAGCGTACGGAATTGAAGTTTTCCTTTGCCCCCGTGGCGAAATCGTCGCCGGCGAGGAAGGCCAAGCCGGCCCAGAAGAAGCTCGCCGGCGGCTGTGGCGGATACGTCCTGAGGACGTGCCGCACCTCACCGACTACCTCCCCGAGCTCAAGAGCTACCCGAATCCCCTGCAAGACCACCCTGCCTACTCTGTTGTCAAGTAAGTATCTCCTCTTGTGTTCTACAGTATCGTCTTCGATTCTTGTCGAAAATAATAGGTTTGCTCAATCGCGTTGCTCTGACCGCGCAGGCAGTACTTCGTGAAGCCGGAAGAAACGGTGGCGAAGAAGATCGTAGTGCACAAGAGAAGCGCGCGGGGGACGCACTACCGGCGCGCCGGCCCGCGGCGGCGCGTCTACTTCGAGTCGGACGAGGTGAGGGCGGCGATCGTCACCTGCGGCGGGCTCTGCCCGGGCATCAACACCGTCATCCGCGAGCTCGTCTGCGGCCTCCACGACATGTACGGCGTCACCGCCGTCTCCGGCATCGAGGGCGGCTACAAGGGCTTCTACGCGCGCAACACGGTGGAGCTGACGCCGCGCTCCGTCAACGGCATCCACAAGCGCGGCGGCACGGTGCTGGGCGCCTCCCGCGGCGGGCAGGACACGGCCAAGATCGTCGACAGCATCCAGGACCGCGGGTTCAACCAGGTGTACATCGTCGGCGGCGACGGCACGCAGAAGGGCGCGGCGTCCATCCACGAGGAGGTGCAGCGGCGCGGGCTCAAGTGCGCCGTGGTCGGCGTGCCCAAGACCATCGACAACGACATCGCCGTCATCGACAAGTCGTTCGGGTTCGACACCGCCGTGGAGGAGGCGCAGCGCGCCATCAACGCCGCGCACGTCGAGGCCGAGTGCGCCGAGAACGGCATCGGGGTCGTCAAGCTCATGGGCCGGAACAGCGGCTTCATCGCCATGTACGCCACGCTCGCTAGCCGGGACGTCGACTGCTGCCTCATCCCGGAGTCGCCCTTCTACTTCGAGGGCGAGGGTGGCCTCCTCGAGTTCGTGGAGAAGCGCCTCCGCGACAACGGCCACATGGTCATCGTCGTGGCCGAGGGCGCCGGCCAGGACCTCATCGCCCAGGGCATGCGCTTCGCCGACACGCACGACGCCTCCGGCAACAAGGAGCTTCTCGACGTTGGGCTCTGGCTCTCCCAAAAGATCAAGGAGCATTTCAACAAGAAGCCCAACTTCCCCATTACCCTCAAGTACATCGACCCGACGTACATGATCCGCGCCGTGCCGGCCAACGCCTCGGATAACGTCTACTGCACGCTGCTGGCGCACAGCGCCCTCCACGGCGCCATGGCCGGGTACACGGGCTTCACCGTCGGGCCAGTGAACGGCAGGCACGCCTACATCCCTTTCTACGTAAGCCCCTCGCGCCCCTTCTAATCAAGTAAATTTCTAATACAGTATTAGTAATACTCTGCATTGCAGTGAACTGACGTTGTCTGTTCTACCATTGATCTGAATCTTGCAGAGGATCACCGAGATGCAGAACAAGGTGGTGATCACGGACCGGATGTGGGCGCGGGTGTTGTGCTCGACGAACCAGCCGTGCTTCCTGACGCAGGAGAACATCGAGGGACGGGGCTGGACGAGGAGGAGCTGCACACGCCACTCGTTGAGGGCGACAGGAAGTCCTGCATCTGCAACGGCAATGGCCACCTCTGACCTCTGCAATGGCACGCCACTCAATTCATTCTCATGTTGATGTAAAAACTAGGGATCCAAACGTGGTTGTGATGTCGTCCTCTGTAACCTGTAATTTGGAAGCGCGGAGTATATTACTAGATTATTATTAATATTATTTTTGAGATTATATTATTAATATTAATTATTGTGTTAAAAATGTTTTCCCAAATTTGCAAATGGTGACCCTAACAAAAACGAGCGCGTTGGCCCAGAAAACGTACAGTCGGTCCAAAATACACAATAGGCCCACGATCCGCCTCAAACCCGCATCGCCGCATCCGACCAACGTCACGTTGGTAACGTGTGTTAAAATTCATCGCTTTCTCCGATCCGGCGTCCCGTTCCCGGCCGTCTCCATCCTGTCTTGCCCCTCAAACTAGCTGACACCGATCTAGCCCTAGCCTCCACCATGGCTGCGGCACGTCGTCTCCCTCCACTCTACGCACTCAACCACTGCTTGCTCGTGGGCAGCGGTAATGACGGCAAGGGAGGGGAAGGGTGGGCTTACCCCAACCCGCGCGTGGGCGATGGCAATCTTACCGGCAAGGCAGGGGAAGGGTGGACTGAGATCGAGATCGCTCGCAGGGAGGCTTACGGATGCGGGAAACACATGCGGCAGGCGCTGAACGGCCTCAGCCTCTACGTGCGCCTCGGCGACGACGACGACCCGCTTGCCGTCACCTCCGTATTGGGCCTCCGCCTCAGCCGCGATGCGCATATGAGATTCAACAAGGAGCTTGGGTTCGGCGCCGACATGGAGGGTGACGGATTGCTTGCCACGGCCACCATCATGATGCAGGAGCAGGGCCTTTTGATCATGGTGCTGCTCCTCCACCGCCGGCTTCGCAAGCTGGCCTGCTACCTCGTCTACAACCACAGCGACGCCTCCCTCTCCATGGTCAGCTGGATGCCAAAAACTCTCCTAGTCTTCGGTAAGTTTAGGCCCGTCCCCAAGCGCACCTCCCACGGCGCATTCGAGCTGTTCCTCTTGGCTTGTGAGTGTGACACGGATTCGTCGCCCTTTCTCTATGTGTTCTCTTCGGTGACTGGGACCTATCCGTGGGAGATGAAGAGGTCATTGAGATGGAACGTGCCGGTTAGCGTCTTGGAGATATTCAGTACGGACGCGACCTTCTCTTTTCAAGGCAAGGGCTTCTGGGCCGATCTCGTGCAAGGCCTCGTCTACTGCGACCCGCCCACCGCCAGTGACGACGGCTCTGCCGTGGATTTCGGCTTCATCGAGTTGCCTGGCGAGTGCAAGCTTGACTTGGAGGAGATTTTTGACTGCGATGATGTGCCGATGGAGAACCGGACCATAGCCTGCGTCGGGAATTCCATCTGGTACGTCTGCATTCATCGCTGTAAGGACCCTGGTGAGGACTTGGTGACGATGTGGACTCTGGAACTGCCTGGGGGGCAGTGGACGAATCGGGCAAGGTTTGCTGCCAGAGAGCTCTGGAGTTTCCATGGTTTCGAGGAGGCCTTATTGCCAAAGGCGAAGGTGGGGTGTCCTGTCCTCTCAGCGGATGGTGCCCCTCAGCCTCGTGGCTGGCAAGGTATCTAGACACCCAGGTGTTTATTCGGTGGATCACATTTGCACCTTTGAGGTTCACAACAAGACGCTCCTATGGCATGGTTCTGTTCAAGACCCCATCTTCACCCAGCCAGTTGCCTTCCCTCCGGATTTCTTCGTCCAGAGGAAGCATGGTTCACACAAGAGGAAGTTCTACAATCTCCGTTCTTCAGCAAGGCCTGGCTTTTCTGCCATGGAGTAGCCGCATAAGCACAAGGTTCATGCTTGTGGAGTTTATTTTTTCATCTCCTTATGTCTTATCTTATAGCTACATATCATGGCATAGCTAGCATTATCATCTAAGTCCTGGGTGGTTTTGTTTTGCAGCAGTGGACCGATTAAGGGTCAGGGAGAGCCTGGTGACAGGAATCAAGGCAAAAAAAGTTGGACGTCATCTGCTGGATCCAGATATTTTCGTTGCCAGATTGCTCTTACTAGCTGGGGTCATGCTGTTGCTTCTGAACTTTGTTTCAATTCTGCTCTAGTAGATGTTTAAGACTCCTCCCCTCAGTTTACCTAAAACCTTTAGGTACTTATCATTTGATTGTGGCACCGTGTGAAACGTGAATTTAATTATGTCCGCTCTTATATTGTTCTGTGTGCCGAGCCTGTTGTTTTGTTATTATTCTTAAAACCATGATGGCAGAGGGATGCCAATCAATCATTGTTCACAATTGGAGAAGCTTAGTTTTTTTTTCTCTTATGGGGTAGAAAACTAGATAGGAGTTGGTTTGATCACACAATCTATACAGTTTGCTCTAGTTTTCCGTTCCCACACAATCATAATTTGCTAGCAATTTTGTTGCCTGCCAAATTCCTACAAAACACTTCCGTGGCGGGCCTCCAGAACATATCCAGACACTGCACAGGTTTGCAATGGAATTCACAGAACACTGCACAACTGCCATGCTTTCAAGTGCAGCAGCATGACAGTTGTCTACTCTCGTGACGTCGTGACGTAAAAAAAAAGATTGGGCGTGGTCGGTATTTTCCGTCGTACGGCCTGCAAGATGATGAGTCTGTGAGATGGCCCGGCCACTGGATCCAGCAAAACGGTTTAGACTCGTCCGACTGGAGAACTGGCAAAAAGCTCTGGAGTTTCCGGATGGCCGGACAGGAGGCCTTATTGCCACCGGCGAAGGTGCCAGGGTGTCGTGTCCTCACGACGCGGATGGTGCCCGAGCCTCGTGGCTGGCAAGGTATCTAGAAACCCAGGTGTTTATTCGGTGGATCATCATTTGCACCGTGTGAGGTTCACAACAAGACGCTCCTATGGCATGGTTCTGTTCAAGACCCCATCTTCACGGCGAGGCCAGTTGCCTTCCCTCCGGATTTCTTTGTCCAGAGGAAGCATGGTTCACACAAGAGGAAGTTCTTCTCATCCTCCGTTCTTCCGCAAGGCTGCCCTGCCGGCTGCCATCATCATCCTCCCGCTCGGGCGCAAGGTTGTTGAATCTACCACATTTTTTTTTTTTTTATTTTTATCTTTTGGTTCACCATTGTGGAGTTTATGAGCTTCATCTCCTTATGTCTTATCTTTTAAAGATACATATGAAAATAACTCTAAGTCCTGGGTTTTTTTGTTTTGCAGCTTTTGGACCGATTTAAGGGTAAGGGAAAGCACTGGTGTATAATAAATATAAAAAAAAAGTTGCACGTCATCTGCTGGACAAAGATATTTTTGTTACCAGATAAAACGTCATTGGGATAGCTGGGGTCATGCTGTTGACATTTTGAACTTTGTTTCTACATTCTGCTCTAGATGTTTAGAAGACTCCTCCCTCAGTTTACCTAAACCTTTAGGTAGTTATCATTTGATTGTGGCAAAGTGTGACACGTGATTAAATTATGTCCGCACTTATATTGTTCTTGTGTGCCGAGCCTGTTGTTTTGTTATTATTCTTAAAACCATGATGGCAGAGGGATGCCAATCAATCATTGGTTCTTTTGGAGAACCCTTAGTTTTTTTTCTCTTATGTGGATCAAAGGCACCAGATATGAGTTGTTCATGATCCCCCAATTTCATACAGTTTGCTCTCAAAGTTTTCCGTTCATCCCACACAATCATAATTTGAATTACAATTTTGTTGCCTGCCAAAGGTAGCCTTTAAAACAATATAGTGCTTCCTACATGTCAAAATCAAGAACAAATCCAGACACTGCACAGCTGTTAGCAAAAATGCACAGAAGAAAACTGTATAATGCCATACAATTCAAGTTGCTATTCATAAAAGAGTTCAATGAAAAAAATAGAGATAAGAGGTTGTGTTTTGGGCTTAGTTGGAACGTCGGGCCTCCGTCGTATTTTTTGCAAGATGATGAGTCTTTGTGAGATGGCCCGGCCACTGGATCCAGCAAAATCGGTAATGGATCGTCCGCATCTAGCCAAATAATCAAGCACTGCATTCAAACAAGCCCGGGCGGACGGAAACCGGATTATTCTAGCCACCAGCCACCGGCCACAGCCAGCAGAGTCGAAGAAGACGACGCGGCTTTTGCCCGCCGAACCACATTTGTTGCCTCCCCAGGCTTGAAAACCCTATTTAAATAATAGCGCTCCCTTCATCCTCCAAATATCTCGCGCCGTAACTGACGGACGGACACGCCGCAACCGACACAGATCACTGTCCATTTGCGCGACGGCTCTTAACATGGTGAGGCGGGCACCGGCCAGGGCGAATACAAGGGCCTAATGGCGCGCAGGTAGGGCGCCTAGGTCCGACGCCGCATCTCTCATCCTCCCGCTGCAATCAGACTGCCCTATTTATAGCCGAAACACTAAATAGTCCCGCTCGGGCGCCAGGCAAGGTGAATCTGAGTGATTTTTTTTCGGTGGAAGTGGCCTTGCACAATTATTGGATTTTTGCATAATGTAGTAGAATGATCTGTCCTTTTTTTCATGATGTTGCATTTTGTTCAGCCCGTCCTAAAAAAATTTCCTGGCTCCGTCCCTGCCAAGAGGAACAGAAGGGCCCGCGTCGGCGTGTGGTTGGACTAGTGGTATGGAGAGGGGCGCCGCCACGGCCGCGCGGCGCTCGGCTACGCCTTCCGCTCCCCTTCTCCCTCCCGCGTCGCCGGCGCCCCGGTGGCCGCCGCTCCTCCGCTGCCCCGCCGCAGGCCTCCCCACTCCCTCCTTCCGACCGCGCTGCGTTTCAGGTGATGAGCTGTCTCCTGTTCTGGCCTTGTTGTAGGGCGGCTGGTGTCAGCTGGTGCGGTTGCTGCCACCTGCTAGATGTTCGACAAAAACAGCTCTTCCATCGAGCATTTCTGTCTAGGACGATAAGCTTGGAACATTCGAGCCTGAGGACCAGAATGCTGGTGAAATTTGACTGAGGGGTTAAGTCCTCTATGGCTTGTTACTTTATGAGCTATAACAAAACTTTTTAAAAGGCACAGGAATTTCTGTGCTTTGACTGTCTAGCGCTAGTAAACTATAATTTTGGATTTGATGTAATGAGCTGAAGTTAGCTTGTCTCGTGTACGTGGGACTTGATGGAAGGTTGGATCTAAAGATGTTCGTTATGCTTGTGCAATTTTGGAAAGCAATGTGTTTTGTTGCTGCCCTGGAAGGCTCTATAAGTTGTTTTGTTTGTCTTAAGTCAAGCTTGTTTAACTTTGACCAAGGTTATAGAAAAATATATTAACATCCACGGTTTAACTAATGTTACTTGTTTGATGTTGTAGATGTTTGCACATTTTTCTATAAGCATGGTCAAAGTTAGCTTGGTGGAAAAGTTTGACTTAATACAAAGCTAAAAACACCTTACAATTTGGAACAGAGGATTTAGCAGCGGCCAAGCTAGGCTGTTCTCCATGTCAGGTCAGGTCAACCAAAAGGGAGGTCTGGCCGTGTGGGCAAGGGGGTTTGAAAAATAATGTACAGCCACGGGCAAATGAGTTTTTTAAGAAATGGTAGAGCCACCATGTATGGTTTTACTGTTCCCTAATTTTTAGCAATGCAACTTAGGTAGCACTAAAGGTTAGCAATCACTTAGAATTTATTTATTTGACTTCATATAAGATCCTTGGTCCAAATTGGAGTATGGGAAGAACCTGCCGATTGCTTAGGACTGAAAATTTATCCTCTCTTAGCATTATGATTCCTACTTATCAAAATTAGAATATTTTTTTGGTGTACATTAGTACATGTTCTCAGTTTGGTTATTATGGCTAACTGTTTAGTCTTAAATTTTTATTATCTTTCACATTTTGATGATAAACTTATGTACTTCAATCAAAGCAGGCCTCTAGACATGAATAAGGGACATAGCAGGAACTCACTGAAGACCTTCAGCTCATCTGGACACTCAGGGGTTAGACTAAGCAATGCAGATCTCATCAATGACAAGCTCCTAATAGATTGTGGAGAGGATCAAGATTGTGTTCTCGGTAAGTTCTATATGGACAATTTATTATACTGTATAGAACAACTAACAAGTAATTATACTGTACTGTCCAAGTTACACAATGCTACTTTGATTTAGAACACAATTGATATCATGCACCTCTAGAAGGTGATTATTGGCTGGTCAAACTATTTTGCATGCAACTGTCCATTCATAATTAAAGTTATTAAAATATACTTTGTGATTTTCTATACAAACTAAACATATATTTAGACTTTATATGAGGCTGGTATTGAAGTCACATCCCTCCTACTTTTTATCTAGAGGCCATTTATAGAGTTTTATATCCTTAAAGATTTCATGCCTTTAAAAAATCAAACTCATCACGTAACCATCTCCACTCCTATGATATGTCCCTCATTCCCATGGTAGAATATAGAGCTTACAGATTACCAGTTCTACAGTCTCAGCACATCAAAACAGAACAAACTTATAAAAAAAGTTGAAAAAACCTTATGAATTTTACCTAAAAAGTAAAACATGTTATTTTAAGATATGCAGAAACATTCTCATTCTCAGGAACACCGAATGAAGTAGTTAACAACCACTGGGAATTTAGTGCTTAGTCATTTTCTCCGCATTAGCAAGTGATACTGTGTCGTACTTGAATATTAGTCCCGTCAGTTTTAGATTCAACCACCTGCTTGATGAATAGTGCATTTTTAGGTCATATGCCGTGCAAAAGTATCAATTGGGCAATTTTACACCCCTTGGTCACAAAGTATTGAAACTTGTAGATTTTTGTTGCAGTGCAATTTTCTCCTTTATCAGTTGGTCCATACTGGGAATGAACTATACTGGTATAGCATAATAGCATATATATACATAAGAATGGCGTCGGATATAGCACATATGGTTCAAATTAAATATGGTAGAAAAACTGACGAATAAGGAAACCACTTGGTTAAAGTTTCAAGTTCCTATAGTGAAAGTTGCGGTGTTTGTTTACTGTTCTCTGCTGTTACACTTGTTGCTGCTAGCTGTTAAACTTATGTTCTCTCTCTATCCTCTCAGTGTTGTCATCTAGCTAGATCACATATTCTTATAGTTATGAGCTTTGTTACATACTTCTATTTTAAATGGCTCTGTGTTCTTATGTGTAAGTTCCTCTCGTATTCCATACATGTTTTAGGTGGCATAGTTGCCCTGGGAAAGTTTGATGCCCTCCACATTGGTCATCGAGAATTGGCAATGCATGCTTCTAAAGCAGGGACTCCTTTTCTTCTTTTTTTTTGTGGGAATGGCCGAAGTACTCGGCTGGACATATAGGTGGGCCTAAATGAAAACTTTCACGTTTCCTAGTATAGACTTAATTTTGGCAATCATTAAGCCCAAATCAGGGAGGGCTTTACATGACTATTTCCTTCTGTACAGGCCTCCTATAGTTGCTCATTGTGATCGCAAGCGGGTCCTTTCATCTTGGGCTCCATACTGTAGTAATGTGGTACCTCTTGAATATCAAGTTGAGTTTTCAAAGGTCAGGTCCCTGTCTCCACGACAATTTGTTGAAAGGTTATCAAAGGATCTTAGAATAAAAGGCGTCGTGGCAGGTACAGATGTTATTTTCTACTGCAGGTTCAGCATTGTGCTTCACCATTGTGCATCTTCAATAATTTATTTATTCCTGTACTATGACAGGTGAAAATTACAGGTTTGGTTACAAAGCATCTGGTGATGCAGCTGAGTTAATGAAACTATGTGAGGAATTTGGTTTAAGTGCATTCATTGTACGCTCTGTTATGGACACAGCAAAAAGATCTCATAATGGAGTTTCAGCCGCTATAAATTCGAGTGATAAAGGACAAGTTTCTTCCAGTCGTGTCCGCCATGCGTTGGCTATGGGTGACATGGAATACGTCTCTGAATTACTAGGGAGGAAGCACCGTCTTGTGTTAATGGTTAACCAACACTGCCTTCATGAAAAGAAAAACATTGTAATCCCTAATTCTTGCATGTTGAACATGCCACCAGCTCAAGGTATCTATGAAAACTGCGACCTTGTTAATGGAGAGTATCTTGGACCATGTAGAGTGATCATCAACTCTGATGCCATTATCATTGAGATGAAAGATGAGAATAGCTTATCTCTAGATCCTATTGAAGAAGTTCGGCAGTTAGGGATTGAGTTTGGATAAAATTATGCAGATTTTTGCTTTATTGGTGGAACCCCCCTTTTTTCATCTGCAATAGTGGCATCTTCTGGAGATTATTGCCGAAAGAAGACGACATTGCAGGAAATACTGGACGGGAAGTCAAAGGACTATTTGTTCAAGTATGCAGCACGCCTCATCATGATTGAGCTCAGGAGCATCTGGTCTCAAAATAATGCTTTATTACAGAAAGAAGTAGAGATTAGCCCAGGGCTACAATACATACAACAAGGACAGTGGAGTCAAACTGGCATTTTTTGATCTGATGACAAGCAGTATCTATGGAAACAAATGGACAGAAGGGTCTTGCAATCTCGCATTCTGTAGCTTATACGATTGTTAGTCTTTAGTTGGTACACTGATAGGTAGCATGGTCACTTTCAACATTGTACTAATGCTTCAACCGTTTAATTAGACCTTGATTCTGTTGTAAAAAGATAGACTTTGATTCTGACAACATTTGATATCACCCAGATTTCTTTGATAAAAATTGCGGCTGTTCATTTTGGCTACTTCTAAATCTACAAGCACTATTTGTTACAATTTTACTTTAACGCCTGGAGTGTTTTTCCTTTCGTGGTGCTTGTTCCAAGATATTGGCTACTTGTGCGATTTTTTTTAAAAAACAATATTGTTTTAATTAATAATTGCAATTCTAGAGGCTGTTATATAAAAACATTGCAGATATAGCATCAGCGTTGTCCTGTGGGCCTATGTTTCCTGTCGGCAGCTGGGTCGGCTGACAAGTCAGGCTGGACCAACAGTATGTCCGCTTGTGGGAAAAGTTATTTGATAAAACCAAGTGGCTTCAAGCCTTCAACATTTAAACAAACTCACACTGCAAGAGCTGGAGATAATACACCATTTGGCCTACTACCATGTAGTTTTTTTTTTCGAAAGCACGCCTGTGCGTGTATTGCTTTAAGAGAAAAAAGAGTTTGTTACACGACCAGACGTGTACCCCGGCGAGTTGCCTTGGCACGCTACTGGTAAACACACGACAAACATCATCGGCTTGAACGGTGCAGCAGAGTAGTTGTGGCTAAAAAAGAAACTAATTTTGCGACCATGTAGTGAAGCTTAGCGCAGATTACCCCCAAATTTTTTTGAGGTTATTTTGTTTTTCTCTTCGGGGAATTTAAATATAGCGTTACGTATGATCATCTTTATGCTTGTCTCTATTTTGAGATCTGGAAACGGGTTGCTAAGCAGAAGATGAATTTGAAAGATGCTTTGGATGAAATGAAGGACAAAGCCATGTGGCCCGTCTACTGGCCTGAAGTGGAAGATGAGCTAGAAACTGATAATTACAAAACATGTGTGGATGGCATAGATAAAAATCTTGAAGAAGGTGAAGCTTATTGGTTGATCATGGAGGCAGTCCAAAATATTGTTTACTGGAAATTTCCAAGGTGCATGACCTATTATGAATTTGCCAAAAAGAAGTTGGATATTGCAGACAAAATGGGTTTGATCGGCTCCAAACCCCACACAGGCTCTACCTGACGGAACTGTTTAGAGGCCACTGCAAAAATCTGGGAGGTCAGGAGATGCAAGGAAGGCAAAGGGTGGGTGGGCCTTTGATGTTGATGTGCGCTAAACCCTAAAGCGAATCCAGTGTTTATTATTTGGTAGACAATGTTTAAGTAGCTTCCTTGGATATACTGGAAATGCATGTTCTTAGTATTTGTGTTAACCCCGCGTGGTGTTGCGGGCGATAAGTATGTGCAGAGAATCTATTATTGTTTCATATCGGGCGAGTGCTGTTGATGGTGAGCTACTACTGCACTGTTTACTGGATCTGTTACTGTTCACGGAATTCCTGTTGCCAGGATCTGGCGGGTTTGGGAATGTGAAGAGGAGCGGAGCCTTTCTACGACTAAAGTCATTGTTTTGTTTGGGAATTCATCCGTTATGCGACTGCTATTTTTGTTTTAATCTTTTTTTTTTCTTCTCTGTCCTAGCTATCACCCGTTGTGCGACTACTATTTTTAAAAATCTAGTTCACTTTTCAGAACTTTAAAAAAAAAAACGTCAACAGCTATTGTGCTCAGACTAGTCAACTGTGCATATACTCTCACGACCACAGCGGCTACTGTTCTCGAGTTGGTTCTTTCAAGAAAAAACCAAGAAAAACGAGTAAAAATTGCTGCTACTAGTCTGCTACTGTCCACAACTAGTCGTACGTACCCCTACTTAGTTTATAATTGATTAATACAATTTACTAATATCCAAATTAATATATTAATACACTTTTTTTATTTATTAATTTATTAGAATGATCACATAAGTTTTTTTTTATATTTTTATGATTTTTATTTAAAAAATGTACTATATTCAACATTGAAACACGTACTACTTAGTTCTAGATTTGTATTTAAAAAATGTACTATATTCAACATTGAAACTCGTGCTAATATACCTACTCCTTTCATCTCTAAATAATGTCATCATTTGGTGTACATGCTATAACTTTGACTCGATTTATAGAAAATGCACGCAATATTCTTTTTTTTTTTTGAAACGAACCGTAAGAAAGAGCCTGTTATATTAAAAAGAGGAGAGCGCCAGAAGGCGTCGGACCAAAACTTTACAAGGCTGTACACAAAGAAAAGAAAAGGAAGACTAAATGCCGGAGGTACTCAGACGGCTCTGCACAGAAGAAAAAGAAGAAAACCGAAAGAGCACTGAACTAAGAGGGCGGTCTCTGAAGCAGGGCCCTAAGACCCTTTGCCCCAGCGCTAATCCACAGCGCCGCCTCATCCTGGATTCTCTGAAGAACCTTGAAGTTTGGAAGTTCCTCCCGCTGGAACACTCTGGCATTCCTCTCCTTCCAGATTTCCCAACATACTAAGATGATCGTGAACGCAGTCCTTTCCCTGCTGGTAGTCGGTGTGTTGGCTAAGTGCGCGCCCACCAATGATGTACTTTGTTTCACTTGCAGGCCATGAAGCTGGGGCGCAGGGTTGCCGTTTGTGCCCATACGGCCACCTCCTTCCAGATCCTTTGTGTGTATCTGCATTTACTGAAGAGGTGCACTCCATTTTCCCCGTGTTGCCGGCAAAGGACGCAGATGGATTGGTTTGGCCAATTGCGGGCCTGAAGCCTGTCTGCTGTCCATATCCTATTCTGGATTGCAAGCCAACTGAAGAACTTGCACTTTGGCGGCGCCCAATTTTTCCAGATTAGCGTCTCAAAATTTGTGTCGGTTGCTCCAAAAAATTGGGCGCGATATGCGGATGCGGCCGTGTATTCTCCTTTGCTCCCGAACTTCCATATAATGGAGTCATGCGTGGTCTCGTTCAGTTCGATTCGTCTTGCTTCAAGCCACAGATGTACGAACTCCTCCAGGTGCCGTACATTGAAGTTGCGATGCTGGAGATCAATATCCTTGATCCAAGTGTTATTAAGCAGCGCCTGGCGCACAGTTCTGTTCTTTCTTTTCGAGATGGCGAAAAGGTTTGGGGCCACGTCGCACGGCCTCCTTCCATGTACCCAAGCATCTGTCCAGAACCGGCATTTGTTCCCGTTCCCGATCGTGATTGTTGTGGATGCGGCGAATAACAACTTGTCTGTTTTATTGCAAGGAGTCTCAATGTCAACGCACATTTGATCGTTTGGCAACCATTTTCGCCACAACCATCTGAGTCTTAGAGCGTGCAATCTCTCGGAGGTGAAGGATGCCTAACCCTCCGTTTTCTTTGGCCTTGAGGATCTTGGCCAATTAACCTTACATTTTCCTCCTGTTAGCGCCTCGGAGGCAGCCCAAAGGAATTTCCTTCTTTGAGTGTCGATTTCCTTCAAGATCGATTTGGGGGCACGCAACGCCGTGAGGAAGTACACTGCTTGAGCGGTGAGGACTGCTTTCACAAGTGTTAAACGCCCGCTTGGTTGTCGACGCCCGTTCCAAAGGGTAATTCTTCTTACCGTCTTGTCCACCAAGGGCTGAAAATCCACTCTCTTTAGTCGCCTATCCGACAGCGGCAGCCCTAAGTACTTTGTTGGGAAGCAAGCCACCATTGCTGGCGACCCACGAAGGATGTCGTCTAGATTTATACCTTCACACCGTATGGGTATAATTGTGGATTTCTGGAAGTTCGTTGTCAGCCCTGTGGCTTGGCCGAAGAGTGCTAGGAGTTGAGCAAGTGCCATGACATCCCTCCTAGTCGGCTTGATAAAGATGGCCGTGTCGTCCGCGTACATGGACACTCTGAGGTGGGAGGCACGTCCACCTAGGCTTGAGAGGAGCCCCCGTTGCGTTGCCCTTGCTAATAATTTCTGCAGCTGGTCGATGGCGATGACAAAAAGTAGTGGCGATAGCGGGTCACCCTGACGCAAGCCCCTCCCGTGCTTGATTGGTGGGCATGGCAAGCCATTGAGCAGCACTCTGGTCGAGGAGGTGGAGAGAAGTGCTGCCAGCCAGTTGCGCCACCGGGTGGGGAAGCCCAGCTTCTCTAGCAGGGTGAGTAGGTACTCCCATCTCACTGAGTCGAAAGCCTTGCTGATGTCCAGCTTTAGGAAGAGCGCCGGTCGCCTGTTCCTATGGTAGCGTCTGATTGTGCTGCGGACAGCCATATAGTTGTCGTGTATGCTTCTTTTCTTAATAAATGCACTTTGGATCGGGGATACTAGCGACGCCATGTGGGGCGCTAAAGCGCATTGCTAGGACTTTTGCCATGATCTTGGCAAAGGAGTGGATGAGGCTGATGGGCGGAAATCACCAATTGCCTCAGCTCCATCTTTCTTGGGGAGCAAAATAACATTGGCCGAATTAACGATGGGTAGACTGTTTGTCCGTAATGAGTGCATAGAGTTTGCCGCTCTAACGAAATCCGCTCTGATAATCTCCCAACATGACCTGTAAAAGGCCCCGGTGAATCCGTCCGGCCCCGGGGCCTTATCCACTGGCATCTGAAGAATGGCCTTGCGAATTTCTTCCTCTGTGAAATCATTGTCAATTCCGGTAAGATTATGAGACTGCAAGTCCAGCTCATTCCAATTGATGTCATGTTGCCTCGGCGGCGGTCGACCCATAAATTGTGAAAAGTGGTCGTGCACTAGGGAGGCCTTCTCGTCGGTTTACCGCCCATCCGTTGCCGTTCTTTAGACGCTGGATGTAGTTTTTCCGTCTTCTAGCATTGACTCTTCGGTGGAAAAACTTTGTGTTGGCATCACCAAGTTTCACGGCCGAAATTCTGGCTGCTTGCTTCCTTCGAGCTCTTTCAACAACCGCCAGTCCCAACACTCTCTTCTTTAGCCTTGTCCGCAGTCTAGCCTCCTCAGGAGTGAGACCTCTTTGCTCTTGGGCGATGTCCAGCCGTAGTATGACCTCCTGTGCCATGAAAAACATCTTCTTGGCGTCTGATATGATCTCCTTGCTCCAAACTCGGAGTTTCTTCGCCGTGGCGCGTAACTTGTGGTCTAGAACATGGAAAGGCTCATGATGATCAGTCGGGGCGTCCCATGCTGCTTGCACGATTTCTTTGAAGCCCGGCAGATGCGTCCAAAAGTTCTCGAATTTGAAAGAACGCGGCCTCCGTGGCCCGGACTGGTTTGATAGTAATAGCGGACAGTGGTCTGAGAGTGATGTCGAGAGTGCATTGAGGACATGGGTACTAAAAGTTGTATCCCATTCCGCGTTGCAGAAGAAGCGGTCAAGTCGTGCCATGGTAGGCCTACGTCTCTCATTGCTCCAAGTGAACTTGCGGTTCTGGAGGTTTATCTCTGATAGATCACATTCATCTATGGCCTCACGGAAGTGCCGCATCAGGCTAGGACTTAGCCTCGTGTTGTTCTTGTCCGCCGCCCTGTAGATCAGGTTGAAATCGCCGGTGATGAGCTATCGCGTGCCTGCCGGTGGCTTGATGGCCTTTAGTTCCTTAGGAACGTGAGCTTGTCTGCTCGGCGTGTTGGGCCGTATACCACTGTTAGCATGAAGCTCTCACCACTTTCAGTTAGTCGTACTTGTGTCGAAAGGTGGTACTCTCCGTAGGTGAAGTTTGCGCAGTCAACGCGGTTGTCGTTCCATAGGATGATGATGCCCCCCTCTCGTTTGCGAGGGCCCTGTCGCCGGTTTGTACGCAGATTGCCGCAAACGGTATCCCCCAAGTACGCTGCATCGTATTGACACAGTTGTGACAATTTCGATTCCTGGAGGCAGGCGATGCTACAAGTAGTGGCCGCAAGAAGCTGATGCACCGTGTCCCTTCTTGCTTGCCTGTTGAGGCCTAACGTTCCACGAAATTAGATCGATGCTTGGTGTATTCATTTGGGAACCTGACGTGCTCGCGTTGGCCTGATGCATGATGCCGGCTGCCTGGTGACCACGAAGGCAGCTGTGACACAGGTGTTGACGATGCAATACACATAGTTGAAAAGCAGGTCTGTGAAGCTGAGCCCAAACACATTGGCTCTTAGGTAATTTAAAACAGATTGCCCCCCTACTGCAACGACGAAGTTTACAACATGGACGATGGCGACAGACGCCTTAGGTTGAACACAAGGACAGGCAACAAACTGAAACTGTAATTGGGGGTCTTGATTCATGATGAAACTGTAGTGACTCCATGCTTGAGTGGCGGCACATGATCAGGCCACCTCAATCTGGGCCGCCGCCTCTTGCAGATCGCCCACCCCTTCGTCTACCATGCGGAGGAGCGCGTCGTCGGCGTCATCGTCGTCGTCGTTCCCCAAGTTGAACAGCTCCGACAGAGCTGCGATGATGTCCGCCGGGAGTGGGCCATTGAACATGGCAATGTATTCCTGCAAAGCCGACTCTACAGGTTCAAGATCATCATGGAGCAGGCCAAGCTTCCTAGACAAATTGCGCTGCGCTCGTTGCATCTGTGACATGGGACGTGCCGGACGAGTGCTTGCAAGTCGCGCGCTGCGGCGTACCGTAGACATGTCGTAGACGCGCCTGGCCCTGCGACGGCGTCCCTGCCCGCCTGCAGACGGCACTGGCGGGAGAGCGGTGCCTGGGGACGGCTGCTGAAGTAGAGGCGGTGCAGGGTTGCTGAACATCGCCGCCACGTCTCCGGCGATCTCCTCTGCAGATGCGTGTTCCTGTATGGAGGCATCAGGGAAGAGCTGAATGGACCTGCTGCCTGAAGGAGGCTCGGCCGGGCAACGATGATCATGGCGAATTGATGGGCTGGATGCAGCCTGATGAGTAGGAGTGGATTGTAGCACCTGTTTGGTGGCAGCAGCGCTCGCGTCGAGGCCCAGGCTTGCCAGGGCATCCTGGATTTCCCCCACGCCGTCCACCCGCCTCGCGGAGTTGACCTCCCGGCTTGTCTCCTGTGGTATCGCCTGCAGTATGCGGTCAAAGACAGCACGCACAGGTATCTCAGCCCCGTTCGCCGCGGCCGCCTGCTTGGACCAGGCTTCATTCGCGATGGCCTGCGCAGCATGTGACGCCGCCAGCCCCAGCCGCACAGCCAGGGCGACCGCCTTGATGATGTAGTCGTACATGAGGGACTGGAGGCCCCCATCAAGGCCCCGTCGTCCTGGGCGCCTTCCTGTCCCGACGCTGCGCGCCGCAGCGAGAATGGCCGCAGCGTGGGCCTTGAAGATCTCCTGCAGGTTCTCCTCCTGGGTCCCCTGCAGCTCTGTGACCGGCGGCAGTGGCCCCTCCGTGTGGCCAAGTGCAACCAGCGCCCTGCGGTGCCCACCGTGCCCACCGTGCCTGCTCTCATTCGCCCACAGGCGACGCTGCGGGCTGCGCTCGCGCTCACGACGGCCACCCGTGCCGGTGCGCGCGTTCCTGCCGAAGCGCTCAAGGGCCCGAGTGTCGTGGCCGTAGTCGTCCTCATCGTCGTGGCGCCTGCCACGATGCTCGTAGTGGCGTGGATGATCGTTGTTGTACCGAGCCTTCCCCTTGACAGGTCTGCTGTCCTGCTTCCTCGGACGGGCGTCGTCCCCGCAGGCGCCTGCCTCCTCGTGAGCACGTCGTCCCCCACCGGCACCCTGGGTGGGGCAGGGTGGTGTGGGAACTCCTCGAAAGCCCGAGCTGGCACCTGTGCACCATCGATAACTCCAAGATGCCATTTAGGAATGCACGCAATATTCGTATGTTCCAATAAATTTGTTAAAAAACTAGATTAAAAATTCTTCTTGATGATACTAATTATTTTTTATAATATAAGTAAAAAAATCTAATATTGTAAAAAGCCACACATATTTAGGGCCTGTTTGGTTCCCATGAGAGGTAGAGAGACTGGACTAATTTTTTAGTCCCATTTGGTCCTAAATAACCAAACATGGGACTAGGAACTAATTTTTAAGTCGATTAGTCCCCAATTTCACTAGACTTGGGGAGGCGCAGGGACTAATTTTAGTCCCTATTCTCTCTGGTCTTTTAGTCCCTCCATCCAAACATGCCCTTAGTCACGGAGGTAGTACGTATCTTGTGTAGTTATCTCTCACCATTATGTAACTTCGTGCTAATTTATTTAATACACGGCGTCTCACCTTTTGTCCATCCATTTGTTCATTGTAAGCATCACTTCCCCATTACTCCATGCATGCCCATGCAGCCATGCCTCATCTTCCGTTCTGCACAGCAGCTAGTAGGATTTCGTTCTGCACAGTCTAGCTCAGACATCAAGGTCGGGCCAACACCACACACGGTCATAGCACGGTTGTTGACGTTGATGGACGTGAAATTGTGAATACCAAGACGCTTGCAGTGTGCGCGGCAGGCAGGAGGCCGAAGGATGGGGGAGCAGGGCCTGTGGAAAGGTCGGCAAGGACCTATCGGCCATCCGGGAGCCGACAAAGCTTGTCTGACCGATATTGCCCGCTTACGATCCTCTGCATGTGCAGCGTCAATCCACAAACTGTGTTCACTCCAAAATCAATTTTGCCGTTTTTATTTACCCCGACCCATTTTTGAGGTTCTATACAAGATTAGAAACGGCAGGGCTCAATGGCCAGGAGACAACTGTTTGTAGTTCTCAGCATGAGCAAGTGAAGACCAGCGAGATCATGCCACAGCCGATTAACGGGTAACATTAAAATGTCAACGAACGGGCATCCAAAATGTTCAAGTCCTTCACTAAACACCATGAAACAATTATCAATGTCCAGTCAGAACTCAGAAATGGAGGCATGTACTCCAAACGTTACAGAAATCTAAAATCCATAAGCTTTGCAAAGGGGCGGAAATATACAACAATGAAACTCAGGTAGCAGTAGAACTGATCACGAACACAAGTAATCCTGTACAGACCTGTGCTCCCCAAAGGACACAGCTTATTGCCACCTGACTAAACCTGAAAGTATTGCCAATGGGCGAGCACACCCGATCAGACCGTGAGATTTGAGAATAACGGCTCATATAAACATCTTTTAGTTGGAGGCAGCTAAAACTGATGGTTTCTATTTCACTGAACCATGCCAAACAAACGACCCAATTCTCTTAACAAAATTGAAACCTGTCATTATGCCATTCTTGTTCTGACTCATGAACTTGTCTTTATTTGTTCATATTTTTCACCTATGCTTCCACCTTTCTGCTTCTGAAATTCAATGTACCGCAGAGTGCTAGAAAAGAATGCCTCTGTAGATGGATCAGCTACAGAGTTATCACTTTGCTTCTCCGTTCTAATCAATTCAATCAAATCTTGAATCACAGTATTTGTGATCTGTGGAATTCCTTTCTCAAAGAAGTACAAGTACCTGAAAATGGTGAAAACATGAGGTTTACCCACACAGAAATCAATTATCCACCATAAAATATCAAATATAGTTCTCGAGTTTACTTGTTCAAAATTTCAATAAATAGGGTTACGGATCCACTGCTTCCCCTTGTAGCGCTAGCCATCTGTTGAGCAGCATTTGCGATTCTCAAGGCGCTTCAAACAAAGGAGAACCCTGAAACAAAGTTTCAATTAGGAAGTCAGTAGCCTCTTAAAAAGTTGGACAAAATTCAATAGCAGTTGGCTAAACCTTTAGCTACCACTAACTGGATTTTTAAGGTATCATGTGAATTTTTATTTACTGACATGAAGTCATGGCATTAATGAAATACACTTATCTACCAAAGTAATGTGCAAATAATTTATTTGCAAGACTAAAAACCGAAAGATGGACAATATGATCTTGAGATCCAATTAAGTTCTATAGTGAGTAGATCAATCGTCTTACCTTTCACCATCCATTATCCCATCTTGGTCATCGGTCCAAAAAGATGTGAACACGCATAGACTGCTCGGCATTGATCAGGCTTCTTGAGAAGTTTTGCTGAGTACTGCACAAAGCAGTAGCAATGTAATTTACAAGAGAGGCAAGCACATGGTCCAAAGAAAACTGATTCCATGCAATAACAGGTCTCGGAGACTATATTAAGGGCTACTTTGGATACACCCATTCCCCATGGTGATTGGAGGATTGAACTAATTTCCACCTCAATCCTCCAATCCCCATGATTATTGATCCAATCTAGCCATAAAACAAGAATTATTACCCCTGTTGTCTTGTGAGTGAGAGTGTCTCTATTTTCCACCCCAAATATATTCATCCGCTGAAGGGTCCCAATTATCAGGTGAATTGCAGTAATCTGAGCCTTTGAATCCTGCTTGTGGAACAGAAACATTATAACAAGAAAATAGACCATACATTATGACACAGTCCAGGTTGCATCAAACAGCACAATTAGGTACTAGAGGTGCATGGGTCACATGCACTCGGGCATACAGGGAAAAAAGATGGGAGGGTTCATACCGCAATTTCTTCTTCATATAAAATGAACGCTTGAGTAAAGAACTCATAAGCAACTGGTTCCAAATCACAATCATTGGCAGCCTAAATTAAGAAACATAATCAGAGAATAATAAGAATAGGAAAAATTATGAAAATACGCAGTTGTAACATACCTCTGCACACTGCAAATATAGTCTCAGAGCTAACTCTGGGGAAGGAACAGAAGAAAGTGCTTCAATAGTCTGGACAAGAAAAATGAAAAACAATGATGAATGTGCAGAAGAATATGGAGATGTTATGAAATGTTTTTGCAATTATGCATGTAACATTGGGTGCACTGTGTTATTAACCATAGTTTGCCAGAAACTTTTGACTTTTTGAGATAATTAACGCCTAGAAATATATGCTATTCCCAGGCTCTTCCAAATACACAGGGACAAAAGGTAAACAAAAATATAAGCTGAGAACATATTTACAGTGTATGCATCTGTCATGAGACTGTAACCAAAATTAGATGCATGCAAAATAAATATATGACAAAACCTGATGCAATATCTGGAATATTTTCTTTGGAGTTGCAGGAACATCCTCCCCAGTGACATCTCCATCTTGTCCTTGTAATCGCTGACCAGCTGCAGATAATACAAGTTATCTGCATATTAGATCCTTCAGATGATAATAATCAGCAATGCATATATGAGACATATCACTTTCCTAATTACACGGAACAATATTCAACAAAGTATGATCCACTGATGAATCAGTGCTTCAAATGTGTTTTGTCAATTTAGCAGGAACATGTATACACAACTAGATGTTTGCTCACATAATAATCTATTGAAAAGTCAATAAAACAAGTTGAATCGAAAGGGAGCCATATTTAAATCCGAAAAGAAGTCAATATTGCTTAATAAAAAGCAAAAGTCATAATATAAATCTGAGCATGAACATTAACCATACAGTATTTTGAAACTTAAAAATCCTTATGTCATAATATTTTCAATGAGTTGTAGACCAAACCTTAAGAGCAGAGAATACTAATGACGGCACAGTGAAAGTTAAACGCTTGGGACCTCCCCTGAAGTATATGCTTCTGTACAGTACATAAGATCTGAAAGACCAAAAAAGAGCTGCTTAGCAACAGAGATTCATGAAGCAATTAGCATCAACTTATTTCAGTTTTCCTATTTGGGAGAATGAGCACCATGGTCAGTGATATGGAAAAAAAAAAAATCAGGAGCAGTTCAGTTTATGCATGTTGATAGAAGAAGAAAAAATGCTTTGTGCAACACAGATGCATAGCAATGAGTATGTAACCACAACATGGACTCAAATCAAAATTGTGTTATTGATGCTTTTCATCAACATCAGTATAACAACAGATTACCTTCAGCATCTCTTCAGGATCATCATTGTGCAACATGTGAATGAGACGCGCTACAGAGTTCTGTTCCTCCTTAAAGTCTTCTTCATCAAGCTAAAATAATAAAAAACATAGTTATGGGTTGAGCAAACTTCATGAGAATGAAATTGAAATGTGTTGTGCTGATCCTCGCGATAAGTTGCGATAATCAGCATTAATCCGCTCGATAAAGCCACGATAGTTTTGTTCGATCAACGATTAGTAGATCCGATAAGTTAAGCCGGATGATAGGTTGGGCTGCTATGTTAGGAACTTAGGATTCCAGGAACTCAGCCCAAGGCCCAGTGGCCCACTAGGGTAAGAGAGAGAGTGAGGGAGTGACTGAGTTCCTCTAAAGTCTTCTTCATCAAGCTAAAATAATAAAAAAACATAGTTATGGGTTGAGCAAACTTCATGAGAATGAAATTGAAATGTGTTGTGCTGATCCCTCGTCCGATAAGTTGCGCGGGGCCCATATCATAAACTTTAAGGCCGTTCGATCAGTTTTGTTCGATCAGAACGATTAGTCGTCCGATTTTTATCGTCCGATAAGTTAAGCCGATGATAAGTTGGGCTGCTATGTTAGGAACTTAGGATTCCAGGAACTCCCAAGGCCCAGTGGCCCACTAGGGTAAGAGAAAGAGTGAGGGAGTGACTGAGAACCCTGCCCTCCACTTTCCAGCAGCAAAAATAATAAAATCAGGCATCAGCAAGCTGCAGTTACTGGGGTGGCCAAATCACATATATTTACATCATATATGTATAGTATATACAAGGTCGATAAGGTCATCAGGCATCAGGACGATAAATTTGTCCGATCAGCCGATCAGACCGACTAATCGTCCTTATCGTCCTTATCGGTGGTCTTACGACTAGGAACGATAATACGATATGAAAACAGGGGTGCTGATCTAGCTGAACAATATTGAGGGCACTAAACAGAAGAACGGAAACAGCAAACAAAGTAAAATTCACTTTTCTAACAAAGTGTATGATCTTACCTCATCATCTTGAGCCCCATCCATATCCTTTATCAGCCCCTTAATTAAATCGAATAGTGCCTCAATCTGCAAGAAACAAGAACAGAGTCATACGATTAGTTGCTGAGTAATATGCAGAGTAATAACATCATAACATGAAATATTACCTTGTCAGAAGTAGATATGCAGGTTGTGTTTTTCATTATGCTTTGAATTATTACCACAGCCATCACTTTGGTTGTAGCATTATCAAGATAATCCATAACCCGAGGATAGTTTGAAAGTTCTAATGCAGTAACAATATTATATTTTTTCCAGGGGGGCACTAAGAAGTGCAACAATTTGCTTTGTTGCTCGGCTATCTTCAAGTTTTGGTTTGCCTGAAAGTTTCTTGACACATGCACCCTGTCCAAACAAATATAACGAGTTAGAAGATTCAACTGACATAAGACCACTAATGGATTACATCAGTGCCTTAATACAAATTATGGTACAACAAAAAAAATGACTTCTTAGTCAGCAAACAGACCATAAGAGAAGGGGCATAAATCATATAATTGTTTTAAGAAGACTTACCAGCACTTGGTCAACATAATCAAGCCGGTCAGGATGTACACGGAGAGTAAAAGTCAGAAGTGATACATATAGAGTTACGGCTCCAACAACTGGCATGTCAGGTTGGGCTTCTATCACCTGCAAAAAAAAGTGTATCTGCTTAGGTTTCCCAAGACCCTAAACCCCAAAATAGCTACGGGATAAACAAACATGGTGCAATTCAATAGCATACTATGTGTGTTAGCTGTGAACATTTAGCCTTGTATCAAAATCAAATGCACATTACATGTCCAAACACTAACAGCTAGAAGTTTACCTTTCCAATAGCATTACTGAACTTAGCAAAAGCTTCAACTTGCAAGAACTCTGGCAACACCTGCATAGTTCATTTATGTCAAGCATATACAAAATTTGAATGATCAAGCTAAATAAGGAATGCTTACTTCAGGACTTGAGGCAGCATAGTTAGACAATCTGTCCATAAGTTGAGAGAGTACTGTTTTGATATCAACACTTGGCTGCAAAATAAATTTAGAAATGACTTCAGTTCTTGGTGAAATAAATAGAAATTGCATGTGAACTCCCAAAATAAACCAGCTTCACGGTATTCAGAGTTTGAGCTCGGTTGTATCTATTTATTCGACAAGTTAGCAGATAACAATCCATGCAACTTATATCTATGTCAGATATTCTACTGAAAACAGAAGGACCATAAATCATAATTTCATCATCTAAACATAATACCATAGTAAGACAGTACACTAAAAACAGTCATAGCTTAGTTTACTCTCACACTAACAGCCACTGATTTTACCCCCACCCCAAACCCAACTGCCGAGACATCATGGATCAGTAATTGGTATGTATGTAGTGTAAAATTAACATTAGTACATGATTCAAGTGCATGTGGGTTTATTTTAGATGGTCTCCTGGCTGCAATCATACGTGACTCCATCTAAGCCATAAAATTTACAAGATCCCAATTGATTTTTGCAGAAAAAAAAAGGCCAGGCAAAGCAAAGAAAATTAATTAATCACAAAAGTAGCAGGCAAGCCCAAGTCCTTGGTGGTACCAGCATGATGCATTACAATGAGGAATTTGTAATGACAAATGCAGTAGCAATCAAGCTGAAAAAGGCAAAGTTACCAACCTGAAGCTGGGGAAATGCACTCAATAAAGTTTCCAATGTTTGTAAATGGTATTCGCCTGGAAAGACTTGGATTATACAGTCCATCAGGTAGAACTGTGCAAGATCATCCTTACAATTAACCACCTGCCAATACATTAATACTTAAGTTCCAATACAATCAAGATATCATAATCATTAGCATCAATACTTCAGAATGCAAACCTGCTCTAATATCCTTGGAAGAACAGTTTCTTTGTACATATCAAGGTCAACGCCCTCAATCTGGCTTAGAACATGAAGGTTTTTGCCTACCTAGAAGAAGATTAAAAAAAAATAATGCCAATGGCATGACTTAGAAAATACAGTTGAGTAGAATATCAAGATGTGACTGAATTACCAGATCACGCAGTTCATTTCTTTCCTTCCCGCTTTTCCTTTTCTCGACAGGCCCCTATAGACCATACCATGATGTTTTCTCAGTTTCAGATAGGATTGTATAAACAGAGAATGGATTTAATCACTTCTGTCATTCATGTGCTATGGTAAAATGCATGGTAAAGATTTAAGGAGCAAAGGCAGATTCTGCCTTAGGTTAAAAGCCTGCAACATACCTGATGCTGCATCCTGACCCAGAGTTTGTTCATTTCTATGAAATTCTGAAGAACAAATTCAACTGCGCTGCTAATACTTTCCGCATCCCTGCATGATTAAAATTGCAAAAAGATGATGGGATATACATACACTTGAAGGGGTCTGTTATATTCTTCATGTCCCAACTTTCAACTAAAATAAATATATAACTAAATACAGCTTCCCCATTTCTGCTGATCCTGGTCAAGCAGGCCAGCAGGGAACTGCACGTGCCCACTGAGAGTTAGGATGGGAATATACAAATCTGTTTAATATGGTTTACAAAAATTTTAACTGGTTAGTGGCAGAGAAGGGTTGTCAACTAAGTGATGGCAATTAGAACTTCCTCCATTCCAAATTATAAGTTGTTTCATTTTTTCCGAAATACATAGTTTTTATTATGTATCTAGACATAGTATATATCTAGGTGCATAGATAAAGTTATGCATCTAGAAAAGACACAACAACTTATAATCTGGAACAGATGGAGCACAAGATTGTATTACCTATGAGTAGTGAAAATATGAAATGGGGATTAACTGACATTATTGCCCATCTTGTAAAGTCAAGGTGATACATAAAAATTAATGCTACACATGTAATGTTGCAACAAGATAAAGCAGCTTTTTACCCTAACTAGCTTGGGACTACCATGTTTCATGTTAATTCTATAGGTTTTAAATTTTTTTACTGTCAGTCAACACTACAAAATTATGTTTATTAACTTTTGTAAGGCATCATTACAAAAGGAAAAGGAAAGGAAAACATAATACACACTTGGCAACAAAGAATAAGCTAACTCTTGTCCTAAAATTAGTATGATACTATTAAAACTCTAAACAAAAAATAGTTTGGTTAAGAAATATCATGGCATGAAGTAAAGGAACAGTACCCTTCGTATTCAGAACCAATATCAGGCAATTTGTCTCTGCTTATTTGAGAAAAGGTAACTTCTCAGGAAAAGGCCACGAAGAGGATGTTGAATGCCTCGCACATTTCAACGAGATCTTTCAGAACATCTTTAGCAGGAGCCTTTTTTGATTTGATGTACACAGATCCCACCGTGCACAGGAGATAGCTGGCATAAACACCAAATCAGATGTATGTTTTCAACTTTCATAAATCATAGGTATTCTCCTAGAAAAAGATTAGCTCTTCAAAAGTTTCATAGATGTTCAAGAGCATAACGGAAGTATCATGGCAAACAAAACACACAGACACACATAACAAAAAAGTTAATCAAACATGAGAAGTAGAACTGATATTTTAGTGGTTTTTGTACAAATTGACTACAGCAAAATAGCGAGCAGGTAAACCACCATAATGCACTGCGGTCGCAGTTTATGCAGAACTCTACCATGGATCTAATAAACCTGCTTGTACAGAACCTTTGAACAATAGACATTCACATTCTCTAACATGAACCTTTGAACACTGTTTACTCTATTAATATATTTATAACAATACAATCCATTTATGAAATTATGAAAAAAAAAATCAAGGTAAACCTACATATCTGATTTTTAATATCTCAAGGCCAAATATTTTAAAGTTAATGGGTAGTTAAAGTCTCACAAGTTTGACTGGATCTTGTACAAAGCTTCAGGTATTCCGTGGACCATATGGAATAATCAATTGCAGTGGTAACATCAACAGATAAGGCCATATGGGTCAGTACAATCAATCAAAGCACAATAGATTTGATTTGATGAGACATAAGTGAAATTGAAATGTATTCGCCATGGATGCTAATAAAGATCGGATGCCATTGTGGAAGAATTTCCATGTTTTACAGTCCTTAAGTTTAAACCTAAGTCCATGTCAAAAATCCAATCAACTAGGTTATTCCTGACCAGAAAAACACAACCATTTATGTGGCCAACAAAGAAGCCCACATCAGCTTGGTCAACAAATGCACACTGCACAAGTTAGTCCTAATACAAATTTGTGAGCACTGTAGGACAACATTTTAATTAACAGGCAGTACCCAAGTTACTGTAACATGCTCCTTCGAAAAACGTATTTTTCGTGATTTCGATAAGTAACAAATATAGCAGAGAGAGCAGAGAGAAATAACTAGTGATATCCTGACATAATGATGATACACCGAGTTCAAGGGTGGATACTAGGAAAGAAGGGCATTAAGTTAAGTTCACTGATCGCACATGATCTTAAGAGTCAGCTCACTGGTTGGGCTATCATTCTATCAAGTTACATACGATCTCAACGCCCTTAATAGAGACATGTGCTTATTTTCCTCACTAGTATTTACATACATAAAGCAATGAGAACTGAGAATATGCGGGAAAAAAATGGGGCAGAAGCCTCACAGTCTAGGTAGAACATTCCCGGCATGCTGCACAAGCTCGTACAGATCAACCACAGAGCAGCCCTAGGGCGAGTCTCCTCCCTGGAAGAACATCTCCAGCTTCTTCATCTCATCAAACGCCCTCATGTCTGCAGCCGGACAAGTGAATCCCATCAGAACACCAATCAATCCCACTTCCAGAATTCCACACACACCCAGCAGCTCCAAATCCACAGTTACCGCTACAGAGCTCGTAGTACTTGTGCGGCGATAGTCGCGAGGTGCGCAGTTCGAGAGCATCTGCGCCGAGTACTTGAGTGTCCTTGAGGTAACAAGCTGGAATCCTGCACCCAAATTGCACGATTGGAACACGGACCGAGTGAAGGAAGCAGCGGTAGCAAGGTAGGTAGGAGTTCCGCAGGGGCTTTACGTGAGGGCGGTGCATGTAGAAGGCGTTTCTTTGTTGGACGCCGGCGATGTCCCTCGGCGAGCCACCGCTCCTCGTCGTCAGCGCCGCCGTCGGGGAGCATCCCACCGCCGCCGATGCCGCCGCCATCCGGAGACGGCTGAGGAGGTGGATCTGGCTGGCTCTCGCCCGCGGCGCGTCGGGACTTGGGTTGATCTCGCCTCGCGTGGGCTGTCCCGAGGTGTGGCTCGGCTTGGATCGATGCGGTTGTTTGTGTTCAGCCTCCCCGTTCGTCGCGCTTGTTTTATTTATTTATTTTTGCACATTGTTTTATGGTTCGATCGGGATCAGATGATTGACGCGCTGTTGTGGCCAGCGCTGACTGACAGTAGGTTCCAGGATTTGTACCAGCTTTTTTTATCAAAAGTGTTGGGAAAAACGAATATAATTTAGTTGTATTTTTTTGTTAAAATGCTTTAAACTTTTAACTAAATTAGTTAAAAATACTAATACTCATAACACTAAATAAGTAACTCTCTCTTAGTCCCACAAATGTTCACACTTCTTTGACTTTACTTATTATCAGGCTCCAAATTGGCATTAAATTTAAACCCATTAATGGAATTGGGAAGATTGGAGGAAGGAGAGGCTGATGGCGCATGGCGGTGGTGGTGGTGGTGAGCTGGGCAAGTGCTGGCCGCCGCTACCGGCGCGCTACAGTGCCATACAAGGCTGGGCCAGCGGCGGCGCCTGCGGGCAAAGGTGGGCGGCCAGCGAGGAGAGAGAGCAGAGAGATTGGGATAAATTCTTTTATTTGCTTGTTCCGAAAAGATTACGTAATCTCTTTACTTATATAGCCCTATTATTGGGAATTGTATCTCAAGCAATCTTCTAAAGGTTTCCTATAGATTGAATACCTTTTGGCAAGGTGTCCTATTTATTATTTCCTAATAAGGGTCTCCCCTTATAGATGAGATAGCCTCTTGCACACACCAAAACACCTAAAGATAATCCTAGATATTTTCCCTCCTTTTTTTCCCAATTAATTGCCTAAGAATCCGCTTAAAGGGAGGAGGTGCGGCGCTGCCGCTAAAGCCTGGGGCCACTTCTTACGGCCCGGCCCTGGGCCCGGCCCTATTTCCGGTCCTGACATCTCCCCCACTTTCTCCCCGGACCGCCCCCGCCACGGATGAAAGTCCACCGTGATACCTCGATGGAGATCACCGCCCGAATGATGAGAGCAACCTCGCGAAGAGCCTACCCTCGGGACCGCCCGAGGATCATGTTGTCCCCCGGGTTCGCTTGGGATCAAACTCCTAGAGATAGTGAAGGCTGCCGGCATGTAGCTCGGAGGATGTAGCGGTGGACCGCACGCCCTCGCCGTGAAGCGGCCCTCGGACGACGCGAAGCCGCTCAAAGAGAGTTCCCTGGAACGCCTACACATCTAGGTCTTGA
>JADLZK010006533.1:0-272194 GCA_015847255.1 Hyparrhenia diplandra
AATATTTACCTCATGTAAATAAATATTTTTGTGACCACATGTCATCAGAAATTGCATCATAACATGTACTTATTCAAATGCTATGGTTGATTTATCTCTTTGGAACTTGATACACTTTCGATGTCACCTTTTGTTTATTATCGAATTGGCAATCACAAGGTAGTATCCATACTTGTGGGATTTATTCCTCAAAGTGCACTTTCAATTTGACTATGAACTTACAAGGAATATATCTTGATAGTGAAACAATTAAAAAGGTCTACACCCTCATGGTGACTACCTAAGTTCCATCAAATGAGACAAAATCCCTTTATTTTCATGCACTTTATTTCATATGCAATTTATTTTTGCGTTTATTTAATTAAGCTCATTTACTTATCTTCTAAGTTTCAAGTGCTTAATTTATTTCATGCAAATATTTCATGTGACAACCTCATCATTTGTCTATAATGTTCCAAAATTTTTTGCGTATTGGTTAGCCACAAGGTAGTACCCCGCAGTACTACTGCGAGATCTACACTATGTCATACATGGTGATTATCTCCAACATGTGTATCCAATATCAAACTTGAGAACAAATGACCGTCACCTTCACGGTGATAACTTTTGTTCACTTTACAAAATTGGCCATACACGCATGGTGTACCACAATACTACCATAGGATTTCATCCTCATTGTGCGTACCCGATTTAAAATGTGAACTACAAAAGAGGTCTACACCTACAGGTGATTGCCATAATTCATCTTTTAGATTGGCCATACACAAGCTAGTATCTCAATACTACTGCAGGATCTACACTATGACCATCGCATAGTGACTATCCGCATGTGCTTATCCAATCTAAATATGAATTGCATACGGTTTACATCATTTGGATGTTTACTTTCAAAGCAATAGTCTCACAATTTGAGGTCTACACTATGTTTTTACAAACATAGTGACTACCTCCGAGTTGAACCACTTTCAAAGTGTGATGAACTCGTACTATTAGCATGAACACAAGGTAATGGGATGACATCTACTGCACATACACATATTTGCAGATTATGCTCCCCTTACTATAAGGTCATCAATCTGGTTTGCACCTTCATTGTGTTAAATTGCTAATATCTAATTGAGACTATCTTGGCAATAATTATTATACACTATAATGATAGTAGTGAGTTTCTATCACCTATCCAATATGAGGCAAACACTACATATGATTCAAGATTCATCTTGACATCACAATACTTTGCATATGCCAATTCAAGACACATCTTGAATATGAAGTTATTTAAGTAATCATTTGCTTAAATAAATAGCAATATATAGTGCATTATTTTTGCGGATACTTTCTATGACATACAGAGTCTATGTTTTGGCGAAGATTTTACATCATCTATTCCCACAAGAATGGATCCCAAAACATTAGCAGCGACTTTTTTGTCGCATGTAGAATGGGGAGTATACAATCAAGTATCACCTTGAATCCCTAAAATTTTGCCTTTATGCTATACAATTTACTCTCAAGTAAATTCATACATGATAAACTCATGTTGGACTTGGCTAATATTTCCAGCTTGGAATATTTCCAACCTCGCATTGGATGGAATTTATTTTCCTAATATGAGCGATATCAACAATATCATTGGGGGCATATGGCATGACAACAGTTATTGCTCATTTCAACAAAATTTGGATATTGTCACACCGGTGTTTATGCATTTTTATGCAACTCCAACACTTGGATTTCTTCAAATCCGTGTATTCAAAGGAGTGAGATCCATCTACCTTTTGCATGTCCCTCATTGGGATTTCAACAAAGGGTGTAATATTGCCTAAAAATAAATGATTGTTTACTCATTCATTTATTAAGGATCTTTGGTCCATAGCAAGTATAACATAAATGGATTCTTATAAAAGCAAATGTCATTTTCTTTCGAAAAGTGACAAAGTGTGACAAATCTCACATTTTTCACATAAATGTGATTGTACTATCCATGTACATAGAAATGTCAAATTATATATTTGGCTCAAATATCCCTCCAACTCATTGGAGGTAAGCGAGTTATTTGGATCAATTTGGAGTTCACCTCAACAAGCAGACGATTGTAAAGTCTCCATATTTCCATTGGAGCTATTATTAGCCTAATGCCACACTACCACATGTAGTATGATAATATCATGTACCACATACATGGTTTACATATTCTATATGAGTGCAAATTCTTTTGGATTTCCGCCTCACTCTATATATAGAATTACTTGGGATCCAACTAGATGGAAAGGAATCTTGTTTAGTGGACCATTGTACCGCTAACACAACTATGAGAGATTGTGCAAATTCCTTCCATATCGTCTGGGGTGTATTACATACATCGATCCCATATTACATGTTGCGTACAAAATAATTTTCTCTCTTGATCTCATCAAGATTTGGCAAATCTGCCTTATCATTCTACATGTAGAATGATGAGAAAATTATTATCAATTCTATTGGTCATAACATTAATGTGAGCCACCAAATTTCTTGAAGAAATTCAAGAATAGACATGTGACTCCATTTGCCATTTTATGGACCATAAAGATACTATGTAATGCACACATGCATCTACAATATTGTCCTAAAATATGTGCCTTACTCATAAGGTACCACAAATTTACCAAATTCATTGCTCAAATTCTACAATTTAGAGCAAATGATCCTGGACGCGGGATCTAATCCATTTACATGGAATTATTTGGTTTTTAGGGACTACATCATTAAGTATCTTATGTTCATACACATAATGGCACAATTGAATCTCTCATCGAGAGAATCAACTTTTTTGTTTGATGACCCAAAATAGAATTGGAATTTGCCAACATCTAGTTGGTGACATGCGGATTTACACAACACATCATAAATCCAAATTCATTAAACTGCATCATACGGCTCCCCCCGTTGCAGTTAGTACGTGGATAGTTGGCCATACAGCCAAACAATTCCCATCTGCGAATTGGTAACGTTTTGCACGTACCAATACCACCACCGCAGCATACATCAAAGGGCATCTAGGGGATTCATTCATTGCCCGTATGCTGAACACATATTTGAGGAGATTCCAGGCATTAGGGGGAGATACTTACCACACATAGAATGCCAAGAATCAAAAAGAGAATGTCACTACTGATATTCGGTCCTCATATCCACGTACCAAAGAATCTGAACCAACAGTTCAGAATATCTTACATTTGCAACACATTGCAAATACTCTGCCAAATGCATGAAATTGTGACTCAATCCGATTCCCATCTAATGTGCCAAAAAGAGTGGAGGTACCTAACAAAACCACTCAACTTCTGAATCTGAATAAGAGGGGGAGAAGTATGGCCTCATAGGGATTCAGCTTCTTGCAAGCATTCTCGGACTAGGGGGAGACAATTATTCAAGACAACGCATGCATATCAACCTCAAGTTGATAGACGACACATGGATATTTACTATCCAAAGCCTATGGATGTTTAACATCCAAAAGCCCAGCATAACTTGTGCACAAAATTAGGCACTGGGTCGTCACTGGAACACCCTAACTCTGTTATTATGGGAAATGACATGGAGTTCAAAGGGTCAATATTTCCACATGCTAAAATTGGTTCCATTGCATCAATCATACCAAAAGACTATAAATTGTCGACAAACTCCTCAATATTGCCATGCACCTTATCTGGATCCAGACCACAAGTCCTAGGCAGAGTGTTCAAACACTCATCATATTGGGTCAATCAAAGGTGGCAATTAAGGAGAATTGCTTTCACTCAAAGTGGGAAGTCTTTACTGATTTCTCCTCACAATGCTTTCTTGACGGAAGCACTATGGATTCACAAATCCATAAGGTGGTGAAATAGTGAGAGCTTGTAGCACATGGTTTCACGCAGAGACCTAGCATGACATACCCATTGGTATGTGTGGAAATTATGTTCCTATATTGATAATTGGCAGACCAAACTTGATTTGGATAGATTTGGATTATAAGTTCTAATGGACTTTGTATTCTAAATCAAAACATAAATCGTAACGTACATTGTGTATGAATCAAGTCACTCCGTGGCTTGAAATAGTCAAGTTGATTGTGGTACAACTGACCAGGTGAGTTCCTTCCACAGAAGGATGTCTCCCATCATTGATTTCACCTATGTGACCATAGTAAAATCCTCATGGATTTTATACATCTCATATGGTACATATCAAAACAGGTAGTCATCATATAAGACATAATTTGAGATGAAAGGTTTGGGTAAAACCAAATTATGCTTAAGACCATAACTTGAGCACCCACATCGGTCCTCAATATTCCATTGATATTGTATACCAATATCCAAATAATATTGGAGAATCATACTACCAACAATATGGTCATTCAATCCCTAAATATGGATCAATATCCATTATGACCCTTGGGATAACAACCTAAGTGCCATCAAAGCGCTCATGTATCTTGCATATCGCAACAGGCCTGATATTGCATTTGCAGATACTTGCTATAGCTTAAAATAGCGCAACTCTCCTATAACACCGAAAGGTGGGAGTGAAAGTGGATATCCACAGATATCTATATGGCACAAAGGATCTTGATTTATTATGTAAATTAAGATATGATCATGTGGAGTATCAAGATACTGGCTATTTAATCCCCTATATTGCCAGATCACATACTGATGTTATATTGGTAAAGTTATCATAGGGGTCATCAAACTTGACTCTAATGACTACTTCCACTCCTCATTCTAAAGTATTACATAGACTTGTATTACTTTATTGAATGATCACATTTGATTCATCGAATCACTAGCCATTATCCTCAATGATAATGCAACTTGTGTTGCTTGGATGTAAACGGGTTACATAAGAGCAATATAACTATATTGCCTTCTAAAGATGTTTTCTTCTCATGAAAGTGAGGAGATAAACACCTTGCAAACTGAATCAAGTGATAACTCAACGAGATTTATTCACAAAGCCCCTACCAATTCCCACATTTCATAATGTGTTGTTGAAATTGGTATGCGATGACTTTGAGAGTTGCAAGGTTCAGGGGGAGACTCCTCTTGAAACAATAACCTGTTCAAAACATCATATTGTACTCTTTTCCCCTATGAGTTTTTCCTCACATAGGTTTCTCATAAGAGGTTTTTAATGAGGCAATATCAATACAAGTTCATATGTCATATCTCTTGTTTTCCCCACAGGGGTTTTTGTTTGGGATATCAAAGACACAGCCAATGTCATATCTTCTATTTTCCCCCGTAGGGGTTTTTGAGGAGGTATCAAAGACATATTATTACAATTATGATCCTCAGATCATATTTATTGTTCTCTAAACTTGGTCATGGGTTTTTCTTCCAAGGTTTTTTCCCATATAAGTTTACAATGAGACAATAATCAAATATGTCATACCATTTTATCCTTGTTTTCCCCATTGGGTTTTAAGGAGTTTTTAATGGCATATCCACACATATTTCTCCTCATTTTTCCCACAGGGTTTTTTGGAGAAATTACTTAATACATTGATCTCAAGGACGGATTCGATCAAGGGGGAGTGTTATGACTATTTTCTACAGGATAATCTCATCCTAACCACCTCATGTGGTTCCTTAGCTGCCAAGTCACAACCACATATCTTTACTGATTTCTCCTCACAATGCTTTCTTGACGGAAGCACTATGGATTCACAAATCCATAAGGTGGTGAAATAGTGAGAGCTTGTAGCACATGGTTTCACACAGAGACCTAGCATAACATACCCATTGGTATGTGTGGAGATTAAGTTCCTATATTGATAATTGGCAGACCAAACTTGATTTGGATAGATTTGGATTATAAGTTCTAATGGACTTTGTATTCTAAATCGAAACATAAATCACAACATACATTGTGTATGAATCAAGTCACTCCATGTCTTGAAATAGTCAAGTTGATTGTGGTACAACTGACTAGGTGAGTTCCTTCCACAGAAGGATGTCTCCCATCATTGATTTCACCTGTGTGACCATAGTACAATCCTCATGGATTTTATACATCTCATATGGTACATATCAAAACAGGTAGTTATCATATAAGACATATTTCGAGATGAAAGGTTTGGGTAAAACCAAATTATGCTTAAGTCCATAACTTGAGCACCCACATCAGTCCTCCAATATTCCATTGATATTGTATACCAATATCCAAATAATATTGGACAATCATACTACCAACAATATGGTCATTCAATCCCTAAATATGGATCAATATCCATTATGACCCTTGGGATAACAACCTTAGTGCCATCAAAGTGCTCATGTATCTTGCATATCGCAACAGGCCTGATATTGCATTTGCAGATACTTGCTATAGCTTAAAATAGCGCGACTCTCCTATAACACCGAAAGGTGAGAGTGAAAGTGGATATCCACAGATATCTATATGGCACAAAGGATCTTGATTTATTATGTAAATTAAGATATGATCATGTGGAGTATCAAGATACTGGCTATTTAATCCCCTATATTGCCAGATCACATACTGATGTTATAGTGGTAAAGTTATCATAGGAGTCATCAAACTTGACTCTAATGACTACTTCCACTCCTCATTCTAAAGTATTACATAGACATGTATCACTTTATTGAATGATCACATTTGATTCATCGAATCACTAGCCATTATCCTCAATGATAATGCAACTTGTGTTGCTTGGATGTATACAGGTTACATAAGGGCAATATCACTATATTGCCTTCTACAAATGTTTTCTTCTCACTAAAGTGAGGAGATAAACACCTTGCAAACTGAATCAAGTGATAACTCCATGAGATTTATTCACAAAGCCGTACCAATTCCCACATTTCACAATGTGTTGTTGAAATTGGTATGCGATGACTTTGAGAGTTGCAAGGTTCAGGGGGAGACTCCTCTTGAAACTATAACCTATTCAAAACATCATATTGTACTCTTTTCCCCTATGAGTTTTTTCTCACATAGGTTTCTCATAAGAGGTTTTTAATGAGGCAATATCAATACAAGTTCATATGTCATATCTCTTGTTTTCCCCAAAGGGTTTTTGTTTGGGATATCAAAGACATAGCCTATGTCATATCTTCTGTTTTCCCCCACAGGGGTTTTTGAGGAGATATCAAAGACATATTATTACAATTATGATCCTCAGATCATATTTATTGTTCTCTAAACTTGTTCATGGGTTTTCCTTCCACGGTTTTTCCCCATATAAGTTTATAACGAGACAATAATCAAATATGCCATACCATTTTATCCTTGTTTTCCCCACTGGGTTTTAAGGAGTTTTTAATGGCATATCCACACATATTTCTCCTCATTTTTCCCAGAGGGTTTTTGGAGAAATTACTCAATACATTGATCTCAAGGGCGGATTCGATCAAGGGGGAGTGTTATGAATATATTGTACAAGATGATCTCATCCTAACCACCGCATGTGGTTCCTTAGCTGCCAAGCCACAACCGCATCTCTCTTACTTGGGGATTACTCCCCGCATGGTTGCATGCAAGGGGGAGGTTGCGTCATGTGGCTTGACGGTGAAGTTTCCTTCTCCTCTACTCCCTATATATGTAACCCCGTGATTAATGAATAAAGACGACGAGTTCATTTGCCTACATTCTGTGTCATTTACTTTCTCGCAATTCTACTCGCAACAGCTTTCTCTATAGTATTGTGGGCCTATTTGAATCGAGTAGGCCTCTAACTATTAGAATTAAAATATGCAAACAAATGGTCAAAAATAAAACTCTAAAGTTTATTAGTTCATCTTATATTCGAGGTGTATATCTCAAAACTGAGACAAAATGCTCTAAATCTTTTGGACCTCAAATTTCTCCAAATTTAGAGGCAACCTAGAGGCCCTTATCTCGGTTCCCAAAAAGAAGACCGGCAACTAATCTCTGTTCCAACATCCAACCTGCTCAAAACTCAAAAACCAGCGCACCCTAGGTCGCAGCACCCCCACGTTCAGCCCGTCTCTATCGTCTCAAAACTGGAGGCCCCAAGTCACACGGTACGGGAATTCAGTCGCAAGCGCGGTCAACTCCTCGTGACGTCGCCAGGGGACGACGCCGATCCAGCAGGTTCCGTGTTAAATGGTCGCTGGCCGGATCTTGCCCACCCTGCGCTCTCCGCAGCCGAACACCTAGGGCTATGTATTTAGTATCCTGGAATTTAGTACTGCAGTATAGAATTTGGTACTATACCACATTTCGTTTGTTTGTGGTGATATTGTCCTACCATATCCTAACTAGGCTCAAAAGATTCGTCTCGCAAACACTACTACGTAAATGATTAACCGTGGCGGGCATTTTGGATTTTCCGTGGCGGGCATTAGGTCCGCCACGGAGCTAGGGTCACGGTTAATCGTTCGATTAACCGCGGCGGACCCCATGCCCGCCATGGAAAATCCATTAACCGCGGGCGGGCGCGTAACAAAGACCGCCACGGTTAATAGATTAACCATGGCGGGCATCGTTACGTGCCCGCCATGGTTAATTTATTAACCATGGCGGTTTTTGTTAAAAGCCCGCCACGGTTAATTAATTCAAGATTAATAAAAAAATAATTCAAAAATATTATAAAATTTTTAAATTATGATTTAAACCACATATTAAATAATAAAATAAGAGAATAAAAGTCCAGAATATTGACATAAATCTTGAACATGCATGACAAGTTAACATTCAACTAATATAGACATTCAATTAAGCACTTAGAGTTTAAAAGTGATCACACCCACACATCACAGTTTACAAAACTCGATCGAACGATCGATTGATCAATCAAGAGTTTAGGTTAGAAATCAAGGTCATCCCACATATAGTCCTTCATGTCTAGTTTATTTCTCCGGTCCGTAGTTCCCATAAGTCCTCGTTTGTGGCGAGGTCATTTGTTAGGGTCGAAGAATTTGCCGGTAGGTAGCACAACGTCCTCAATGACGCCCCTACGGATGGCGCCAACCGGTTTCTTGAACTTAAGGTCGTCCAAGTCTTTCTTCCAAAATTCTTGCGTGGTTTTTTCGTCATTTCGCGCCACGTAGTACGGTACACGCCATCTGCGGGATATGAACGCATGGCATAGAAACCACACGGGTTGCCGAAAAGGTCGCTTACCGCGACCGCATGCACAATATATGTACCAGAAAATGGTTAGAATATTATGAGACCATTCAATATGGGACGAGCAAACGAGAGTAATCTTTGCATATACCTCGTAGTCTCGCCTCGATCTTCATTTCGTCCTTATGTTTTTCTTTTGCGTATGCTCATCCTCCGATCGTATGACTCGGGGTCTTTCAAGTAATCCTTGTAAGCCCCTGCACGAAATCCCACAAGTGTCATGACT
This sequence comes from Hyparrhenia diplandra, assembly GCA_015847255.1. Classification (NCBI taxonomy): domain Eukaryota; kingdom Viridiplantae; phylum Streptophyta; class Magnoliopsida; order Poales; family Poaceae; genus Hyparrhenia; species Hyparrhenia diplandra. The sequence continues at coordinate 9,368 of JADLZK010006533.1, forward strand.
TACGAAGTTTATGGTATGAAATAGTATACAAGTGTGGTGACTTACGGTTTGTAGGGCCTCTTCAAAATGTTTGTAGAGGCCTTTTTTGGCGTATCATACAACGAGTCCAGCCTAAGGGCCGCTCCATCCCGAGGGAAGATTAGCCAAGTAATCCAAGTGGCCATTGTGTCTTTGTTGTTTGTATACCGGCCATGCTACACCATTTTTTTTATTAGAAATAGATTCCAAGTGTTCAAAAAATAAAAAAGTATTGCTTTTGACTTACTTGATATGTTGGGCCGCAATGAGACAACCGGCGTCCGTTTTGATCTTCTTCATGCACTTACAGATGTAGTCTGCCATCTCTCTAACTCTTGCATCGCACAATGTTTTAAAGTGTTTATATTGTTCGGCCTTGCCCAGCTTCTTGAGGTCTGGGTTCCTCTGGGTCTCCATCCAGTAATGAGAAAATTCGGCCACCTCTATATACGCTGGACATAGAAACACAACTGGCTGATCCATCGTTTGGGCTATCAATGCTTGCATCCTGGCAGGCACTTGTGGTCACGTCATTAATTATAGAATCGGAGAGGTAGAATTAGTCGTGTACGAGCGCGTAATGATCGGTAAACAAACTCACGCAGCATAGAGGGTGACAACGGATTGGTCGAGGTCCTGACGCCGTAGCAACCGCCACATTTCGTCGAAGCCTATTGGCAGTGAAATATCGAAGTCCAAGTTAAAGAGCTCTTTAGGAACCCTGAAATGGAACTCCCTCACCCCCCGATCAACTGCATGCTGATATAATCGGTGGAACCTGCGAGTGTCCCACTCCTCTTCCTCGATTAGCTAGCCCTTGGGCACCATGAACTTGCCAAGCTCAAACCAGTCTGGGTAGTCCGGGCTGACCCATTGTCCCCGCTGATGGGGTATATAATTCCTATACAGAAGGAGATGTACGTTAGCATCTTCTAGCTACGTACGCATACGTAATATGTCTGGCTAAGTTTGGTTGAGATTATCACGCATATACGTACCTAGTACTGCCGGTCTTCACGGCCCCAGGGTTCAGCTTAGCCAAACGGAGGTCCTTTTCCTTCTTCGCTAGCTCCTTCCTGGCCTCCTCATCTAAGTATTTGTTGGTCATAACAAGAACTTCCTTATCTTCTTTTGATAGCTTCTTCTTCTTCGACGCTTGGGGGGAACCTTCGACCTCATCGTCCTTCTGACTGCTCTGAGGCGGTGTTGAGAATCCTATGCATGTGGAATTGAACTATATTAGCCACCAATTAATGCCTAGTACAAGTTAATTAGCCATACTTTTTTTTTGCTATACTGTCACATTTTTCGAAACCTCCTCGACCATTGGGCGCTTGAACGGCGTGGGAGGACGGCGAGCAACCTTCTTAGGAGAAGGTGTCCTCTTGCCTGAGCCGTGAGGTGGTGTCTTGCCACCGTCTTCTTCTTCCGGTTCTTCCGGAGGTGGGTTCGAACGAGGACTTCCACCACCTCGGCCACCATCTTCTCCTTCCGGTACTTCCGGTGGGTTCGGACGAGGACTTCCGGCACCTCGGCCACCATCGTCGTTGTCGTTATCATCATCGTCATCGCCACCACCACCCGGGGGAGGAGGAGGGCCTGCGGCCGCTACCGTCGGAGGAGGTGTCGTCGGTTTCCACAGGACAATGTCTTCCTTGTTCCATAGGTACTCCCTCTCCTCCCAAAGGTCCTTGAGTACTGTTTCTCCTTGTTCACCTGGGATATCGATCTCCTCATCACCCAGGCCTGGTTCTATGGATGTCAGATAAACAAAGGCATACTCTGGTGGGACCGGCTCGTTATGGTACAACATATTTCTCAGTGGTGCAGACACCACGGCAGAGCCCACCTCCTTCTTCTTCCCCTTCCTGCCAACGGGTATATAGAGTTTGCCCACCGCGGGTTCGACGAGATCGTCGATTGGGTTCTTCCCGGCGACATCACTCGTACTCACACCTTGGCTTCCTTGGATGTTGCAAAGACCTCTTGTCGTTAATACCTCTTCTATTTTCTTCTCCACTATGTCCTTTATGGCTTGCTCATAGCCTTGCATCTTAAGGTTTTCCTTGTACCTCGCGCCTCGTGTGGTAGTCGGCCGCGTCGGATGCCCAAGAATCCACGGTCTTCGGCTATACCTCGAGCCCCGTCCCCCGAACTCGCCACGGTGCTCGGGTCTTCCGATTGCCTCGGTCAACTCGTCGTGCTCCCTCCTAGGTTGGAACTCCCCGCGCGCCTTGGCCTCTTTGACAAGCATCACCTTCTTCTCCACCTCGTCGACCTTTGGGTCATTGTATTTGGACGTCTTTGTCGGTCTTACGCTTCTTGGGCTGACGGGCATAGAAGAAGTCACGTGTCCTCTCAGGAAGGTCTACCAACGGATTCTCGTATCCCTTTCTCGGCGTCCTCCCTTTCTTTCCGCCGCCATTTTCCCTTATGACCAAAATATCCTACCATGCCGAGGTTGTGCCCGAGGTCATTCTTCTTGCGAGTTCTTTACCCATTTTTCGACGTGGCCTCATACTCTTCGTTAGTCGTAAGGTTGACGAACTCATCCCAGACGGGTTGCTTTAAGAAGTTGTTGGCTTCAAGTGGTGACTTGCCCTTCTGCACATAGTGTGTGTAGAGATTGTTCCGCAGGGTGCGAAGCGCTTTGCTTGCAACGGTCCACACATACTTCTGGCATTTCTTTTTGTCAAAGCCTGCCTCTGGCCCTGGATAATTGAACAAGACTTTCACGCCTTTCCACACCTTCTTCTTCAGCGCCTCCGGGACATTCCTCCAGTCTAGGTAAGTGATGGGCACAGTTTCCTTGGCTATAACGGAGATCTGGTTGCTATAGACGGCCCTGATAGTTTCCGGCTCCACGGGATCTCCATTCGGGCCTATCCTCAATATATTACGCACCACCTCAGCTTTCTGGTGCCTCCCGTCTTTGGCCTCTTTTCAAGCGACTTCTTGGACTTCTTGGAGGTGGTGGTATTTGAAGTCTTTGGGGGTGGGACGGATGCCCGCCCCTCTGACTGAGCTCTCTCTTCACCAAACTCTAGACGCAGAGGCGACAATGGTAACTGTCACGACAACAACTAAAATTAGTCGTGTACTTACATGAGGCACACGACGTTGTGTTTGTCGTATACTTATGTTTTTTGTTCCAGGCTGTCCACTCTGAGAACCCTGTGTGTTGGGCTCCTCTGGTCGCCAGTCCGGATCAATTTCGTCCTCCGTAGGACGTTTCTTCTGTGGCCTCTCTGGTGTCAACTCTTCGCTCACGTATCCACTGTCAGAGGAAGAATCGGACGTGGAGGCCACATCCTCCTCGCTCTGGCCACCTATTGCACGATCTTTATCGGTTGGTTCGGATGCCATTGGATTCTACGGGAACACACAGAGCATTTTATTATAGTGAAAAGGTACAGTAGTAGTATGTAGTGTCACAGAGTCATCTCAGAACATAGATTTATTGAATTCCTCTCATGATTACATAGTTTTCCATTTTACATATATAGAGTAGTGTCAAAAAAAAACAAAAAATATACTAAAAATACAAAAAAATGTCTAAAAATACAAAAAACCGTCTAACAATACAAAAAATTAAGAACAAATGTCTACAAATACAAAAAAATGTGTAAAAATACTAATTTGGCTCAGAAGTCCCCAACTATCCTTATCACATCGCGTCTAAACTGGTTGCTTGTATATGTTATACAAGCCGTCCTCATTTAGTCGCTCACAAGTGTGGGGACATTTCATCATCGCCGCTGCCTCAGCATAATTATATTCACATCATCGCATATGCCACTGCCTCAGCATAAAAATATTCACATCATCGCATATGCCACTGCCTCAGCACTAAGTATACAAATAGTTCATTGCAAATGCCTCAAGTAGATAGTAAGGTTGTAGGAAATGCCATGGAAAACCCAAAAAAACCGCCACGGATTGAAGTTCAACTAAGTAGTAGTGAATATATATGTGACAGGCATCGCTGCAATCGGCTAATTAAGTCCTCTGGTCGTTCACTTGTTACCACGAAGGGCAGCCAAAATTTTCTCAGAAAATGAGGACTTAGCAAATGGGACAGCAAGGTCAAGCATACCAAAATTTTGAAAATACAAATTCATCCCTTTTCATCACATATAAGTATGGCAATGGAAATGGCATCATAGGCAGTGGCATATATGCTCAGCTAAACAAACCCCGTGGGCAGCAATTTCTATAGTATATAGCATCACAGGCAGCATATAGGACAAAATTGATTCAAAATTTCATAAGTATATAGCATCACAGGCAGCTAGGACCAAATCGAATCAAAATTTCACAAGTATATAGCATCACAGCAGTGGAGCTAGCTCGAATTCACCCTCTAGGACCAAAATAGTGTATAGCATCACAGGCACCTCCAAATTCATCCCAAATTCATCCCAGATTTTCTCACCGACCGGTAGAGCACAGAGGACGGGGAGCACAGGGCCGCAGCAGGGGACGTCGGAGTCCGGGTCGGGGAGGAGGCGCCCGGGAGTGGCGGTGCACAGATCCGACGGCACTCGGCGGGACGGCGGCGAGTGGAGCTCGACGGGGCGGCGGCGGAGTGCAGCTCGACGGGGCGGCTGGGGTTCGAGCCCCGCTGCGGCCGGCGGAGTGGAGCATGACGGGGAGGAGGGAGGAGCGTGGACGGGAGGAGGGAGGAGGGCGGAGGTGGCCGAGGCGGTCGGGACCGACGAGCGCGGGCGGCGGAGTGGACCTCGACGGGGTGGCGGCGGAGGGGAGCTCGACGGGGCGGCTAGGGTTCGGAGCCTCGGCGTGGCAAATGGAGTGGAGCACGACGAGGAGGAGGGAGGAGCGTGGACGGGGAGGAGGGAGGAGGGCGGAGGTGGCCGGAGGCGGTCGGGACCGACGCGCGGCGGCGGCGGCGATTTTGGCGACCCTTCGGGTCACAAGTGAACGGGCGGAGGACTTAGCCAATTCCACGATGCCCGTCACCTATATATAGGCCACCATTTTGCGTGGCGGGCATTTTAAAATGCCCGCCACGGTTAATATATTTTCCGTGGCGGGCATTGTAAAATGCCCGCCACGCAAAATAGATTCAAAAATTGAATTTGTAAAATTCATAACAATTCAAATGTTCATTCAAAAATTCTGAAAATTTTTGTGTGGCCTCCCTATGAGTATGTGTACCCATGAAAAATGTGAAACTTGAATTTTGGATACTTCTTGCATGATTTAAAAATACAGTCTTTAATTGACAAGTCGGGGACGTTTCGAGCAAATGCGGCGATCTCCAATACATTTTTAGTTCCATTACATAAATGTCGTGACATACATATTTGGTTCCATTACATATTTGGTTATATTACAAAAGGATCGACTTATTTTTTTGCCGGGGCTGCCATCGCTTCTTCTTCTGACCGTCCGTGCGGCACCAGGGCTTTGTCTTGGTCTTGATGACATTCCCCCACACGCGTGTCTCGACTTCCTTGATCTTGGTTGGATGATCGGTAAAGAGCGTAAACTCGCGTAGTTGTTGTACTCTTCGGGACTCGCACTCCATCGGCTCCCCACGATCCTTTGCTTCCCTCCCACGACCGCATGTAGTTGCTTTTTGCCCCGCGATTTGGGCACCGGGTAGTAGGCTACGGGCCACGCGACTTGCGAGTACCCACTCATCATCTCCAAGTACTTTTCGAGCTGAACGGTGGTTAACCCAACTTCGCCCACGCCAACCGCCGTTGGCTTGACCCATCGGCACCGAAAAATGGGTATCTGTAGCTCTCGCCATAATCAAGTTCCCAAATCTCTTGGATTTGCCCATAGTATGTCTTGAGTTCCTTGGTGGCCATGTCAATGCCCTCACCAGGGACGCCGCTGTTACGTGATGCGCTCTTGTTGTCCTTTTCTTTTCGTGTGGAACCTGTATCCGTTGATGTTGTAACCTTGCCATGTGATGATTTGGCTAGATGGGCCGTATGCAAGCATCGATTCTTCAGTATCCGCGTTTAGGGGTATCTCCTGTTCTCTGATCCACGTTGTGAAATTCAACCGGTGTTGTCTCGCATACCCACCCCTTCAGGCGCCGGCCACGCTTGTGCGCGAATTTCCTCCGGATGCTTCTCAGCCCACGTTTCCATTGATACTAACTGGTTCAGAGCGCTGTCATGGGCTTCTTCGATTGTTTCTTGGTCTATATCGGTTCGTACTTTCCTTCCCCGCGCAGCCCATCCCCCCGCGGTTACGCCTTTCGTGCGGGTGTTCGGGTAGGCCGATTGCATTTCCATCCCGGATGTATCTAGTGCAGCAGATTAAAGCCTCCCCCGTGTTGTGTATGCCTCGATCATAGAGCCCTCTGGGTATGCATGGTTAAGGACGGATCTGTTAAGAGAGGACATGAACCGCTCGTTCGTCCACATCTCGTGCAGGTAGAGAGGCCCCAGTTCTTCTATCTGATCGACCATGTGTATCATTGAGGTGTGGCATAATTTCAAAGAAAGACGGTGGTAAGCAATCTCGAGCCTGGCATATAGTCTCCGCGATGAACTCTTTTTCAGGCGGGAGGTCATTTTCAGCGATGACCTTCTCTCGTGATGCGATTAAAAAAGTAGCACAAGCGTGTAACGACCATCTTCACGAACTCGGGCCGATGCACCTAATCACAATTGGAAGGAACACCGCCAAGATGACATGGCAGTCATGGGCCTTGAAGTTTGACAAAGTGTGAGGTCTTTCATCGATACAATGCTCTTCATGTTGGAAAGCGAAACCGGTTGGCACTTTGACATCCCCGAGCCATTTGCAAAAATCCCTCTTTTCATCCCGTGTCAGATTGTAGCTCACGGCTGGAAGGTCGACTTTTCCGCTATTCCCCGAGGGTGTCAAGTGAAGTTCGGGCCTGATGCCCATGTCGGCAAGATCCTGACGTGACTTGACACCGTCCTTCGTCTTAGTCTTGATGTCTAGGAAAATCCCGACCAAGCTCTCGAAGACATTCTTCTGTAGATGCATGTTATCGATGGCATGAGGTGTATGGAGCATCTTCTAGTATGGCAGGTGCTTGAAGAAAATCGACTGCTTCTTGAATGGGACTTTGGGAGGTGCCGGATTGGGTTCTGCTTCTGCTTCTTCTTCTTCTTCTTCTTCTTCTTCTTCTTCTTCTTCTTCTTCTTCTTCTTCTTCTTCTTCTTCTTCTTCTTCTTCCACTGCCTTTTTGTTCCGCTTCCGCTTCTTCTTTGCCTTTGGCTCACCGGCTTTCTTCTTCTTTCCAAACTCGTGGTTTATGTTCTTCACCATTTCAAACACCTTTGGCCCGTACTTTACCCTTTCCGGCTCCTCCGTTTCAACCTCTGGCTCGCCGTCAAAGTACTCATCCATCAAAGTTTCCCGGTACCTATGTTCTTTGTAGAGGAATTTACGATGCTTCATGTACACCGTCTTTTGGGATCCGCTAAGGTAAGTGGAGCAGGTATTCTCAATGCAAACTGTGCAAGCTGTCTTCCCCTTAATCTGCCCCGACAATGAAAAGAGAGCAGGGTAATCACTGATGGTGACCATTATCATGGCCTTTAGAGTGAACTTCTTCTTCTCGGACGCATCCATAATCTTGACTCCTTTCCACAGTTTCGCCAATTCCTCCATTACTGGCTCAATGAGAACATCTATATCATTGCCGGGCTGCTTTGGTCCGGAAATGAGCATGGCCGATATAAGATATTTGCGCCGGACACTCGTCGGGGGAGGCAGGTTGTATATGGTGAGGGTGACCGCCGGTGCCGTGGCGAACTCACCGAGGTCTCCGAACGGATTCATCCCGCCAAGTACTCAACGCGAACCTTACGTTCTCGGGCTCGCCCCTCGAACTCGGGAACATGTCATTGATGCGTTTCCACGTTTTGGCATCCGAGGGGTGTCGCAGCTCGCCATCGCCCTTCGTGCGTTCGCCGATGCATGCCGGGACATTAGCTTGGCATCCTCTCGGGTTCCCAAAAATTGCACGCAGCGATCGTCGAGCACGGGTAGGTACCACACCGATAGGGCAGGGATCTTCCTCCGGGTGTAACCCTCTTCTTCCTCTCCCCTCGAGGAGGTGGCATTCGCTTCTTCTTGCCGGCCGTCTTACGCTTCTTGGGCCCTCTCGACGGTCCCTCCTCATCGGTGGCACGACGGCCAAGATTCCTCTTGTAACGACTCACGCCGCATCGCGACGGTTGTGTAAGTCCGCATAGTCACCCCGGTATAGAACACAGTGGTTAGGGCACGCATGAAACTTACTAAGCTTCATCGCCACGGGATGAATCAGCTTCTTCGCCCGATAGGTATTGGCGGGCACCTTATTCCCTCGGGCAAAAAACAAGTGTCACCGAGGACCCGAAACAGTCATTGAAGCTCGTGGTGTCGACCACCCGTGGCGAGCCTTCAAAGATCAACATCGTAAGGTTAAAACGTAGCACCGTGCAATGCTTCGGACATTTGCCATCGCCTTTGTATAGAGGGTCAATTGCCGCCGCTTCATCTCGTCTAAAATTCTCGAGCCATCTTGGATTGCCAAACAACACGTCATCTTCATCTTTGAGGTTGGCAATATCCTCGAAAAGCTCAAAGATCCTCGGGCGACATGTCATCAACTATTGATCGGGTCACCATCATCTCCACCCGCATTGTCTTCCGGCATGTCTTCAAGCAGTTCATCTACGGTGATGTAATCACGATTATCAACTTGTTCTCGCCCTTCGTCCACCACCGTTGTTTCCGCCGCGGTCGGACGGGGTCCTCTAGATGAACCGGGCTGCGACACTCGGTTCTTTTTCACCATGATACGCCCACACGGTGTACTTCGGCCCCCGATGAAACCATACCGCAGCAAGTGCTCCACAACGCCGTCATCCTTGTGTAAGAACATATGCTTGCACCGATAGCACGGGCACACCATTACTTCGAACCCCGACCGATTCGATGCTTCGCTGACGGGCATAAACTTTTTTTCGCACATCATCAACGAAATCCAAACTCATCCTCGGCCTGTACATCCAATCCCTATTCGGCGCCATGACGGCCTGCTCAAATTAATTAAACCAAAGCAAAGAGAGCGATCGATGATTAGAGATCGAAGTATCGATGATTAAAGTGCAAAAGAGGAATACGAGAGAGAGAGAGAGAGGGGGAGTAGAGAGAGAGGGGGGTAGAGAGATAAGGGGAGGGAGGGGAGGAGAAAGAGGGAGAGAGAGAGGGAGAGAGAGAGACGGGGGGGGGAGAGAGAGGGGAGGGAGAGAGAGAAGGAGAGAGAGAAGGAGAGGGAGAGGGGAGAGGAGAGAGCTCGAGAGGGAGAGAGAGAGAGAGGGAGAGATCAAAACTAGATCTCAAAAAGAAAGGGAGAGAGAGGGGGGGTAGAGAGATAAGGGGGGGGGGGGGGAGAGAGAGGGGGAAGAGAGAGAGCACAAACCACATTCAATTGGATCTCAAAGAGAGGGAGGACCATGCATAGGGAGAGAGAGGGAGAGAGAGAGGGAGAGAGGGAGAGAAAGAGGGAGAGAGGGAGAGAAAAGAGGGGAGAAAGAGGAGAAATTACCCCTACCGGTGCCAAACTTCAATCAAACCAAGGGCAAAACCTTCCCCTGAGAATGGTGTTTTGTAGAGTTTTGAAGCTCAAAACCCTAGAAAATGGCGAAATCCCGTGGGGAAGAAGAAGGTTGGGGCTGTATTTATAGCCCAGACTTTTCCGTGGCGGGCATTGTAATAAAACCGCCATGGTTAATGGGGATTAACCGTGGGGGCATAATAAAACCGCCACGGTTAATCCCCATTAACCGTGGCGGTTATTTTTACAATGCCCGCCCGCCACGGTTAATCGGGGCGGGCATTTTGGCCGGGGGCTGTTGGGCCAACTATTTTCCGTGGCGGTTTTCTAAATGCCCGCCACGGAAAATAAAAAAATAAACACCATGCAAGTTCAATTCTGTAGTAGTGAAAGTACATCCAAACCGTGTCATTAGTTATTTTATTTACCTACATTTCATACTCCGTGCATATGTCTTCTAGTATGTTTAATGATTCGATGTGATGAGAAATTCAAACAATGTGAATCATGTGATGGAACTTCAAAGTACTGAACACAGCCTACCGTTTTTCCTTTTCACTACTACAGAATCCACTTTTATTCCCGGCTCGTTAGGGCTTTTTTAGTCGCTTGTTTCGAACAGGGAATACGACTTGGGGAGTAGAAGTATAGGAACCGGGACTAGAGGGGGGGCTTTACTCCCGGTTGGGGGTACCAACGGGAGTAAAGCTCCTCGCCGTGCAACGTGGTCGGCGGAGAGTTTTTTTACTCCCGGTTGGTACCCCCAACCGGGAGTAAAGGTCTTTTTTTTTTTTTCGATTTACGTGTCAATTGTTTATTTTAATTCCTAATAGCATTTGAATGGTGCTTATTAATTTGTAATCTATATATATACATATATTAAAGCACACACACATATATATATATATGTATATATTAAAGCACACACACACATATATATATATATTAAAGCACACACATATATATATATATATATATATATATATATATATATATATATATATATATTAAAGCATGCACATATATATTACACATTAGTGATTGTTCAAGCACAAATATATATAAGTTGTTCATACATGTCTCGATTACATATTAAGATAATACTACATGTCCCGATTATAATGTGCAGAGGATCCTTTGGCAGCCATTTGTCCTTGGTGTCATTGTAGAACTCGCCGGAAGGCTCTAGGATCTGGGTTTTAATAAATCCGGCAATAGACTCTTGCATGGCTTCAAGATGCGTGTCTTTTAATGTTTTCTCCATTAACCTCCTCGTCTGCAATTTGAGTAAAATAAAAAGATTAGTATATATAAGATATGATTAGTTATATAAATATCGACGTCAATAACAACAGACTTTGATGTACATACGCACTGCGTTCATGCTCGGTGTAATTGGTGGAATTTATCCCCGATATTCTCCCAACAATATAATCCACAATGACTGGTCCCTCGTGGTTGTTGTAGACCCCACTTTAAGATAAAAAAAAGAGTCATTTGTCATATATATGAAGCAATATAGGGACTTGAATTAATGTAACCATATATATAGTACATACTGGGAATAGTTGTACATTCAGTTGCGGTTCGCGATCGGTCATATTATGTTCATGTTTTATCTCTGCCCAAACCCTGCACAATAGAACAAAAAACTTAGACTATTAATTAACACATAAGCAAAGGGTTGGAAATTCTTGAGTATATATAAAATTGACGAGGTTTACGCAATTACCCCCTGAATTATTTCGACTATATCTTCGTACCAAGCTCGGGGCCATCTCAATGAGTCAAAGATTGTGAGATGACTTCTTGGTTGCTCAATGTGAAACAATATCCAAAGTGTCCCCTTTGCATGTGTAAACGGTTGAGCTAGCTAGAAAGAAAGGTTATTATGAAGAACATGATCGTCAATGTTAGGAACACTCACTTGAATCCGTATGGGAACATTACTACCCTCTTGTCGGTGCGGTGTAACTCGAGGAACATCTTTATATTTTTTCTCGTGTATGCGCTTTCAAACCATGTATTGTTCCTGGGTTTTTGTACACGATATAAGGATCAATGTATCCAATATCAGTACGCTCCTTGATTCAGAAATGTTGAATCCAAGATCTACATATATGGTCAGAAAGAGCATGGTATTAGACACATACATATATTATCGGGACATATTGACGTATTAGTAAACAGAGAAAGAATCACTTACAAACAATAAATGCCGAGGATGCTTTTTTGTCGAGGGAGGTCCGGTGGAATAGTTGGTGCAATTCACAAAAATCAACCCACATCACGTCATCGCCCGTTCCCCATTGGTTTCTTAGTCTGACACCAAATTTGTCTTGTCCTTTTTCACACAAGTCTAGGTACTTCCTGTTTAGCTCATACATTTGAGTACCCAGGCTAGCACATCTATCAGGATCCCATAGACTCTGGCCCAATTGAAAGGTTCTATATTTGTCATCATCTACCGTTGTAGTCTCAAAGATCACTCTGTTCATGTCGATACCACTATTAATATAGTACTCCAAAAGCTCACTGGTATTAACTGATGCACCAGAAGGAAACTTTATGTACTCTGTGTTCAAACCGTATTGATCGAACACTTCAGTGGAAAGTGGTCATGATGTATCTCCAAGTTGTGGAACACTTTGACTCTTCTTCCTTCTCTTTGGGTCAATTTCCTTGAATAGAGTGTGGTCAAAGTCTGAAAGTGGCGAGGGCTTGTTTGACACCTTATCTTTCTTTTTCCTAGCTTCTATTTTCTGTGTTAGCACTTTTTGAGGTAGGAAGTAGGTCTTGTCCTCCGCCGCCGCCGCCTCCACCGCCTTCTTCGGGCACACTGACTTGAAGAATTTTTGGTTTATTTCTTTGACTTCAGCGTCCAATTCCTCCTTACTCATTTCACCAGGCAATTTCTTGGGAATGAGCTTTCGTTTACTGGTCAATATTTTCTTCGTCTGCTGCACCGAAGACTCTAAGGTTGTCTTCTTAGTTGCCTTTGTCACGGGAGGAGGCACTGCAGACTGCGTTGGAGGTGGTGACTGCACCTTTGCCGGCGCCGATGGCGGCCCTGGAGGTGGTGGTGGTGGTGGTGGAGGTGGAGGCTGTGGCGACGCCTTTGGAGATGCGCCGCGGATGCCGTCGTGTCTTCTACCGGCCCATCGTAACCACCGCCAGGACTACTACGATCCTCTGGGGAGCCATCCTTTCCACTGGGTTGCGGTAACTCAGGAGGCAGCTACGGCATCGGCATCCCAGGAATAACAATGTACCGTTTACGCCATGCAATGAATTGCTTCTCAACGTCTCCTAGTTTTGTATCCCCGTCACCTCCTTCAATTTCAAGATCCACGTCGGCGTAACCTTCAACCACTTTATCCACCGAGACGGCAGCAAATCCGGTGGTATTATCGCGTGCCGTGGAGTCTTGGTGTCTTGGTACGGTCAATCGGACTAACAACCGCATGGCCACCTTCACCTGCATCGCCACCCTCCTTTGGGATGTGCAGCTCGCATGGTGTCAACTTTTCAGTGATGTCATCCACAGGGAAGCGCAGGTCCGTGTCAACAAAATTGGCTGTTGTGTGGAAGCACAACTGCTTCTCACTTGATCAGAGTGGCTACCCGAGCCGCGTACCGGTGCACTAGAAAGCAGCGCACTCAATTGTAGCTGGACTTGCCTTTTGACTTCTTCTTGTATTTTTGCTTCCATTTCTTGTTCCTTTTGCTTCACTGCGTTAACGGCATATTGCTCCAACATGCGCATGTGCTCTAACTCAAGCTCCTTCCTTCTCTGGTGGGTTCTATAGGTACCGATGTCATCTGGGAAACCAAACTTCCACGGAACGGCCCCTTTGCCTCTTGTTCGACCAGTGTGCTCAGCGGTCCCAATGGCATATGTAAGTTCATCTCTCTCTCTATTGGGCCTGAACAAGCCAGTAGATTTCGCTTGAAGAATGTCCATCAATCTTTTTGTTGCCTCCTCAAATTTTTGGCCATGAATTACCTTGCCGGTCTCTGGGCACAATTGTCCCCCATGACCCAGAAGCCACCCTTTAGTGCGTTCAGGCCGGTTGAGTGTTTCTAGTGTGATCCCCCTTGCCGGAGAAGGTCCTCTTCGGTTTTTCTCCACTTAGGAATGGAACTTGCATAGCCACCGGACCCTAAGCGGTGGTGGTACTCTTTTTTTCGGCATTTTGTTGGTTCTTTCTCGAAAGTTCCATTGCCTCCTCTCGAAGTCTTGTACTCCACAAATTCGCCCCAATACGCCCTCGCTTGGCAATCGGAGCTGGAACAAACCAATTTGGAGTCAAGTTCTTCTTGACGTATTTATTGTACAAATCCTTCTTCCGGGACACGAATTGTTTGGCCATGAGCTGCATACTCCGGTTAAAAACTCTATCCACCAAATCATCATGGGTGATGACATCGTGATACTTATCGGTTTCAAACGAGAATTTCAATGTAACCTCTTTCCAGATTATAGCCTTGTCAGCATCAGAGACGTAACTAATATGAGGTGCACTCTTCCTCTTCTTCCATAGCCGACATGTGATCGGGATCCTTTCCCTTACAAGGTACCCACAAGGGTAATGCGTATATCTTTTGGCGTCTTCTCCTAGCACTTGTCCTCTATTTGGATCGAACTCGTGATGATATATCGGCCTTCCAACGGCTTAATGGGCCCTCGAGTTGTCTTACTATTGGCGTAGTTGACGTTGATGCGTAAGGCTAATATACAAAGACATTTCAAATAAGAAGAAAAATGTTATATATATATATATATATATATATATATATATATATATATATATATATATATATATATATATATATATATATATATATATATATATATATATTAATTCATACATAATGAACACATATATACCTCCTCATCATAACCGGCCGGGTTGTTTACGCACAAAATCCATTAAGTATTGGTCGACATCCGCATCTTCCATTTCATTATTATTATCATAGTCAACTTCATCATTGCCACCACCGTGGATAATATTCATCATTAATTCCTCTTCATCCATGTTGACGTTGTCTCTCGGTCGCCATCTATTCCTGAAAAACAATAACCGCTACTAATGTAAGACGTTTGACATTCGTCGGAAGACGCGTAAATGAGGTACATCGATCGGGAACCCTAACACATTCGTAGGTAGATCGGAAAACGTGACGTCGTCGGAAATCCTACCACGTGCCTTCGTCAAAAACTAAGTTTTTATTTGACATGTTACGTTCAACTCTTAGGTACATCGGAAACGTCTGACGTCGTCGGAAACCCTGACACATGCTTTCATCGAAAAGTAAGATTTTATTTTAATTCGTCGTCAAAAACCCTAACACGTGCATTCGTCAAAAACTAAGTTTTAATTTTACATGTTTACATTGAACTCTTAGGTACATCGGAAAACGTTTGACGTTGTCGGAAACCCTAACACACATTCGCGAACAATCGATCTCAAGTCGTCGGAAACCCTAACGGTTTTAGCATTGTTAACATGCAATTGTCATACAATCTCAAGTCGTCATCAACCCTATTGGTTTTAACATACAATTCCCATACAATCATATATATACAATTCTCAATTTAATTTTATTTCCATTTTTTTAATTTTATTGGAATTTTTTTTCTACCTCTGTTGACGTGGGCGGTGGGAAGCGCTGGGGGTCGGGCGGGCGCGGCGCCGTTCTCGGCGATCGCGACGGCCGGCCGTGGGAGAGGCCTAGGCGGCGTTGAGGAGGGGACGGGCGTGGGCGCGCGCACGCGACCGTGGGAGGCGGAGACGGAGGCACGCGCGGCCGTGGGGAGGTGGGAGGGCGCGGCGGCGTCGAGGAGGGGGCCGGGCGGAGGCGCGGCGGCGTTGAGGGGGCGGGAGGCGGAGGCGGGGCGGCGTCAGGAGGAGGGCTGGGAGACGGAGGCGTGTAGCCGGCGTTGGGGAGGGGGGCGGGCGGCGCGGCCGTGGGAGGCAGAGGCACGGCGGCCGGCGTCGAGGAGGGGGCGGGAGGCGCGGAGGCGCGCGTGGCGCCGAGGACGTGGGAGACGGAGGCGTGTCGGGCGGGGGGATGGCGAAGGCGCGTGGGCGGAGCTTGACGGAAAGACGCCGCGGCGAGACGACGCGTCGCCGGGGGGAGGGTTTAGCGCGGTGAATCGACGACGACGACGGCGACGGAGATCCGGATCGATCGGGCGGAGGGGCGGAGGAAGGAGGGGAACGGGCGCCCGAGTTATATACTACGCACCTCTATTCTCGCTCCCCTCCACAACCGAGTAGATCCCCTTTACCCCTCCTCTCTACAACCAGGAGTAGAAGTCCCCTTTACTCCCGGCTGAACTCATGGCCGGGAGTAAAGGTGAATTTTTGGCGGGCCGGCGAAAGCAGCCCACCTTTACTCCCCGGGCCATGAGTTCAGCCGGGAGTAAAGGTGAATTTTTTCCCATTTCCCGCCACCGTTTCATTCTTTGTGATTTTTTTACATTTTCTTTTCATTTATTCACTACAATTCATTTTTAATATAGCAAATTACATAGCAATGTTAAAACTTTTGAAAAATATAATTTAACTACACATTGCTGTACTCCACACTATAAAAATATGTAACCTAAAAATTTTTACCTTTTTCTATTGACTAGCTAGGATAATGTAGTTAATAATCAATAATCCATTAATGCAAAATTGTTGCCATTAAATAAAATAATTAAATATAATGTATTTTGACAGAAAATTATTTTTACATTATCCATGACGTAAAAATTCTCACATTACTTGTTTTTAAAAATATATTTGGAGCATTGTCAAACATTGTCAAATGGAACACACTAATAAAAATGTTCGGTCATAATTATTACATATAGGGTTGTCTCAAAATACGATATTAAACAAACACTAAATTAAGTTGGCTTCTATCTTGTCCATGGAGTGTCTTCTTCATTGAGTAAGATGCGAGGGATCCTTGCTCACTTTGAAGGGCACAATTTCGATTTGCTTCTCATAATCTTTCGACATGTCCGACCGGGTCCTCAATTCCTATGATGTTTGATTTACCTGGAAGAACTATGTGGCCTGGGCTCATCATTTGTTGGCTCCTTGTTGTTTTTCCCTTTCTTAGGTTTTGTAGCCATGTCTTTGACATAGAATACCTAACGTACATGTTTGGCGAGGACAAATGGTTCTTCTTTATAATCTGTGTTTTTAGATCCACTTTGTTGTCACCCATAATCTGGGTCAATCTGCTAAAGCCCCACTTAGGTCAACTTCACCTACTGGCACTTAAACAAAGGGACCTTGAAATTACCTCCATAGTCTAGTTCCCATATGTCCTCTATGCAGCCATAATATGTTTCCTTCACCCCATTTGGGTCTTCGGCATCTATTCGAACACCACTGTTTTGGTTGGTGCTCCTTTTATCTGGGATACCTTTGTGTAAAATGTGCTACCATTTATTTCATACCCTTTGTATGTGAGGACATGCCACGATGGTAGTGCAACCAACCTATATAGTCTGCTCAGGAAGACTCGATCACCTTGACATTTTTTTTTTTTCAACGGTGATAAAACTTGACAAGTGTAATCGATTCCTCATCCATGTCGGGAAAATTTGATCGTATTAGCTCCTTATGTTCTTCGATATATCTGGACGCACTCAAAGTCTTTGTTTTGCGTAACTGTGTATTGTGCTTTATCAAAATTATTGTCCTCCATCTTGATATATGTTCTCTTTCCTAGTGTTCTCTTTCCTAGTGTCCCCTTTCCACTTAGCCTCCCCTCATGTCGCGATTCGGGGGACACCAATTGGGTCAAGGTCGGGAATAAAGTCAACATAGAACTCAATGACCTCCTCTCGTTCAGTAGCCCTCGGCGATGCTTCCTCTCGGGCGAGCCGGTTGTAGAACATATTTCTTCAAGACTCCCATGAACCTCTCAAAAGGGAACATGTTGTGTAGGAACACGGGACCGAGAATAGCAATCTCTTTGACTAGGTGAACTAGGAGGTGTGTCATGATATTAAAGAAGGACGGAGGGAACACCAACTCAAAGCCGACAAGACACTGAACCACATTATTCTGTAGCTTAGTTAATTCCTGTGGATCGATTGCCTTCTGAGATATTTCATTGAGAAATGCACATAGCTTCACGAGTGCCAGACGTACTTTTGGAGGTAGAATCCCTCTTAGCGCAACTGGAAGCAACTGCGTCATGAGCACGTGGCAATCATGGGACTTTAAGTGTTGGAATTTCTTGTCTGGCACATTTATTATACGCTTTATATTTGAGGAGAATCCGGATGGTACCTTGATCTTTGTTTAGGCATTCAAACATGCTTTCCTTCTCTTCTTTGGTAAGACTAAAGCTAGCAGGGCCTAAGTATTGGCGTCCATCATCGTCCGATCGCGCTTCAGGTGTGTCCTTATGCTTCCCGTACACACCCATGAAGCCTAGCAGGTTGACACAAAGATTCTTTGTTAGGTGCATCACATCAATTGCACTGCGAACCTCTAGGACTTGCCAATAGGGTAGCTCCCAAAATATTGACTTCTTCTTCCACATTGGTGCGTGACCTTCATCGTCGTTTGGAACAGGTATGCTGCCAGGTCCCTTCCCAAACACTACTTTGACATCGTTGACCATCTCCAGTACATCCCCGACCCGGCCTCGGTTGCGAGGTTTGGCATTGTGGTCTGCGGTACCGTTGAAATGTTTGCCTTTCTTTCTTAACACGTGACTCTTGGGAAGAAATCGACGGTAGCCAGGGTACACGACCTTTCGACAGTTTTTCAAAAAATACCCTTACAATCCGTGAAACAGTGCGTGCAAGCATTATATCCCTTGTTTGACTGTCCTCCGATATATTACTTAGAGCCGGCCAATCGTTGATTGTTACAAACAACAGTAGCGCGCAAGTCAAAGTGTTCTGTTTGTACTCATCCCACATATGTACACCTGGTTTATTCCACAAAAGAAGAAGTTCGTCAACTAGTGGCCTCAGGTACACATCGATGTCGTTTCCAGGCTGCTTCGGGCCTTGGATGAGTATCAGCATCATAATGAATTTCCGCTTCATGCATATCCGGGGAAGATTGTAGATACCGCGAGTAACGGGCAAAGGTGCTATGGCTCTTTGTTCGATCCCCGAAGGGGTTAAAACCATCCGTACTTAAGGCAAACCTCACGTTTCTTGCATCATCTGCAAAATCCTTGAATTCTGAATCGATTGCTCTCCACTGTGACCCATCAGTAGGGTGTCTCAACTTGCCGTCTATCTTACGGTCTTCTTTGTGCCATCGCAACAACTTTGCATGGTCCTTGTTTTTGAACAAACGTTTCAGGCGTGGTATTATCGGAGCGTACCACATAACCTTAGCAGGGATTTTCACCCTAGGCCTTTCGCCCTCAACATCACCAGGATCTTCTCGCCTAATCTTATACCGTGATGCATGACATGTCGGACATTCATCCAACTTCTCGTTATCCTCGCCATAGTACAGGAAACAATCATTAGGACATGCATGAATCTTTTTGATTGTTAATCCCAAAGGACAAACAACCTTCTTTGCTTCGTACGTGGTGGCGGGCAACTCATTGTCCTTCGGAAGCATCTTCTTTTGGATAGTCAATAAGCGGCTAAACGCATTGTCGAAAACACCATTCTTCGCCTTCCACTGCGCAGCAATTCTAGTGTGGTACCCAACTTTTTTGCCCCGAATCACGGCTTGGGTACAACAACTTCTTGTGGTCCTCTATCATGCGCTCGAACTTCTTCTTCTCCTTTTCTTTTTCGCATTCATTCTGTGCTTCACGAATAGCCTGATCAAGCCCATCAGTAGGCTCAACTCCTGCTGGCACCTCCTCTTCATCTTCCTCCATTGCAATATTATTTATGACATCACCAAATTCAGCATATTCAGCAATAACATTGTCGTCGTCCATTCCTTCGTCTTCACCTTCTTCCATTGGGACACCGGTCTCTCCGTGCTTGGTCCAACAAACATAGTTGGGCATGAATCCCGACTTATACAGGTGTAAATGAAGGATATGTGAGTTGGAAAACTCTCTCTTATTCCTACACAAGGCACATGGGCAGCACATAAAACCGTTTCGCTTGTTTGCTTGGGCTGCACATAGGAACTCATGCACCCCACGTCTGTACTCATCGTCGCGTTGATCTACGTTGTACATCCAATTTTGCTTCATCTGTAATTTTTGAACATAATCATTGTATGATAAAAAGTAAACACCAGATATATTTGAGTAAATACACAACATGCATGAATAGTACATTTTATTATTTTAGGACAGGTAGCCTACAACTTTTGTTTGCTCGCATACAACAAACTCCACTAAAGCGAGAAAGAAGAACTAGACATCAATTAAACGTAACATCCTTCGTAGGGCACGGAGCAATGAACCTAAGAAAGTAATATTTTCGCCCTGGCGGCATCTCCTGAATCTCCATTGCTAGACCTTGGTCATTGTTATTTTGAATATTTGCACCATGGTAGGCCAAAGCTTCAGCTTACGTGTTGTATTTTTGTAACAATTTCGTGGTAGCGATGGACCCGAGCATGGCAATCCGCCAGGTTCGATAGATCCCCGGTGCGCGCCCAACATGCACTACGCACCATGCCATGTTTCCTACACATGTAACTAAATTAAATTGACACCTAATTTAGACTACAAATTAATGAATTACACGATTTGGTAAATTAAGTTAACTTCCTCATTTCTATAAACAAAGAAAATTAAATGAAACAACTATATTTATATAAAGTGCAAAAATATGAAATGAAGGATGAAAATGGGGGGGAGTGAAATTGCCGAACCTTTATTCCCGGTTTGGTTGGGAAACCCGGAGTAGAAGGGGGTTGCGCTGATTTCTTTGGAAGAAAATCCGTTGAAAATTCGAAGACGGGGGGAGTATTTATAGGAGGGAACATTATTCCCGGCTTGTGGCCCAAACCGGGAGTAAAGGTTGAGCTTTACTCCCGGTTGGCAATATGCCAACCGGGAATAGATCTTTATTCCCGGTTGGTATTGCCAACCGGGAGTAAAGCTCAACCTTTACTCCCGGTTTGGGCCACAAGCCGGGAATAAATGTCCTGGCCGGGGAGGCAGCGCGCGGCGCACGGCCCTTTACTCCCGGCTGGGAACTAAAACCGGGAGTAAAGATACATTTACTCCTGGGTAAATTTCCAGCCGGGAGTAACCGCTGTTTTGGCCTCGAGACTAAAAGTGACTTCTGTAGTAGTGTTTCTGCCTACACGTGAGCACTGAAGATCAATTAGCTGATATATATCCTAACGAAAGCACTGCCCACTGTCAGGTTCATCGAGCTGCGTGGGAGGATTGGTGTCATCAACGTACGACAGGATTAAGGAGGTGATTGTTATCTTGTAATCCAGTCATTGCATTGCTTAGCTAGGTGCATTAGTTAGTTGCACGTTTGTTTGATCAGAGCGTGGAGGGGCGATCTGGAGATATGTGTAGATCGCGTCATGACCACTCGTTTGGAGTTGGTTCTCGCCACGACGAAGTCCACAGTGCATGTGGCACGGGCGATCCGAAATAAGGGCGCACAGTGCAGTGACTTGCGTGGGGATGGAGTGCATGCATACATAAAACATGCATACATAAATGAAAATAGCAATGGTGGGGAGCTGCGCCCGTATGCAGTAACAAACTGTCTAGTCTTGTCCACGCTCACTGCGCTCCACCTCTCACATGCGTTTTCCTCTTCGTGTGTGTTCCAGCCCTTAGCGGCGGCAATCGGGAGCCCGACGGCCACCGTCGGCTCCATCAGCTAGGCGGTGACACACCTGTGACCTGCAGCACGGAATCTCCCGAGTAGACAGAGTCCTCGCCTGTTTGTGTTGTGGGTCAGTGACCATCTTTGTTGATTGCCCACTTATGTTAGCAGGATGGCCCGCTTCCATGTCCACACATAGATGCCTGCACATATATTCTTCAGTCTGTCGTACAGTACTGATCGGCCACAAGCAAATGTCGAATCAGCTCAATCTGGTCAGCAACCATATCACATTCATATCAATCAGTGAATCTGTATCGGTGTGTTTGTTTCGTTTCATAGTAAGCCTGGCTAGCAAAACTAACTCAGGCTAGCCTAAGTGGCCCCAACAAGTCAACCCTTTATTGTTGTTTGTGGCCCCAACAAGTCAACCCTTTATTATTGTTTGGTGGCTTGTAGTATGTTAGTTTCGTTAGCTTCAATGTGTGTTTGGTTGTCTGGATGGTTTTGATACAGTTAACTCTTCTCCTAATAATAGGGAATGTTACTCCTTTGAAGCATCTCATTCAACAAGTGATGAGCAATACTAAAATTTCATTTCATATCTGGTTCTCGTGCAGTTCAACAAATTAATTCATATGGAAAAGAGTGAAACCACACAAACTAATGTAAATCAGCTTGAATGGTTTTGGAATCGAACGATAACCCTTTGTGGGCGAGCGCCATGGCCATCATGGAAATCACACAAACGATCCAATTCACGTTGAAATCACACAAGCACGCAAATAGAAGCATCTGCATCTGCTCCCTGCACTACTCAAAACCGGTTCTTTGCCGAGGGCCACAATTTATTAATGGTAAATGACACTTATCAAAGAAATGGCGCCGTTGGCAACAACTTTGCTGAGTGTCGCCTAGCCATTCAGCACTCAACAAAGTTTTTTTAGGAACCGAGTATTGCCTGACTTGGCAAAGTTTTCTTTTTGAAAAATTCTTTGCCGAGTGCCGCCGGATTTTTTTTTTTTGAAAATTCTTTACCGGGTGCCTCTAGAGACTTGGCACTTGGCAAAGCTTATTAATTTTAGAAAAAAACAATCTTTGTCGCGTGCCACGGTGTTGGCAGCCGACAGCTTGCAATGGTCATGTGGCACTTTCGGCAAAGCTGAAAAAAAATTATTTTTTCAGCCCCATTTTTCCCAGCTTTGCCATGTGGCATGACCATTGCACTTTCGGCGAAGGACCCCTTTGCCGAGTGCAACACTTGGCAAAGTGACCCAAATAGTGGTATTATTTTTTTTACAATCCACTATGAAAAACAGAAAATATCACGCATATATCACATATTTGGCACATCCATCACATATTTACCACATCCATTACATTTTTGTCACACACACACACACATGCACACATACATATATATATATAACAATAAGTATCACATCTATAACAATAAGTCCAGAAGTGAATCCCAATATGTCATATATATGACAATTAGTAGTCCACAGGTCCATAAGTCCATCAAGTCCACAAGTCCATAAGTCTATAAGTGCACAAATCCACAAGTGCAACCCAATATATCACAATTCAATCACCAAGTATATCACCAGGTCATGAGAAACGTGTTAACAGACATCTTTGCTAAGTGTCTAGCACTCGGCAAAGTTTCCTCTTTGCTGAGTGTCGGCACCCGGCAAACAAGCAACTTTGCTGAGTGTCCCTCTTTGTCAAGTGCCAAACACTTTGTTCTTTAACAAGCGCGGCCCTCGGCAAAAGAGGCTCTTTGCCGAGTGTTTTGACACTCGAAAAAGATGCAGTTTCCAGCAGTGCTGGTGGTTAAGCTGGTCATGGAGAAACAAGACGTCACTCCCATTTGACCATTGAGCTGCTTATCGAACACAGGCAAACATATGGAGCCAACATGATCCTATGAGCTTGGAAAGTTTCTTGTTCTACCTTGAACGCCACATCAGCAGCCACATGGTTGGCCATAAAACTGACTTAGGTTTTGCAACATTTCAGATGCTGGAACCTCAACTGAGGAAGCAATCCAGCTTTTAACAACTGATTTGGTCTGCAAACAGAAATTTGGCACTAAATCCTGAGGCAATCATTTCGCACGAACCCCATTTGTTCCAAAAACTCGCTTCTTACTTCAGGCCAGAAAAAGGTGAAATTGTTGTTACTATTCAGGAATGTGGTTGTTGTCAAACCATGCCTATGAAGATCTGTCAACATTGCCTGAACATGTCAAGCTTAGAATAGCCCACAGATTTAGACTACCCATGAATTCAAGAGCAATAGAGACATGGCCCTCCGTTTGCTCAGAGGGGTCATCTGGGTAATAGTTGAGTGTTCACTAATAACCATCATATGAATGTGGCATAGCCAAGGTTTTTGCATGCAGTGTAGTTTTCAACAATTTTTTTTTTTTTTTTGAAAATAGTTAGTTTTCAACATTGAGCTTAGTTGATCATACACTTTTTTCTTTTTTCTTTTTTCTTTTTGCAATTGAGGATGGTGTCTGGGCTTTCCTCGTAGCTCCCCTCCATCATATCATACGAAGCTTATTGTGGCTTATTTTTTTTCATGCTTGGGCTTTTGGAATTCTCTATTGTTCTTTCTAATAAACTAAGTTGTCCGCGACTTAACTCACTATGCCACCATGGATGTGGTTTTGTAGTTGTGCAGGTCTATGCAATGCTTCTCCTATCTCAACTACTACCAACGGAAGCAGTTCTCGCAGCTCGAGATTGCCAGCACCAATCAATTGTGCCTCTCCGCCTCCATCAATACGACCAACAAAAATTTACTCATGTACCTAAACCACATCCTAGAAAACCAAAATGGCGAGACAGGGGCTCTCAGTTATTTACAAGGCAATCATTGACGCCTGCAATATTGTAGGGCACTCAACCCCACCAATCAAGGACTCCCCCGAGATGTTCATGTGGCCAATCTCCAAGGTTGTCGTTATGCTTCCCAATCAGACAAAGAAAACGTGCTTGCCGTCACATATTAGCAGTGACATGTCGGTGCAGCGGTCACATATTAAATCTATAGCACTTCGTTCTAAACCATACGTGCTTCAGAAGATTGCATATTTAGATGTGGAGCGCAAAACAAGTTGGTGCTATACACACTTCTATGATTTTCTTCTTCAACTTAATTACAGTGCATTGTATGTATGCACCCTTATTTCTCTTCTAGCTAGAGCAATTGGATGCAGTCTTGTTGTGGCCATTTGGCTACAGGTCCGTTCATGCCTTAATTTGTAGTAGAATTATAGTTCACCCACAAGCACATGGCACAAATATGGTCACTTTGTGTTTTTAGGCTAGCTGGTGTGGTTTGGCTCCTCTAATTTAATTTGATTCTATACAAGTTGTTTGATGTTGTTGACGGTCACTAAAGACATATTTTTACCGTCAACATTCTACAAATAAGGGGTGAAACTATACATTCTTGCACTCATATACATATACTATTGTCATATTTCCACTTGTGTTGGAGAAAAAAGATGTTTTGTAGGATATATATATAAAAACAAGTGGAAAATGTAAAAAAGGCGCCTTCCTAGAAAACGTACCTCATCACATCCTCAACCCAAGGAAGCAATGCCCACCATGATGCATATCCGGACTAACCACCAGCGCCACACAACTTTTTAGGCCCGATACAGCCCACCTGCCGAATCCCGAGCCCAGCCGAGCCCAGCTTGGCGCGCGCGCACTGTCTGGCGCACGCTCACCGGGATTGGCGTGGCGGTGCATTAAGTGTCAAGGAGGGTGGTGCGCTGCGTCATGGCTGGATTCAGTGTACCTGGACGCTGGTGGAGAGGCGGTTTGGTGTTATTATGGTGTAAATCTCACATTTAGCCCCCTCCACTCCACCTATAAGTAGAGGGCCTCTCCTCTCTCATTCCACACACCTCACAAGAGAGCCTATGTCCCTCTCTCTTCTTCTTCTTCTTCTTCTTCCTTCTTTCTTCTTCTTAGTAGAGATGTGGAGTTAGGCAAAGCCACCAAGGAGGGCTTGGCTCCTTGGAAGATGGACTGCCGGTATGAATATATATGATAATCTTCCAAAGCCTTTCCCTTATCTTATCATGGTTGTGCATTAGAATTAGAGTATAGTTTCCATGTTATTATTATGACATATGATCTATGCGCATAGGTTGTGTGTCGTGATCTCACATGTTGTTCTCATGACATAATCATGACATATGAACTAGTCTATAGTTTCCATGTTGTGATATTGTCATATAGAACTTTATGCTTAATCGTTCATGCGATGTATTTGAGTAGTGTTAGGGTTGTGCTGAGGTGGCAGTTCGTCGTTCCTTTGGGTTTGCTCGTGTTCGAGTTCGTCCATCCGTAGGGTGGGGTCCATGGGGAACATGAGTAGTTTCGTTGTATGCGGGCGTGGTGCCCGGGTGCCGGGAAGCCTTCGAATATGATGGCATGCCCCGGTTGAGGGGGTAGGCGGTAGGGTAGTGACAGCTCTGTCCGTCCTTTGTAATCCCCCATGTTCGTATGTTGTGTAGGAGTTTCTAAATGTCTCAACCGGTGGCAGACCAACGGAGGGGATCTCCCCTTCCATCTCGCTCTTAGCTCTGACCTTGTATTTATGTATGTTGCATGACTATCAACTGGTTCTTTGCACATCTATGATTAGAATCTGTATGCTCCACTTAGGAACTTTCTTTATTCCTTATTTATCTTTATCCTTGAGTTTGGCTTGAGTGAGTGTGTCAAGTTATCCTTATACTTATTCCTTATACCCCTGTTATAAGCATTGGTCCATTATACTTTCATGTTATCTTGTTCATGTCTCTTTTAGATACTTTTACACCATGGCTTTCTTTGGGAAAACATAAATAACGATACCTTGAATATTACCGGGTGAAATGCTACAATGATAGATCTGTGCGCTTGCGGATGATTATCTAATATGGCAAGGTCTAGCACCGTTCATGTTCCTAGTGTGATCACCGACATGGTGGTTTTGCTTAGGAATGTTAATGGCGCATTTCTAGCGCCGTTATTAGAGATGGGTTCTAAACCTGTTTCTAGGGATTGTGCTTAGAAATCGCAACAGTTATTGAAACATTATTTCATATGGTCTTGCATCCACTAGCACATTAGGGGCGCAATTGGTTCCATGTAGGAGGATCAACAAGCTAGGCATGCCAGATACTCAGTCCTTCGGAGGTGCTCATAGGGGTAGAGTTTCCGTACATGTGTTTATAGGGGAGAGTGTGGGTATGTATTATGAGCGTCTACATTGTACTGTGTAATTCTAAGAAAAGAAGATTATCCTAAGATTATCCTAGACCTTTCACGCAGACGGACAGGCTGGCCGCCTATGAAAAATGTTCTTGACAGCGTGTGTTGCTTTTTTCTAGAGTAGTGTGGGCCTATTTGGATATGGTAGTCCTCTAACTATTAGAATTAAAATATGCAAACGGGGAGCAGTAGCGCCCGGACGTCCAGCGCGTGACTGGGTCCGGACGCCGGTGCTAGGCCTAGGCCCACCTCAGTCTAATTAGAGCAGTAGCTGAGCAGCAGCAACGAAACGACATAGATAATTGGGTCCATGGCAGCAGTGCGCACGGCGCAGCGAATAGAAAAGCACACGTGTATCCAAGGCACGAGACATTTTTGTCGCTAGCTTTAACCCTCTTCTCCTCGCTTTCCGTGGCGTATCACACATGCTCGATTTGTGTGCCGATATTTGCGCGGCTATGGCTTCGGGTCCAATTCTGCTCTGATGACTAGATTAGCACATATGTTTTCATGCGGAGATGAAATTTATGACACAATCGATCTTCGATTTTGTAGGAGACTTGTTAAATTAATGAAAACAATGAAATGTGCCCAGATTATTATTGAAACATGTATGTTGTGGTTCTGCAACATAGGCGATGTGCCTCTGAAACATTCTGTAATTACTGTTGGGACGACAGTAGAGGCAGGTAGAGGGCGGTATGGGCACGCAGGTGACGACGCGGAGGACAAATGGAGGTGGCGAAGGGCAGAGGATGTGGGTTTCCACACAGAGCAACAACGATGATGCACTAATGAAACATGCCCAGATTACTGTTGAAACATGTAATACTGAAACAATTGAAACACAGGATTGCGACATTTGTATACTTCACAAAGTCCAGTTGAAACATTTGAAACATGGATTTTGAGAACATCTAAAACACGACATTGAAACACTTGAAACACGAGGATCTATTTTGACAACATCCACATAAACACTTGAAACGTAGCTCAAAACCCTTCTGAAACACTTGAGAAACAACAACCTACCCGTAGGGAGAACAAGCTTGTCTTCCACATCGAACTTGAAGCAGATCATAACACTATCATCGAACTCAGCGGGTGGAGATGACGAGGCCACTGGCCATGGCCTGGATACGAGAAGGTCGGGGCCGGCGTTGAAGCAACACCTACTGTCGGCGACCTCCTCGCCGGTGGAGAGTAGGGCCTCGACGACTTGCAGCCGATGGGGGAAGGGGCCGCCGTCGCCACTATTGTTGATGATGCCGTCACGGATCAAGACGCCGCCCCCGTTGAGAGCCGCCATGGGCGCACATCGAGAGGGGCCGCTGCAGATTAGGGAGACGAGCTGCGGCCCCTGTCCTCGGAAGAGCCAGGGAGAGGAGTGGAAGACGTGGGGGTGCCCTGGTCCCCTGGACGTCCAGCATCCGCAGACGCCAGCCAGCGCCCAGGCCGGCGTGATGATGTGGTGGCCAGTGGGCCGTCCGACCATGGTCTGATGGGCGCCACGCACCTGGGCGGTTGGCAGGGGCCAAAGGGGAGGGTGGTTGCCGGTCGGGTGTTGGCCGGCGTGGTGGAGGGCTAGCAGGTGGCGCTACTGATGATCTCGCTCATGGAGTCGCGCGGGTGCTGGGAATTTAGGGATTTGGCAAGTGGGAACGACAAATAATGGGGAACGAGCTAGGGGTGAGTAGATGGGCCTGGGCCCACAAACGGTGCGGCCGGCCGTTAGTGATAGTTTCCGTATGCAAACAAATGGTTGAAAATAAGCTCTAAGTTTATTAGCTCACCTTATATTTGAGGTGTAAATCTCAAAGCTGAGCCAAAATTCCCTAAATATATCTTTTGGATCCCAAAATTTCCCCAAATTTAGAGGGAACCTAGAGGCCTTACCTCGGTTCCCAAAAACCCGGTTGCATATAGCAGCCAGCGACTCGCGATCGGCAGCTAGCGGTGAGGCGGCAGCGAACTCGTTCCGCCTATCCTCCTGGGCTCTCGGGCCCCTCGCCGGCCTGGGCCCTCGGTCCTCGCACACGTCTTGCCGCCCCTAGGGCTGGCCCTGCCAAAAAGAAGGCCCACAATTAAACTCCGTTCGAAACTGCTCAAAACTCAAAACCCAGGGCGCGCGCCCTAGATCGCAGGACAACACCGTCCGTCGTACTCACACGGCACTGGAATTCAATCGCAAGCACAAGGCCAGCTGGGCAGCCAGAGCCACCTTTCGCCGCGGTCAACTCCTCGTGACGTCGCCAGGGGACGGCGCCGATCCAGCATCGGGTCCCGTTTTAGACGGCGGCTGGATCTCGCCCACCCTGCGCTCGGCAGCCGCACACACCTACCGTTTTCCTTTTCTGCCTCCACGTCCCCCAGCCCAGTCTATATACTTGAAACCCTAGTCCCAGCTCTCGCCTTACATTTCCTACCATCCCAGTCCCAGGTCTAGTAAGAACAGCGCCGCCCCCTGCCCTTGTGAAGAAAACCTAAGCCCGCACGGCGCAAAACCCTAAAGGCCGGTGATGGAGGTAGAAGTTGCCGGCTCCAGTGGCGGCGAGGAGGTGGTGTTACAGATCGAGGAAGTGGTGGCGCTGCTAGTGGAGCACCTCGTGGTGCCGGTGCTGCCGCTCGGCAAGGTCGACCGGGAAGAGGCCCTATCTCCTGAGAATCAGGAGGTCGTGGCGCGTCAGGTGAGGAAGCTAGCCTGTCCTTGAGCCAGATATCTCCTTTTCGCGGGTCGATCGGGGACGAGGTATGGAGCATAGCACTTGTGCCTCCTCCCCGAGAAAAAAGCGGCGCCGGATTCGCCTGGGACTCGAAATTTGTGGCATCGTGTCCTGCAGGAGACCAGGAAGAGAGCATTCTAGGCTCTTTAGATGCCGGTGCTTCATTCGATCCTGGGGTGGATTTGGCACCTCGCGCGTGTCGCGTGGCTTGCAAGTGCTTGGGGCATGTTCGCAAGTGCCTGTGGCATTCGAATGCAAACGCCCTGTGCCTCCTGTGGCATTCGGATGCAACGGGGACAGCCCGGCCGCACCACGCCGCGCCGCGTGCCAATATTTTTTTTTGCGGGCTATATGCGGGTGCCTCATACAAGCGCTTGCAAGCACTTCAAGCCGCTATAGGACATCCAGGCTATAGCGGCGACGGCAGAGTCCTCTCTTGGTTGCGGATCTGTGTATAGGATTTCACGGTCTTTGCTGATCGCCCACTTCTGTTCGCAGGATAGAGCTTATATTTGTATAATAGGAACAGCCTTGCTCCCCCGCGTCGCTCCCCACATACGTTAGCAGGATTTCACGATCTTTGTTGATTGCCCAATTATGTTAGCAAGGCCGTCCGACTAGATGGGATGGCGGCGGTGGGGCTCTCTTCCTCCTTCGTGTTGGCGGCATGCTACAGCATGTCGGCTTAATTCCCCTTGCCGTCGGCCAGCTCTGGCGGCAGGGGGGCTCATCCTCCTTTGTGTTGCAGTGTGCTGCAGCAGGTCGACTTCCTTCCCCCCTGTCGCGGCTGCGGTGGTGCCAGCTGGTCGCTGTAGGTGCAGGGGATGGCAGTGAGGTCTTCTTCTCTGTGTGTTCCCTCCTCCACTCTTGACTACAGTGGCGGCGTGGACTGTGGTCGCCGATACGGGCCTGGTTGGCCAAGTCCGGTGCCTAGCTAGGAGGCAGGATCCTACCCAAGACAGCAAAATCTACCTGGCGGCCCACGGTTGCGGCGGCGGCGGCGATGGATGGGCTCATTGGAGGCGGTTCTCTCTCTCTTCTTTGTCACCCTCCCCTCCTTGGTCTTGGCTGCGGCGATGGCTAGAGCGACGGGCTAGCGCATGGTGGTGGCTATGGCCGTAGCCTTTAGTCAAGACAGAGGCGACTGTGTCCAGATTCAATGGTCCTAGGGCATGGGGCGGTGCCCGAGATGGTGGAGGCACCCACCCTGTGGTTGTTGACGCAGTGACAATAGCGACATCGGCGGGTGCTGGCGGCGATGGCTTCGGTGTGCGGTAGGGGGACTCGTGCGCTGTGGAGTGAAGTTGTTTCCCAGCACGTCGTCTAGTCAGCAAGGTGGCTGACGCAGCACGTCATCTAGTCGGCAGGATGGCTGACGCAGCTATGTGACTGTGATGGGTGGCTACCGTGTCGATGCCCCTCTAGCGAGGCTTCTACAAGACAACCGATAGTGGTGACAGGCTGGGATCCAGAATCTAGGCCGAAATCTGTGCTGGGGTTTTCTTGGGCTAAAGCCTGGCGACGGCGACACCTGCGGGTGCCGCTTTTCCTGTGGGAGCGTTGTGCCCCTAGCACTTTCCATGGGTGAGAGCTTGGTCCGTTTTTGGACGAGTGACGGAGGCGTATTGGACATCATAATCTTCTGAAATTCGACTCGGTCGAGATGTCTCAGGGTAGGGCGAGGCCATGGTCGGAAGTTGGAGCTGATGTTGCGACATGCTTGTGCTGATCAATGATGACCTACTATGGCCTCCTACTTTGGGAATTCCGGTCTCGCACCTTAGTTGGGTCGCCGTTACTTCATGGTGGTTCACGCCACACATTGGCTACCTTGCACATAAATTTGCTCTCTACTTATCAATGAAAGCCGATAATATGGATCTTTCAAACAAAAAAAAAAAACTTATGTTAGCAGGATGGCACGGCTCAGTCTGCAATAGTAAAACAAGTGGCTCTTTTGCGTCCAAATAAATAGTGAAACTAGTGGTCGGCTGTTGTTCAGCAGGTCTTTTTAGCATCCATACTTGGGGACTTACGACATTCGGAATTCCGGGCTTATAGAACATTGTTCCGCTTAGTATTGATTGCGGATCGAGCCTTGGCTTCGTAGCTCCATCATATCACATGGAGCTTATTGCAGCTTACTTTGTTTGTGTTTGGGGCCTTTCGAATTCGCTTTTGTACTTTCTAACAAATTGTCCATGACATAACTCACTATGCCACCTTGGATGTGTGGTTTTGTTGTTGTGCAGGTCCACGCAACGGTTCTCCTGTACAACTACTACCATCGGAAGCAGTTCCCGCAGCTCGAGTTTGCCAGCCCCGATCGGTTTTGCATGTCGGCCTCCCATACCGTCACCAACAAAAATCTTCTCATGTACCTGAACCATCCTCAAAACCAAAATGCTGAGGCGGGGCTCTTGGTTACTGACAAGGCAATCATTGACGCCTGCAATATTGCTAAGGCACTCGACCCCACCAAGGACTCCCCCGAAATGTTCATGTGGCCAATCTCCAAGGTCGCTGTTATGCTTCTCAATTGGACAAAGAAAGCGTGCTTGCTCCAGCATGGAACCCAGACCAAGGGTGTTTGGTCAATATTTGAGAAAGACACTAGTAACGAAATGATTTTGCGAGCACTTGCAAAATCTTTTCCGTGGCGGCACTTTTTGCCCGTCACGGAAAATACCCCCGCCACGTCCGGCTTTTTTTACGTGGCGGGCGTTTTTGCCCGTCCACGGGAAAGATTTTTTTTGCGTGGCGGGCACCTTAACACGCGACGCCACGCAAAATAAAATCTTTTTGCGTGGCGGGCGTGTTAAGGTGCCCGCCACGCAAAAATCTTTTCCGTGGCGGGCATCTTAAAAGGCCCGCCACGGAAATGAGAGGCCCAACAAACCCAAAACCAGGCCCGATTTGGCACTCAAAGCATATAAATACTTAGAGTTAGGGTTTGGCACTCGGGGAAACCCTCTCGCCCCCCCCTCTCTCCACTCATCCGGTGGCTGGCCCTCTCACCCTCTCGCCTCCCTCTTTGTCCCTCTCTCTCCAAACCCTCTCGCCCCCTCTCTCTCCACCGCCGCCGGTGGCTGGCGGCCCTCTCCCTTCTTCCTCGCGGCGGCAACACGACCTCGAGGTGGTGTGCCGGCAGGCGCGCCCTCCCTCTTTCGGCGTCGCGAAGGCAGCGGCGCACGGGGCCTCTTCTGAGGTGAATGAGGGAGGGCAGCGCTTCCTTCTAGGCCGAGCGGCGATGTCCACTATTTGTATTTGGATTTGCTTTTCCTCCTCTTAATGCGCGCAGTTCCCGCAGCTCGAGTTTGCCGCCCCCCATGTCCTCCAAAAATCTTCTCGGCTGAACCATCCTCAAAACCAAAATGCTGAGGCGGCGACAAGGCAATCATTGACGCCTGCAATATTGCTAAGGTGAGCCGGATCCGAAATGTTCATGTGGCCAATCTCCCCTGTTTCTTCTCCGGCGCTCCAGCATGGGACCAAGGGTGTTTGGTCAATATTTGAGAAAGACACTAGGCGGCGGATCACGCCCGCGCCCGTTTTTCTCCGGCGGCGTGGCGGCGTGAAGATCTTTTACGATGGCGGGCGTGTTAAGGTGCCCGCCAAAAAATCTTTCGCGGGCGGGCGCCCGGCGGATGGATCCTCGACTCCACGGCGCCCCCCTCTCTCTCCACTCATCCTGGCTGGCGCACACTCCCTCTTCACGGCGGCTTCCTCGCGCGGCGGATCCGGGACCCGGCCGGGTCCTCCGGTCGGCGGCCGGCGCTTCGTGGCGGATCCGGCGGCTGCTTGTGGGGATCCGATGGCTGGCGCTGGGCGGATCCAGCTGCGGTGCGGTGGATCGGGGCGGCGGCGAAGTTCTCCGGTCGGCAGCGAGGCGGATCCCGGCAGCGGCGCACCGGGGGAACAGCGGCGGCGTGGCGGATCGGGGCCGGGACCTAGGCCCGGATCGGGGCCCGTCACGGGCTTTTTTTTTTTTTTTTATTTTTCGGATTAACCGTGCGGGCACCGTGCCCCCGCCACGGGTGTTCCTCTCTTTACCGTGACCTCTCGTCACTGACGGGCGTGCTTGCCCGCCACCACAAATCTAAAACGCCCGCCACTGAAAACTATTTCGGTAC
Organism: Hyparrhenia diplandra; assembly: GCA_015847255.1. NCBI lineage: Eukaryota > Viridiplantae > Streptophyta > Magnoliopsida > Poales > Poaceae > Hyparrhenia > Hyparrhenia diplandra. Next base: position 42,853 of record JADLZK010006533.1, read on the forward strand.
TAGTGAGATATCAGCAGTGAGATGTCGGTGCAGGGGTCACGTTTTAAATCTATGGCACTTCGTTCTAAACCTCACGTGCTTCAGAATATTGCATATTCAGAGGTGGAGCGCAGAACAGGTTGGTGTGATACACACTTCTTTGATTTTCATGTGCAACTCAATTACAGTGCATTGTATATTAGTGTAGCGTTATTTCTCTTCTATTAACTAGAGCAATTGGATACAGCCTTGTTGTGGCTAGTGGCTACAGGTCCATGCCTTAATTTGAAGTAGGATTGTAGTTCACCCACAAGAACAACACAAATATGGTCACTTTGTGGAGTTAGGCTAGCTGGTGTGTGGTTTGGCTCCTCTAATTTAATTTGATTCTTTACAAGTTGTTTGCTGTTGAAACATGATTTAATATTGTCTTGTATCTACTGGAACATTAGGTGCGCATTTGGTTGCATGTACCACGCTTGATCAACCAGGCTCGCCAGATACAATATACAAGTCATTGCTTTCCTGGAACAGGTTTAGGCCTTTAGGGTGTCGGCTGGGCTTACTCCGTGCAGAAGCCGTCCCCTGGCCTGCCTCGCACCATAAGGATACAACGGTTTGATGGCCACAAACACCGGAAGACTGCAGGAGAGCACTTCCTTAAACACAAGCTTCATTTAACGTGCATTTATTTTATTTATAAATGCATCAAAAAAGACATCAACTTTGATGGGCCAGGTTGTTCCCGATGTACTTCTGTCATGCTATAAAATCGAAATGGGGTTGCCCTCCCGTGGAAAAAAAAAGGTTATTTCTGCATGAGCAACCAAACATAACCCTCCTGCACACATCCACGCATCCAGCATGGCTGATGAGGGCCTGGATGCCTAGAGCGAGCCAAACTCGGCGAGGAAGCCAACCAATCGTGTCCTAGAGTAACTTAATTAGATTATGTACATGAGGTCAGTCTCAATGCACAGTTTCATCTCGCACTTTCCAAAGTGTCATTTCAGATATAGAGATTTAGTTTGATGTATGAAATAGTCTGTCTCAATGCATAGTTTCATCTCACGATTTTATAGACAAGTTATAGCATTAAATTAGCATCTATTTGTTGCATTGAGATTGGTCAAAATGTGTTGGGATGAAACTCTATGTTCTCAATGGGAGTTTCAATGGTGTTGCATACCTATGAAACAGTGCCAAATGAGTTTCATCCCCATGAAACCCATTTGCTCAGTTTCATATTAATTACTACGCCACATAATCTCTTTTGCTTATGATCTCTTTTGCTTATGTGTCACCTCATTTAATGCTGATGAAACCCCCACTAAGACTGGCCTGAGCTGATACCGATCAATGTTTTTTTTTTGAAATTACACCTGATTGTGTGCTCCATACACCAGTTGCTTGTGCAGCAGAATTGTGTGGTGGTTTTTTTAATTGATTTTGCAAAGTTTATGCTTGTGCTCTTATCTTTTGTACTCTTAATAGGTATGTCTCACACATTTTTGTTTTGACAGGTATGAAGAGTACACATTTACATTTTATCGAACAACATCGGGTCTACTCCCTGAGTAATAAAGGGACAACTACCATGTTGTATCTTATGCACTATGACCAGACTGTTGACAACAAGCTGAAGGAAATGCCTTTAGATGCCCTGCTTGAAAGGTTTGCTTTTCCTGCATACTTTGTACCATTGCACGTTATGACCTAGTCAAATGAGTACATTATATCAGAAAATGGATAGATTGGCGTCCAATTTCTTAGATTAATGTATAAGATTAATGTTGTTAGAGGTATTGCAATAGATCGAGCAGCTGACGGACATCACGACAAAGCTGGCAGGGAAGATGCTTATAGCCGACAGGTGTTAGTGGTGGTGTGGCTGCAGACTGTTGCGCGTGGTTCCTAGTGACGGAGCCGTCCACATGGGAGATGCGCCATCTGCAGCTGATTCAGCCCCACACTTTTTCGTAGCTCCTCCATGTTGTGCATCACTACAAAAAGGACCTTGCGCTCATTTGCTGCATCGGGATCTTGGGCATGTTCTTCCTCCAGCGGGCGGCAGGCATGCTATTTTCCCGCAGGCGGTGAACTGAGAGTTTGTTGTGACGGCCGGCGCTTTGGGAGGTGCACCCCTTCTTGTTGTTTTCCATTGGAAGCCCTCATCTCATCCCTGTGTGGCGCGGACCAGCAGCCATCTAGCAGAGGCACTAGGTCATAGGTAGGCTCGCACTGTGTAGCGCTGGGAATCTGCCACCAAGCGAGGGCACCTCTAGTACTGGTTGTTGTTGTGACCACTCTATTCCAAAGTCTACCCCCGTGCTAGGCAACATCATGGGATCTAGGTGACTTTATATGAGTAGATACGGCATGTGGATGATATCCACCTTATGCTCTGGAGGAAGCAAGATAGGTTGTAGCTTGAGGACAAGCTACTTGCCATGGAATGGTGTTGTGTTAAGAGATGTAGCAAATCAGTGAAATAGCTAGATTGGCTCCCAATTGAGGACGATCCTTGGGACACCATTAGCAGGTTTTAATATAGAAGCTTAGCAGGAGTGATTGGGTTAGAATTAAGCGGTGATTAGGCTATGTCATGCCCATAATAAGGATATCATGCTTAGAGGCCAAGTAAGCCTCTCCATATAAGGAGAGGAGTTGTATGAATCTAATAAAACATGTTATTAGAAGGAAAATGCCTTCTCTCTTGCTCGGTTGTGGGCAAGGCCCCTGGGCAGCCCATCTCTCCCTAGCAACTATAACAGCCACCATAACAAATGTCAGCAATGGTTATACTTTGCTAAAGCTCTATCCACCCTTTTCAAGATACTTTGTTTCATGTGTATATGATATAATGCTTGCTAATTATCCCTCCTAAATGAGTTTCTTTGCTTAGTGTTAATACATAATTTTTCAGTTGCAGTAATTTATAAAAGTTGCCCCTATTGTATTTCTTCCTTTCTTCTGCCAGGATGAGTGGTCCTATATTTGAAAGTGTTTCGTACACAAGAACGACTTCTGTCGTTGAATGCTATCATTTACTGCCATATAAGGAGGTCTTGTTAAACGTCCTGAACAGGTATACATAAAGATTTATTTCAGCTGACTATGCTTGAAACCATTGATGTCAAAAATTATATTCTTACAACTCTTTTAGGTTAATTAGTAAAGATTATTTTTGAGATGTTGCAGGAACTGGCCTTTGGGTTCTTCACTGAACATGACAAAGGCACAAGAAGTTAATGGTAATAGAAAGTCTAAGATGAAAAAAAATAACCAAAGGAGCTTCAACTCCAAAGAAAAGTAAGCAGGTAGTAAAAGCGGTTGGTGATAGCAACACAAACTGCAAAAGAAAATTTGAAGCCTGCAAGACTAAAGTTGTTACCTACGCAGAGCACGGGGATGGTCAGTGGCCCACAAAAGACAAACAAACCTGTGAGTATATCGATCTTATAGTACTACTTCGATTTTACTGATGCATTATTGTTTCTCCTCATCATTATGATGAAGTCACTTAATTTCAGGTCTCCAAATGGACAAGAACAGAACAGAAAAAAACTCTAAAAGTAGAAATGTTCCCCAAGATATTATTCCGGTAAAGAACTCTGTATGAGCTTGAGAACAACTCTGTATGTTTCTAGTTCAATAATAATTAATATATGCAAATTTATGTGTTAAACATTAAACTTCATCTTAAAGATTTCTTTTCAAAAAAAAAAAAAAAATACTTTAACTTAAATAATGAATTATCATTTAGGTACAAAATGATGATCCTGTAATTAACGACCATGCCTTGGAAAGTCAAACAGAGAAAGTCACTGAAACGTCTAGTAAGGACAATCCTATCCTAGAAAAAAAAACAAGAAATTTGTTTTTCCTACTATTGATTACTTCTTAATCTGTATACTTCAATTTGCATTATTTCAGGTGGCATCACAGGTAACATGAATGTTCAGAGTTATGCGACACTGCAATTACTTCAGAAGATGCGAGATGATACAGTATGTTACATATTGCAATTCATTTCCGAAGTTAAAGTGGTGCTTGTTGATCATGATTCTTCTTTTCCTTGATAACCTAATGTGGACTCATATTAGTCTATCTACGTATCAGCTCCGTGAGCACTTCGTGCTTGGAGATCGAAGTGCTGAGTACGAAATGGACATTCAAACAATCTTAACAGGTATTTCACATTTCACACCTAAATCTGGATAAAATGGTCAATAGCAACGTGGAAATCAAATGATCTTGGCAAATAACATGTCTTTCCATTCCACAATGTTACTAAAGATAGCATTGTTGATAGTGTGATACACATAGGTTTGGATTTGTATATGTGAACCTTAGTCCCGAGCGGAGTTGGGCGTCGCCATCCTATCCAAAGAAGGCGCTGCAGATCTAATCCAAGTGCATGAACACATTATTTAACCTCCCAAGGACAACTAGCAAGATAACTTCAATTCCTGTAGAATAATTGATAATTGTAGACCATATATTTCCACATATCATTTCAACTGTGTGATTGTAGCTGATCAACCACAATCTTTTTGTAACACCCGGTTTTAAGAACAAAACCAGATGAAGCCATATGTGAGCCCTGGAAGTCAAATCTCACATATAGTTTTACAAATGAATGGTAATCAATTCACAATGCTTAAAATATAACGAATGTAACATAAAAGCAATAACCTCAGCTAGCAGACAACGGAAAGACTCTCTGTTCTTCTGATGTAGGCACCACAGGGAACGACTGACTGGTTGATCACAAGCCTAACTTCTTCCTGAAGTGTGGGGGAATAGCAAGAGTGAGTCCATGTCGAACTCCGCAAATATAGCTAGGCAATATCTACCCCAAAACCCATGATCACTATAACATAATAATGTAGAGCAAAAACGATAAATTATGAACTATTAAACAAGCATAGGTCATCATCTTTAATGCAAAAGTTCCAAGGCCGTTCATGACCGCGAACACGGCTGACATGTCAGTTTAATTAACTCTGCGCAGAGGTGTACACTTTCACTACGGGTCATGGTTTCCACCAGAGTAGGTTCGCGACTCCCCAAACAAATGAAAACCATATAAAGTCGTTCAAAGGCCCTCCTAAAAATATTAAGTGGCCAACAGAGCTACAACCCCGTTTCTCCCAATTCTGGCAAACCACCAACAAAGTTAGGTAAAACCCTTGAGCAACTAGAGCCAGAGCCATGTAGCCCCCATAGCTGTACTGTATATCCCGGATTATCACTTGCAGACAAGTCCACATGTTGCTAATTGTCATGTTTAAAGTTCATTGCATAAACATCATTCAAGTCATATGTTCATAGTTTAAAGCTAGCATATCCCAAAACTATACTTGCCTTAAATATAGATCCTTTCTTCAAGTCCAATGCTTTCCCAAAAACACCTTCTTCATCAACTTCTTATAGATCACGGTCTTCTTCGAGATCAACAACATAAAGCTCACCGATCTACTCGATTCCGATCAGCAACACACAAACACATGGATCCAATCATGCATGGAAAACAAGACTACCATTAGAACAGTACACCAACAGTGAGAAAACAGTTTGAAAAGCTTATAAAAGTAATCTACACGTTGCTACGATCACCCAGACGTAAAGATCGAAAAACGGAGCTAAACGGGGCGTAGATATGAATTTTGCAAGTTTACTAGTAATAAAATAATAAACTAATTCAAATTCGAAATTTAAAAGTTTGAAACCAGAAAAACAGTGATACTAACATGTAGATTACGGAATTACGAATCTAACGAAAGTTGAAGCGGTTCATATCGGATTTAAAACGGAGAAGTTATGGGCATTTGAAGTTGGATGGCAAAACTGTAAATACTTAATACTTGATTTCGAAATAAAATAAATAAAAAGGTAAATCAGATTTGAACATGCTGAAGAACGATGAGTAGAAGTAGAAGAGAATCTAGGGTCTCTTTAGAAAAACTGCCAATGAAAGGGTATCTTCTAATCTTGACTCTCGATCTAGATTTGGATGGCTTAGGGTGATGGATGTGTATGTGTATTTAGATTGTATTCCTAATTTATTTTGCTAAAGGAAAATGGCAAGAAAACATACTTTATGTCATCATGATGTCACGGAGTTAGCAAGGGTGACATCATCAAGTTAGCAAGGCTCGGCGTAGAGCATGATACTTAGCAAGGCTCGGCGTAGAGCATGATACTTGCATCGTGAAGCATCACGGTGACCAAATGATCTTGGCATTATAGAGCACTAGGTGCTCGATTTGGAGAAGACTATGATGTGTGTAGGACTCCTCCATGGACGGCGATGAAGCAAAGCTTGCTAGGTCTGGAAACGGCGCAGGGTTAGGTCAGGTAGGGCTCAGCGCTACACGTTGTTGTGCAGAGGACCTATATATGTGCGTGTACATACATGTATATATAGAAGAATATGGCACATGCATATAGAACAGTACGGCATCGATGATATAAAAACAGGGCAGGTAGCGTGGATCATGGTAAGATTACCTAAGGATCGACGCCAACGGAGGGACCTCTGCAGCGGCTCTGGGTTTGATGGATATACGACGGCTTCCTTGACTGGAACCTCGGCATGGGTGCCGCGAACGTCGGTGAAGCAGCTGGATGGTGCCAGCGACGTGTCTTCACGGATGAAGAGCTGATCTCGTGATGAGAAGATGGACGACGTACTGCTCAACAGGGCGCGCGGCAACGAGCTCTCCTTGACGTGAAGCTCGTCAACGGTTTGGAGACGGCGGCGAGGCAGCAGCAGACTGCGGCCGTGGAGCTTGGCGAGATCGCGATGGTGGCGGCGCATGGCTAGGGTTTCTGGCGGCTGCTGGCTCGGGCGTAGGCGGCTGCTGCGTCTAGGGCATGTAAAGCCGAGACTAACGATGGTGGTTTGATTCTTATAGGGCGCGCCAGCACGCGAAGGGAAAGGTGGCCCGGTCTTGCGGGTCTTTGCGTGCCGCAGCAGGACTCATGTCCGGTCGAGTCGAACTCGATCAGCAGATGAAGGAAAAGAGATAGGCCAGCTGGGCTCTTGGGCTAAATTTGGAGAATAGAGGAAGGAGGAAAAAGAATTGCCTTTTCTTTTATTTGGACTCAAATTCAAATAGAATTTCACAAAGAATTTGAAAACCTTTCTAAACTAAATCAAAACCAGTCACCTCAAAAATAAAATGCAGTGGCATGAATGCATCAATCATGTCTCTAGCCTTATGATAAATTTTAATTTGTCAAAAATATTTATTTTCCTATATTTCATGGGCACAAAATACATAAATAAATCATTTTATTCTATTTTCAAAAGATGCAAAATTTGGGGTGTTACACTTTTACCTTCAAGTTATATCAAACCAGTGCGTATCATTTTCAAACGATGTGCAGAAACGGAGATGACACCTAAATTAACGTCAATCCTTAAGAAATGTTGACGATAAAATCGGTAACACACCAAAACAAGAGCTAGATCGCTCTACGTAGGGCAAGCCGAAAATCGGGGATCGGCAAGCGCCTAGAGATATCCACACCTGGACCTTGTGCCTCCAACGATGAGCGCGATACGCAAGACACGTCGTCGGAGGAGCCTCGTCGGGAGCGCGGTACGCAAGACACGCCGGCGAAGTCTCTTGAAACCCGAAACCCCACACGCCCGGGACGGACCCCGTGAGGGCGTGCAGCAGCTATGGGCTGCCCTAGCCGGCCCTGACCGCTCTAGGGCGTTGTTGTCGTCGATCTTCCGTTCATGGCATCGGCGGCGAAGAAGGAGGGAGGATGACCTACAAGCAAGACGGTAGTAGATGTGTTTTTGTCGATTGGATGTAGATGGGATCAAATCGGCCATGAACCCCTTCATTATATAGGGGAGGGTGGTCTTATCCTTTTAGGAAGGCGTCCTAGGACGTTTCCAATCACCAAAAAATCGCACCAAACAAGTTTGGAAACAAACCGATTTGGATACGATTCGGATCAGCCAATCGGGCTGCCGGGCCGGCCGCTTCTGATAAGCACGGACGCGCCGGTCAAGTCGCGTCGCGAGGAGGTGCGGCGCGACCCGGCCGGACCAGCTGGCCGGACGCTGGACGGACGCCGCGGGCGCGTCGGTCGGGTGTCCCGGCCGCCGCTCCTGCAGACGCGACCCGGCCGGACTTGGCCGATCGGGATTTGGGCCGGACGCGCCGGTGAGTCCGGTCGATGAGTCGATCACCTTCCGTAAAGCCGTTTTCGATCCTCCTCGAGAATTTGGCTAAGTCCGGAAATTTGCGGTGACTTGGACCTCCAAAATATGGCTAAGTTTGGAATTTTGCGGTGGTTTAGCCTATGCCATTTTTGGGTGTCAACATATGCCCCCTGTTTTTCGGTGAGAAGTGCACGAACCACGAAAACAAAACAAGAAAAAACCAAACAACACGAATGCCCATCGTATCGGTTGTCCAGTGACTAAGGCGATACTATGTATCGGCCATTTTATTCTAAGGGCGATGCATGCATCGGCCATTGTTTGGAGAGCACTAGGCCTCTTGCCAAACACTAGGGAAATACTTTTTCAAATACCTCCGTTAATCGCCTTATCTTGGCGTTTTCCATCACTCGTTGACTCAAGCACAAAGGAGTTTCCAAATATCACTTTGACCACCTGAAAAGGACCTTTCCAATTAGGTGACCACTTGCCAAATTGATTGCTCTTCGACCCTATCGGTAATATAGTTTGCCAAACTAAGTCACCGATTTGGAACGATTTGCTCTTGACTTTCTTGTTGTAAGCTCTTGCAACACGGGCTTTGTCTTTCTCAATTTCCTTTAGAGCTCGTATTCTCTTGTCGGTTACCTCGTCGATGTTGTCCATCATCAAATCATGATACATAGTTGGAGATAAGTCATTTTGTTTAGCAAATCTATATGCATCCAAATTTACCTCAACGGGTAACACCGACTCTTGTCCATACACCAACTCATAAGGAGTGACTTTAGTTGCACCATGCCTCGATATGCGATGAGCCCACAAAGCTTTCGACAAGACCTCATGCCACCTTCTTGGATGTTCTATTATTTTCTTCTTAATAAGCTTGATCAAAGTTTTGTTAGTTGACTCGCTTGACCATTGGCTTGAGCATAATATGGAGATGAATTTAGCATCTTAATCTTATATGATTCGGCAAAATCCTTCACTTCCTTAGCCATAAATGACGTCCCTTGATCCGTAGTTAATGTTTGAGGAATGCCGAATCTATGAATAATATGCTCTGTGATGAACTCAATTACCTCCTTGTGTGTCATGTTCTTCAATGGAACTGCTTCCGACCATTTAGTAAAGTAGTCGGTAGCAACCAAGACGAACTTATGCCCCTTCGAAGATGGTGGATGAATCTGCCCAATGAAATCAATCCCCAACCACGGAAAGGCCACGGCTTGATAATAGGATGAAGGATAGCGGCCGGCACTAGCTGAATATTCCCAAACCGTTGACACTCTTCACATCCTTTGTAGTAGCGAAAACAATCAGCCATCATAGTAGGCCAATAGAAACCAGCCCTTCTTAGCAACCACTTCATCTTTGGAGCCGATTGATGCGTACCACAAATGCCTTCATGTACTTCTCCCATTGCCACTCTTGCTTGATCGGTTCCTAGACACTTTAGCAACAAATCTTTGGCAGATCCTCCTATAAAGCTCTCCATTATGCAATGTGTACTTAAAAGCAAGCCGCCGAACATTCTTGTCAACCTTAGTGCTAGGCTCCTGCAAGAATTTTATGAGAGGAGTTCTCCAATCTTCTAAATCGGTACTACCATTGTCCAAAACAGAAATAGACCGATTTAAAAGAACTTTACTTTGCTGTCCAAAATTGTAAGTGACATCGGTTTGTCCAATTGGCTTTGGTTGAACCGAATTTTCACTAGAATTTGAGACAAACAAACTTTCATGCATCGGTAAATGTTGCAAATGAAAATATTTATCTTTTACATCAAAACCGATTGCATTTTGAGCAAGCAAATTTGCTCTAAGCACATATTTTACATGCAAGTGATCTTCTTCTTGCCCCCCGGGCCTTAAGTCATCGAAATAAAATTCCCTAGGGGCCTTTCATATAGCACGATGGTTCTAAACATTCATCGGCTATATTGCATGCTGAGGGCGATAATAAAGTATCGGCCATATGAATTCACACACAGGAATATGCATGACCGAAATAAAATATTTCGGCTCTTGATCATTGATAAGCGTGATAATTCGACATCCCTCCATAATATAAAGACCCATACCAAGGATCAACATAAGAATATGAGGGATAACCATGCATACCTTGAGGTGAATTCCACATATGCACAGGCAGAGAAAATGGATGATGCCATGACCAATGATTCTGATGATTTGGTGCAAACCTCCAACTTGGCAATTGTGTCCTGCATCTTTTCCTTCTATTAGTTGTTTGTGATGCACCACTTGCTTGATCATCATCCTTTCGATCTTTAATGCTTCCTTTTGGGACCCATGCTAAGCCCCTTTCTCTCAGCTTCTCGCACTAAGCTTTACGCAATTCCTTTTCTTGCCATCTTGGTAAACCGGTGAGCATATCGGTTTAGTCTCTCTTGTGGACAGTGACAATTCTTCCTTGTTCTTAGATACTATTATCTTCTTTTGTTCAGATTTAGTACCTACAACATAAATGGCTGAATCTTCAACTTGTTTACCATCAATAGCCAGATTTTTCAACAATGTAATCGGCTGTTCAATGGTGACATTCAGATCTAAATTTTTCTTTTTTCGTCCATCATACTTCACGCGGTAAACTTGCTTTACCACCTTCTCTTTTGACACAGCTCCAGACCGATTTTGATCAAATCGGTCTTTGTAAAATGATGACTCATTCAAGCATTTAGGAGCTGCATACTCCACATGTTGCGGCTCGAAATATGATGGAACATTTGCCTTTCTTTGCCAACGTTGTTTTTGAGGATTATGCTTTGGAGGCAACTTTAATGCTTGGGTTTTCTTTAATCGATTTGCTTCCCTATCTTTGTATATTTAGCTAGAAGCTCTTGAAGCTAAGCTTCGGTCTTCTATTACCTTTTTCTTTCTCATGTTCCTTGCCTCCACTAGTTTTATGAGTATCCTCCTTTCCTTCATCTTGATGGACATGCTCCAAAGAAAGACCTCCAGCCGATTTCCCTTGCTCAATGGAATCAATCGGCTTTTGGTGGAGATGGAGAGATTTTATTTGCCCCCGGTGTTCTCTAACATCGGAGAAATATTGCTATCCTTTGAAACATCTTCAATTTGAAATTTGTGGATAACAGCTCTATCTTGATTTGAGGATTCTCCATCTCTTTCTTGAGCATTGGAGCCTTGAGCTTCAAGTGAATCGGCTAGTAGTGCAAGCCGATTCAAAACTTAATATCGCCATCGGGCCCGATTGAATCTAATCGGTCCACTTGTTGAGCTTCAAAAACCTCAATCGGTCATTATCAATGTCCGATTGGATCTCATGATGAAACACATTGCAACTATGAGTATTATGATCAAATGATTTACACAACTTGCAATATATGAGCTCTTCCAAGTTCTGAATTGATGGCAAAGCCTTGTGATCAATATGCCTAATAAATTTACCTTTCAGCAACATGTTAAAGACATGATCACAACAGATAGAACCAAAGGTGAGCATTAAATTTGCAAGCCGATTTACTTGTAGAATCGGCTTCAATGCTTGGCAAGCGAAAAGATTAACTTTAACACCAATCCATTCGGCCGCACCTTTACGATCATCTTTCATGCCAGAATTAAATGTAGAACAAACATCGGCATGAGCAATATTCTTTAATCTTAGCCCCGAATCATAAAATCCAAAGTAATTGCAAAACTTATATCTCATTCGGGACCAAGTATGAATTAAATTCAAAGTAAGTAAAGCAATCCACATATATGTATAATTCACATTAAGCATTGGGAAAAGCTTTAACTTTGACAACACATTATCATCGGCCTTCCAATTGAAGACAACATGTAGGCCGATGTATTTTTTTGTACCTTAGTGACGAAAGATGTAGCAACAAAGGTTTTGCTCTTGATGATCTCATCATTAACAATACTTTTGGAAAGAGTTTGTGTGCTCTCTCTAACGTCACTAATTTCCTCCACAAGCTCTTCTTGTGTCTCGACGCCCACCATAGTAGTGGTGAAACTTTTCGAAGCACTGTGGAAGCATCTACAACAATAGGAATCGGCTTAGCCGACTCGGAAGTCGTCAATGCCGATTCATACTCAATGGCAAACAACCTTAGCCATTTCGGTCGCCTGCGGGATCGGCTTAGCCATCTCAAGTAAGGTAGTTGGCTCTTTCTTATCGAAGCACGATTGGCTATGGCTCAATCGGCTACGAGGTAAGTACTGCTGTCCATTGTCAATTTCACTAGCACACACTCTCCTTTGGTGGAGATTTTGACACATTAATGGGCGAGGAACCAATACTCCACATTTATGTGTGTGCTGCACTTTTTGCTTATAAATAGCTTGACCGATTTGAGCAATCGGTCTTGCTGATTTTTTTTCTGTCCACTAGTTCTAAGAATTGATTCCAAGCAATCCCTTTTGGATGATGACACTAGTGGTTACCCTCTCGCTTATGAATGGGAACATGAGCTTGCCCCAGAGCCTAGAAGACTTGATGGTGATCTTGAGGCTTTCCGATTGTTATTAGATCTTTCTAGCACCACCTCACGATCTGAATTTTGCTTTCTCTTCTTAGGCTCTCTAGGTTCGCCGATTATGACATTTTTTCCAATGGTGGAATCGGCTTGCCCTGGTCGAATTAAGATGGCTGGATTATTTTTCTCCAAGATTTCAGCCATCGGATGTGTCCTTCGGCAAGGCAAAGATTGTGTATTTCCTAAACTGGTTTTATCGGTTTCAGCGCCGAAGAAACCAATTTGGTTTGACTAAGCGAAATAATCGGTTTATCCGACGACAAGTCGGTTTGACCGATTCAATGTGAGTTTCGGGAGTAGCATGTTTTCGATGTTCCTCACACTTTTACGTAGTGAGACTTGCCTTTTGATAATCATTTAACCATCCCGCCTCAACCATTGTCCTAATTGTGATTGGTCTTTTCTCGGTATCTCTCCCAAAGAATTCATAGAATAATTCTTCTAATCCGGACCATGACCGGGCAAGCATATTTGGGTAAAGATGTGAACCATGCAAAGGCAATACCGGTGAGAGATAAAGGAAAATTCCGTATTCTCATGTAGTCTTCTTTCTTGGAGAACCCAATTGTGAGAGATATATATTAATATGCTCCACGGCAGTTGTACCACTTTCCCCATTAAACATATTAAATTTAGGCACCCGCCAACCATTAGGATTTTTCAAGTAATCATAACATAACACATAAGGTCCGGTGTATGCGGGCATTCTCCATGTAGAAGATCGGTGGATTTATGGCATGACCGACTGTTCATTAGCCCAATTTGCTTGGAGAAAGTCGGATAAGGCGAATCATAATCAACATCTTTCTTGTATCTTGTTGGATTTTCATTAATTCGGCTAGTATTAAATAAAGCCGAATCACGAGAATAATCACTATCACGGGATCTTTGGATTTTTATTGATTCGGCTATGGTTATTACTAATAATAGGTGTAGCCGAATCATGAGCATCAATACCGCACAAGATGTTGATTTTGGAGAACAATTTATTTTTGTCATGCATCGGCATGTCACGTTGTGAACTTATAGCCGATGAAAGTATAAGTGACATGTTGCTAGGAGAATTAGAATTCGATAAATTTTCAGCATACATCGGCTCTTTATCATGATATACATAATTATGATGTGAAGGAACACTATCAACATAAGTAGCCGATGAAACATATCTAGTACTATGATAACTAGCAACATTGTCATAAGAATTTATATTACTTGCAAAATAATTACTAGAATTATCGCATGAATTTGCAAGTTGTACCTTTGGCGTGGAGTGATGATACTGAGATGTAATGTCTTGATACGTCTCCATGGATCTTTGTAATTTTCTTGGAGTTTTTCAAATCACAGCACGACACGCCCAAATTTGCTTCACTTTCGTATGTGATAAACACCAAGCGACAAATTGATAGATCAATGATGAATTAGGGCTAGGGTAAAGATATATTCGGCTGCAAAATAGAACCGAAACAATTCTTTCCCCAAGTGAGTCGCTAAAAAGTGTGTTGACGATAAAATCGGTAACACACCAAAACAAGAGCTAGATCGCTCTACGTAGGGCAAGCCGAAAATCGGGGATCGGCAAGCGCCTAGAGATATCCACACCTGGACCTTGTGCCTCCAACGATGGCGCGCACGCAAGACACGTCGTCGGAGGAGCCTCGTCGGGCGCGGATGCGCAAGACACGCCCGGCGAAGTCTCTTGAAACCCGAAACCCCACACGCCCGGGACGGACCCCGTGAGGGCGTGCAGCAGCTATGGGCTGCCCTAGCCGGCCTGACCGCTCTAGGGCGTTGTTGTCGTCGATCTTCCGTTCATGGCATCGGCGGCGAAGAAGGAGGGAGGATGACCTACAAGCAAGACGGTAGTAGATGTGTTTTTGTCGATTGGATGTAGATGGGATCAAATCGGCCATGAACCCCTTCATTATATAGGGGAGGGTGGTCTTATCCTTTTAGGAAGGCGTCCTAGGACGTTTCCAATCACCAAAAATCGCACCAAACAAGTTTGGAAACAAACCGATTTGGATACGATTCGGATCAGCCCGAAATCGGGCCGACCGACGCCGCTGACGCCGGCACCGACGACCGGTCGGTCGCGCCGCGCGAGAGGTTCGCAGGCAGCGCGACCCGGCCGGACGCGCTGACGGACGCTGGACGGACGCACGGCGCGCGTCCGGTCGGTGTCCCGGCCGCCTGCTCCCGCAGACGCGACCCGGCCGGACCTTGGCCGGGACGACGCCGGACCGGACGCGCCCGATGAGTCCGGTCGAGTGAGTCCGGTCACCTTCCGTAAAGCCGTTTTCGATCCTCCTCGAGAATTTGGCTAAGTCCGGAAATTTGCGGTGACTTGGACCTCCAAAATATGGCTAAGTTTGGAATTTTGCGGTGGTTTAGCCTATGCCATTTTTGGGTGTCAACATATGCCCCCTGTTTTTCGGGTGAGAAGTGCACGAACACGAAAACAAAACAAAAAAAACCAAACAACACGAATGCCCATCGTATCGGTTGTCCCGATTGACTAAGGCGATACTATGTATCGGCCATTTTTATTCTAAGGGCGATGCATGCATCGGCCATTGTTTGGAGAGCACTAGGCCTCTTGCCAAACACTAGGGAAATACTTTTTCAAATACCTCCCGTTAATCGCCTTATCTTGGCGTTTTCCATCACTCGTTGACTCAAGCACAAAGGAGTTTCCAAATATCACTTTGACCACCTGAAAAGGACCTTTCCAATTAGGTGACCACTTGCCAAATTGATTGCTCTTCGACCCTATCGGTAATATAGTTTGCCAAACTAAGTCACCGATTTGGAACGATTTGCTCTTGACTTTCTTGTTGTAAGCTCTTGCAACACGGGCTTTGTCTTTCTCAATTTCCTTTAGAGCTCGTATTCTCTTGTCGGTTACCTCGTCGATGTTGTCCATCATCAAATCATGATACATAGTTGGAGATAAGTCATTTTGTTTAGCAAATCTATATGCATCCAAATTTACCTCAACGGGTAACACCGACTCTTGTCCATACACCAACTCATAAGGAGTGACTTTAGTTGCACCATGCCTCGATATGCGATGAGCCCACAAAGCTTCTGACAAGACCTCATGCCACCTTCTTGGATGTTCTATTATTTTCTTCTTAATAAGCTTGATCAAAGTTTTGTTAGTTGACTCTGCTTGACCATTGGCTTGAGCATAATATGGAGATGAATTTAGCATCTTAATCTTATATGATTCGGCAAAATCCTTCACTTCCTTAGCCATAAATGACGTCCCTTGATCCGTAGTTAATGTTTGAGGAATGCCGAATCTATGAATAATATGCTCTGTGATGAACTCAATTACCTCCTTGTGTGTCATGTTCTTCAATGGAACTGCTTCCGACCATTTAGTAAAGTAGTCGGTAGCAACCAAGACGAACTTATGCCCCTTCGAAGATGGTGGATGAATCTGCCCAATGAAATCCAATCCCCAACCACGGAAAGGCCACGGCTTGATAATAGGATGAAGGATAGCAGCCGGCACTAGCTGAATATTCCCAAACCGTTGACACTCTTCACATCCTTTGTAGTAGCGAAAACAATCAGCCATCATAGTAGGCCAATAGAAACCAGCCCTTCTTAGCAACCACTTCATCTTTGGAGCCGATTGATGCGTACCACAAATGCCTTCATGTACTTCTCCCATTGCCACTCTTGCTTGATCGGTTCCTAGACACTTTAGCAACAAATCTTCGGCAGTCCTCCTATAAAGCTCTCCATTATGCAATGTGTACTTAAAAGCAAGCCGCCGAACATTCTTGTCAACCTTAGTGCTAGGCTCCTGCAAGAATTTTATGAGAGGAGTTCTCCAATCTTCTAAATCGGTACTACCATTGTCCAAAACAGAAATAGACCGATTTAAAAGAACTTTACTTTGCTGTCCAAAATTGTAAGTGACATCGGTTTGTCCAATTGGCTTTGGTTGAACCGAATTTTCACTAGAATTTGAGACAAACAAACTTTCATGCATCGGTAAATGTTGCAAATGAAAATATTTATCTTTTACATCAAAACCGATTGCATTTTGAGCAAGCAAATTTGCTCTAAGCACATATTTTACATGCAAGTGATCTTCTTCTTGCCCCCCGGGCCTTAAGTCATCGAAATAAAATTCCCTAGGGGCCTTTCATATAGCACGATGGTTCTAAACATTCATCGGCTATATTGCATGCTGAGGGCGATAATAAAGTATCGGCCATATGAATTCACACACAGGAATATGCATGACCGAAATAAAATATTTTGGCTCTTGATCATTGATAAGCGTGATAATTCGACATCCCTCCATAATATAAAGACCCATACCAAGGATCAACATAAGAATATGAGGGATAACCATGCATACCTTGAGGTGAATTCCACATATATGCACAAAGAGAAAATGGATGATGCCATGACCAATGATTCGATGATTTGGTGCAAACCTCCAACTTGGCAATTGTGTCCTGCATCTTTTCCTTCTATTAGTTGTTTGTGATGCACCACTTGCTTGATCATCATCCTTTCGATCTTTAATGCTTCCTTTTGGGACCCATGCTAAGCCCCTTTCTCTCAGCTTCTCTGCACTAAGCTTCTGCAATTCCTTTTCTTGCCATCTTGGTAAACCGACTGAGCATATCGGTTTAGTCTCTCTTGTGGACAGTGACAATTCTTCCTTGTTCTTAGATACTATTATCTTCTTTTGTTCAGATTTAGTACCTACAACATAAATGGCTGAATCTTCAACTTGTTTACCATCAATAGCCAGATTTTTCAACAATGTAATCGGCTGTTCAATGGTGACATTCAGATCTAAATTTTTCTTTTTTCGTCCATCATACTTCACGCGGTAAACTTGCTTTACCACCTTCTCTTTTGACACAGCTCCAGACCGATTTTGATCAAATCGGTCTTTGTAAAATGATGACTCATTCAAGCATTTAGGAGCTGCATACTCCACATGTTGCGGCTCGAAATATGATGGAACATTTGCCTTTCTTTGCCAACGTTGTTTTTGAGGATTATGCTTTGGAGGCAACTTTAATGCTTGGGTTTTCTTTAATCGATTTGCTTCCCCTATCTTTGTATATTTAGCTAGAAGCTCTTCGAAGCTAAGCTTCGGTCTTCTATTACCTTTTTCTTTCTCATGTTCCTTGCCTCCACTAGTTTTATGAGTATCCTCCTTTCCTTCATCTTGATGGACATGCTCCAAAGAAAGACCTCCAGCCGATTTCCCTTGCTCAATGGAATCAATCGGCTTTTGGTGGAGATGGAGAGATTTTATTTGCCCCCCAGTGTTCTCTAACATCGGAGAAATATTGCTATCCTTTGAAACATCTTCAATTTGAAATTTGTGGATAACAGCTCTATCTTGATTTGAGGATTCTCCATCTCTTTCTTGAGCATTGGAGCCTTGAGCTTCAAGTGAATCGGCTAGTAGTGCAAGCCGATTCAAAACTTGTCTGCCATCAGGCCCGATTGAATCTAATCGGTCCACTTGTTGAGCTTCAAAAAACCTCAATCGGTCATTATCAATGTCCGATTGGATCTCATGATGAAACACATTGCAACTATGAGTATTATGATCAAATGATTTACACAACTTGCAATATATGAGCTCTTCCAAGTTCTGAATTGATGGCAAAGCCTTGTGATCAATATGCCTAATAAATTTACCTTTTCAAAGCAACATGTTAAAGACATGATCACAACAGATAGAACCAAAGGTGAGCATTAAATTTGCAAGCCGATTTACTTGTAGAATCGGCTTCAATGCTTGGCAACTTGTTTAAAAGATTAACTTTAACACCAATCCATTCGGCCGCACCTTTACGATCATCTTTCATGCCAGAATTAAATGTAGAACAAACATCGGCATGAGCAATATTCTTTAATCTTAGCCCCGAATCATAAAATCCAAAGTAATTGCAAAACTTATATCTCATTCGGGACCAAGTATGAATTAAATTCAAAGTAAGTAAAGCAATCCACATATATGTATAATTCACATTAAGCATTGGGAAAAGCTTTAACTTTGACAACACATTATCATCGGCCTTCCAATTGAAGACAACATGTAGGCCGATGTAATTTTGTACCTTAGTGACGAAAGATGTAGCAACAAAGGTTTTGCTCTTGATGATCTCATCATTAACAATACTTTTGGAAAGAGTTTGTGTGCTCTCTCTAACGTCACTAATTTCCTCCACAAGCTCTTCTTGTGTCTCGACGCCCACCATAGTAGTGGTGAAACTTTCTGAAGCACCTGTGGAAGCATCTACAACAATAGGAATCGGCTTAGCCGACTCGGAAGTCGTCAATGCCGATTCATACTCAATGGCAGCAACCTTAGCCAGCTCGGTCGCCTCTGGGATCGGCTTAGCCATCTCAAGTAAGGTAGTTGGCTCTTTCTTATCGAAGCACGATTGGCTATGGCTCAATCGGCTACGAGGTAAGTACTGCTGTCCATTGTCAATTTCACTAGCACACACTCTCCTTTGGTGGAGATTTTGACACATTAATGGGCGAGGAACCAATACTCCACATTTATGTGTGTGCTGCACTTTTTGCTTATAAATAGCTTGACCGATTTGAGCAATCGGTCTTGCTGATTTTTTCTGTCCACTAGTTCTAAGAATTGATTCCAGCAATCCCTTTTGGATGATGACACTAGTGGTTACCCTCTGCTTATGAATGGGAACATGAGCTTGCCCCCCGAGCCTAGAAGACTTGATGGTGATCTTGAGGCTTTCCCGATTGTTATTAGATCTTTCTAGCACCACCTCACGATCTGAATTTTGCTTTCTCTTCTTAGGCTCTCTAGGTTCGCCGATTATGACATTTTTTCCAATGGTGGAATCGGCTTGCCCTGGTCGAATTAAGATGGCTGGATTATTTTTCTCCAAGATTTCAGCCATCGGATGTGTCTTTCGGCAAGGCAAAGATTGTGTATTTCCTAAACTGGTTTTATCGGTTTTGGCGCCGAAGAAACCAATTTGGTTTGACTAAGCGAAATAATCGGTTTATCCGACCGACAAGTCGGTTTGACCGATTCAATGTGAGTTCGGGGAGTAGCATGTTTCGATGTTCCTCACACTTTTACGTAGTGAGACTTGCCTTTTGATAATCATTTAACCATCCTGCCTCAACCATTGTCCTAATTGTGATTGGTCTTTTCTCGGTATCTCTCCCAAAGAATTCATAGAATAATTCTTCTAATCCGGACCATGACCGGCAGCATATTTGGGTAAAGATGTGAACCATGCAAAGGCAATACCAAAGTGAGAGATAAAGGAAAATTCCGTATTCTCATGTAGTCTTCTTTTTCGCGTAACCCAATTGTGACAGATATATATTAATATGCTCCACGGCAGTTGTACCACTTTCCCCATTAAACATATTAAATTTAGGCACCCGCCAACCATTAGGATTTTTCAAGTAATCATAACATAACACATAAGGTCGGTGTATGCGGGCATTCTCCATGTAGAAGATCCAGGTGGATTTATGGCATGACCTGACTGTTCATTAGCCCAATTTGCTTGGAGAAAGTCGGATAAGGCCGAATCATAATCAACATCTTTACTGTATCTTGTTGGATTTTCATTAATTCGGCTAGTATTAAATAAAGCCGAATCACGAGAATAATCACTATCACGGGATCTTTGGATTTTTATTGATTCGGCTATGGTTATTACTAATAATAGGTGTAGCCGAATCATGAGCATCAATACCTGCACAAGATGTTGATTTTGGAGAACAATTTATTTTGTCATGCATCGGCATGTCACGTTGTGAACTTATAGCCGATGAAAGTATAAGTGACATGTTGCTAGGAGAATTAGAATTCGATAAATTTTCAGCATACATCGGCTCTTTATCATGATATACATAATTATGATGTGAAGGAACACTATCAACATAAGTAGCCGATGAAACATATCTAGTACTATGATAACTAGCAACATTGTCATAAGAATTTATATTACTTGCAAAATAATTACTAGAATTATCGCATGAATTTGCAAGTTGTACCTTTGGCGTGGAGTGATGATACTGAGATGTAATGTCTTGATACGTCTCCATGGATCTTTGTAATTTTCTTGGAGTTTTTCAAATCACAGCACGACACGCCCAAATTTGCTTCACTCGTATGTGATAAACACCAAGCGACAAATTGATAGATCAATGATGAATTAGGGCTAGGGTAAAGATATATTCGGCTGCAAAATAGAACCGAAACAATTCTTTTCCCCAGCGGAGTCGCCAAAAAGTGTGTTGACGATAAAATCGGTAACACACCAAAACAAGAGCTAGATCGCTCTACGTAGGGCAAGCCGAAAATCGGGGATCGGCAAGCGCCTAGAGATATCCACACCTGGACCTTGTGCCTCCAACGATGAGCGCGATACGCAAGACACGTCGTCGGAGGAGCCTCGTCGGGAGCGCGGTACGCAAGACACGCCGGCGAAGTCTCTTGAAACCCGAAACCCCACACGCGGGGACGGACCCCCGTGAGGGCGTGCGCAGTTTATGGGCTGCCCTAGCCGGCCCTGACCGCTCTAGGGCGTTGTTGTCGTCGATCTTCCGTTCATGGCATCGGCGAAGAAGGAGGGAGGATGACCTACAAGCAAGACGGTAGTAGATGTGTTTTTGTCGATTGGATGTAGATGGGATCAAATCGGCCATGAACCCCTTCATTATATAGGGGAGGGTGGTCTTATCCTTTTAGGAAGGCGCCCTAGGACGTTTCCAATCACCAAAAATCGCACCAAACAAGTTTGGAAACAAACCGATTTGGATCGCCCCCGCCGACGCGACCCGGCCGGACGCCGCCGACCGGACCGACGCCGCTGAGTCCGGTCATGAGTCCGTCACCTTCCGTGAAAAGCCGCTCGATCCTCCTCGAATTTGGCTAAGTCCGAAATTTCATGCGGTGACTTGACCTCCAAAATATGGCTAAGTTTAGAATTTTGCAGTGGTTTAGCCTATGCCATTTTTGGGTGTCAACAACTTCTTTGCATGGTATGTCCACTCGGAGTCCCATCCCGAGCAAAAACGGCTGTAGAAGATAATAACGTGCTCACTACTTATAGGTTCTAGCTGAGACGTCAACGTGCCTTGTGTGACTGGACCTAAAGCTTTGCCAGGCAACAGCTTACAACTCAATAATGCATGCAGCGAACTTATTGACGCCATTGCCTTTCAGTTCGTACACTGGTGGGCATTGTGATAATCACGTTCCATAGACTACTTCAAGCCGCCTCCAATAATTTTATAGGAAGACCATAATAGCATATGGGCGCCATGGATGATGAACAGTACGGGCTCCCTGCTCATTAGCAACAGACTGGCCATGACGGAAGTACACTGTACTACACGCGCCATTTCTCTGAATGATTTCGCCGGACATGCCGTGATCTTGCCGCAAGCCGCCATTGAATTCCAATTGCACGTACGGGCACAGGGAGTGAACAGTGAAGGTCCACATTCATCTAGACCTTGCTTTGGCTACCAGTTTTGAATATCTTGTTCGCAAGTTAGGCTGCTACTGCATGCTGCCAACATGGTTTGATAGATACTTGCTAGCACAAGAAAAAAATAAATAAAATAAAATAAAAACAAAGCTAGCGCAATAGATGGATTCTTGAATTCCTAGCACTGGATATTCGTGAAAGACTGAAAGTTCAACGATGACAAGAGATATCAGAGACTAGCAATAGCCGTGAGCCAATTTGGTATCACCGTCTTTCTCTGAAGATGCGTGAGCCAAACCCAAGACGCATGCTCACAGTTTGCCAACGTGCGCAGAATTGTTTGTCTTCTTCAGAGAGGCCTGTTTAGACTATGCATCTCCATTGGAAACGCATAGTTACGATATCTGGGAGAGGGAGAAGGAGAGGATAGGCCATAGGTGACTCAGGACATGTAGGCTGGTTGAGCTAAACCTTGGAGTCTTGGAGTGATGTGGTTCCTCTCACCAGTCGCGGAGCCACCAGCAATATTTGTTCCAACCACTAGAGGCAGAGTCCAACCAAACCTCTACCAATAAAGCATGCAACGAAGTCATAACTGACAGGCTCCTTTTTGGCTTGCTAGGTAGTGCCATCGGACTTGCATGTTTAGTTTCTTCCTCCCAAGACTATCCGTCACGTTCCTCTATTTACTTTCTATACATCCTAATCATTAAGCATTCTTTTCTTTACAAAGACTCTCCCGCACTCATCATTCCTTTATATAACCACAAGTGGGGTCCACTTTATAATTTTATCTAAACATATCGATGTGAGATCTAGTTTTGAAGAATTTATTGATAATTGAATTCAATGGTGCAATCGAAATTTGATTTGGATTTTTGATTTACAAGATATACTAACTTTTTTAGTTATATTAATGGTAGGGCCCACGGTTGCATGCTCCCACCACTCACAATCCTCTCTCCGCGAGCGACAGGTTCTGACAAAAGTGATCCGCATAGGCGCGCATGCAGCGCCATGTATAGCGCGCGAGCGATCCTTCGCGTGTGCCACGTTGAGATACCGGATGCCCGCTGCAGCTGTTTTCATCCTACGTAGCATCTGTAAAGTCATGGAGGAGCCTTTTACCGGACTCCGGTGCGGACAGTCTAAAGTCTAAATGTCCAAATCAGGACAGTCGTTCATGGATTGACCAGTACTAAGAGCAAAATTGAGCACGTATAACGACAGAGAGGAGCGTACATATGCACACTATGGATCATCATCAACACTCAACAGAGACATGGACATCATGCTGAAAGGATGCTGAATGGAGTAAGCGATTGTATGCAGATGTATAGGGAAGTTTCTCCATGATGTGTGTGTTTCGTACTATCTGTAGGGAAGAGAACCAAAGTGTGCAGCCAGCAGTAAGGTCCATGAAGACATGACCCGAGAAATTAGTTTTTCCAGTTGGGCTCAAATTTGGTTGGGCCAAAGCTTAGCATGACCCAGGTGTTTAGCATGTATCCTCTTGTTAACGCAAAGATTGGCCCAATTTGAATGTCAAACCCTCGTCACATTTTTGCTCCCACGTGCTTCAAAAACTAAAATCATCAAATACTTTCTCCAAAAATATCAATGGCTTCATCCGCATTTATTTTCTTAACTTATCGCATTGAATCTATTTCTATTCTTTTTTATTGTAGTTTTAATTTTTTTTAAAAGAGTAAAATGCGGAAGCCGGAATGTTTTCTATGCTCTTCATTTGTATACTTTATTATACTATTCGTCGTGGTCCGTGACCTCTTCAATAAAAAAAAAGAGGCCAGAAATCAAAACAATTTTCTAGTATTCAAAAAAATTACATAGACACTTTTTAAGACATATAACCAAATAACCAAGTCCGCACTTTCTTGTAGTATAAGTGGGTTGCATAGTTGATGTCAACAATCATCGCGACCTATAATAAATCATATGCTTAACAGACATGTTTGCACTAATGGCTATACGTTGTACCTCAATCACCAAAAATTACATTTAGGGCCCCTTTAGAACATAGAAATATCAAAGAAATTGTACAATAAATTCTTAAAAATCGGTTCATTTTGCATGAAAAAGTTCATTCATTCCCAAGAGAGCCTTACCATAGCTTACAAGAGCCATATTTCCTACAACGACCTTTATCTGTCCCGCCATTTGCTATCACCGCAAGGCTTGACAACCCAATGCAAACCCCTACCCTAATGTGAA
Source organism: Hyparrhenia diplandra (assembly GCA_015847255.1). Classification (NCBI taxonomy): domain Eukaryota; kingdom Viridiplantae; phylum Streptophyta; class Magnoliopsida; order Poales; family Poaceae; genus Hyparrhenia; species Hyparrhenia diplandra. The sequence continues at coordinate 67,274 of JADLZK010006533.1, forward strand.
AAATTCACTTGGTTGCTTGCCAGAGAAGAAGATCGCACGGGTTTTCGGTCAAAACAAAGGTAAAAAAAAACATGTTTTGCTTTCCGGAAAAATGTTGTTTTATTCTGGAAAGTTGTCTCGTTTCAAAAAGGAATTTGGAAAAGTTGTAGTTGGTGAGAATCGAGCGTTGTAGAATGAACAAAAGCGGGATAATACGTCTCTCAGTGGCTGACTACAAGTTTGACACAGTACAGACAACACTTTAGCATTGAAGTATTTTCGATATGTAAAGTAAAATACTTCCTCCGTTTCTTTTTCGCGACCGGGCCATTTATCCGTTTTTCATTAAGAGGAGAAAAACCAAATCCAAATACAAATAGAGTTCATGATGCCAAGTGGACATCAAACAAACGAAAGGAGAACAAACAACCTATCTACTGAAAATAAGCTTGGCGATTACATGATGAACAAACACCGCGACTAGGACCGGGAGGACAATCTACATCCACTCAAGCCCCGAGGCGCCGCTTCTTGCCTAGAAGGAAGCGCTCCATGCCCTCCCCGTTGACCTCGGCAAGAGGAGGCGTGAAGGCGATCGCAACTTCGTCAAAGGATACCGCGTCCTCATGCTCGCCTCGACCTCGATCCCCATCTTCTTGAGCAAAACTCTCCTTGCTTGGTCCTTCCGCCTCGTGGAGCCTAGACCCACTCTTTTGCGGCGAGCCGTGCGCTGCGTTTCGGCAAGCGGGAGGCGTCTGGCGCGGCGCGTTTTCCTCAAGACCGGCGTGGAGAGTATGGATGGCTCCGGTGGCCTCTCAAAGCGGCTATGAACTCATCAACCGGCGGCACGAACACCGAGCTCGAAGGGTGTGCGGTGCACCCATCATCGTCGCCATGAGCAACGGTGATACCAGGCGTCGGGCAGGGAGGTCGATCAGGTACCTCGGGTTGCGGCCGAGGCTCTCTGTGGTCCTGAACCCCGGGCGGCAAAGGGGCGGTGGGCTGCACGGTGCGGCGTCACACATTTGTGACTAGTGGGACGCGAGCTCGGTGTCAACAAGTCGGCCCCCTGATCGTCCACCGCCCCGGTGGTGGCGATGGAGGCATAGAAGCAAGCGTCGCGGCGACCACATCGGGCACCTCCGAGAGGCGGGCCGCGCGTTGAGGGAAGCCGCGAGCTCATCCGGCATGGGGTCTACCCGAAGAGGGGGACACCGCGTGGTCTCGCCCGTCACCGGCGTAGCGGGGGCGGCGGGCCACCGCCGGGGGGCCCACCAGCGCATCACTGGCCGTCGGTGCGGCGCCCGAAGCAGGCTCCGCCGGGGCGGTGGCGGCGTGGGCGACGCGGATGGGGCAGGAGCACCGTTGCGGGTGGCCGCTTGGCCCGTGCCTCGGCCCCAGCGGTGGCAGCGGCCGCGCCCGATGTCCCTCAGCGGTGGCAACAGCGGCCGCGGCGGAAGGTGAGCGCATGTACATGCTTGTCGGAGGCGATTGAAGCGGCACCCGACTAGGTCCGGCGGAGCGGGCCTCGGGCGGTGGGGGCGGCGATGGGTCGGTGCATGCGGCGCCGCGGGGAGGACCTCCCGGCCCGTGACGGGCGGAAGGGGGGCGCGGCGGTGGGGCCCGAGGCGCGTGTGGACGGGGGACGCGTCTGCGCCATACGAGGTGTTGGCATGCGCGCAAAGCGAGTGGGCGGCGCAGCGGTTGGCCAGCGCCTTGTTGCTCTTGTTGGCGGCGGGGTGGGGACGCAGCGTATGGGAGCCACGAGGCGCTGCGTCAGCTCACCGGAGGCCATCTTCTTCTTGCCGCGGGCGTGACGGCGCTGCGCTTCTTCTTCATGGTGGAGATGGCGGTACCCCCGCCGAACGCCATTGCCGGACCCGAAGCCACACCGGGGTGGCCTCGACGGATCCGGCGGCGGCGCGAGTGGTCCCCTCCCGGGAGGAACATCCGGTGGCGGTGACGCATGTCCTGGCGGCCGTGGAGACGACGGGCGGGGGGACGCAGATGACCTCGGGGAGGAGCACCGATGCCCCGTGGCCATCCGGGCGGTGAAGGATGCGGAAGCCGGCGGCAAGAGTGGGTCGGGCAACTCGAGTCGCCGTCGGGCGGTCGGACATAGTGTAAGGACCTTGATGTCGCCTAGGAGGCCTAGAGGGGGTGAATAGGCCTGTACCTTAAAATCACCTGTAAAACAAACTCGACGGGTTTTGAACAACGCGCTTTGCACGCCGCCGCCTCCGCTGCACGCGCCTGCCTGCCCACTTTGCCTCGCTGGCGGACAAACACAAGCTGCAGTTTGAAATCTAAGCAACGAAACTTAGATCAGTGAATATCCCAAGTTCCTCGCACACAAATATATCACATATATCCAATAGAATGTGCCGGGAACTCCTCAACAAAAGTAGATCGGGATGAAACCCTAGCTCACAAGAATAATATGCAAGAATGTAAATAGCACGCGTGAGACAAGGATTTTTCCGTGGTTCACCGTCGCCACAAAGGCTGGGTTACGCCCACGTTGTTGAGGTATCCACAAAAGGATTGGGATTCGCCACACAAGCTGTCCCTTCCCTCGTTCTCAAGTCAAGGGAGTGAACCCTTGAGATGAGGGGTGATTTTCTTGATTTTGAGTGAGGTTACAAACCTCCCAAGGCTGCCACACGAAGAGGCAAGCTCAAGGGCGACGCCCTAGCCGTCTAGGAGCAAGCTCCAAGAGGAAAGAACCCTAGGGTTCCGCTCAAACGTGAACCAAATGCTCTTTCAAGTTGGGGAAGTAGTAGATCCGGCCTCCGCAAACGGTTTGTTGCCTTTTCCCTCAAGATTTGATGGTGGAATCGAAATCTTGGCTTGGGGGAAGGAGGAGCAACAATGGAGGAGTGAGAGAGAGCAAGAGGTCGTTTGGCCGGGCTGGCCGACGCGAGGTAGGAGATGAAGTGAGCCGGATGACCGTTAATGGGAGGGGTAGGAATGGTATTTATACCCGACCGGGCCCAACGGTCGGATTAAGCGCGAATCGCCGCACCTAACACGCTGCACCGCAGGCTGCAATCGCCTCACTTACGCAGCACAGCAGCTGCGCCGCGAAAACAAAGAAAGTGTAAAAAGTGTCTCGGTATGTCTGTTTTTGGCCGTGAGGTGATGTTTTTGGTCGATTTTGGAGGTTTGAGCATTTAGTTCACATGTAGCCAAAGGTACTAGGATCCCTCTTAATAGTACGGTATGTTCTAAACTCAAGATTCAAAACATAAATGAAATTAAACCTCCATGAGTCTAGGTTGCCATCCGTTGCACTTGAAGGTTCCATCAACCTGTACATCATCCTCTATCATCTTTGTCTCATCTCTTAGAGCAAATATATCTTGTGCATGTGACTTGAACCATTTCCACAAATATGACTTCACCTCCATGGCTTCAAGTCACTCACACTAATGATTTGATCCTCAACACAATATGACTCCTCATAGCTTGATTAGTTCCTCGACTAAATGCAAGTACTCTCTTCTTCACCTTAGCCATGGTACCTCGGTCCCAAGCCAACGCTTGCCCTTCACCTTCGCTTAGTACCTCGAAGCCCTTTCCTTTGCTATCTTCACCTTATCAAGATACACTCAAGTCACATTATATCAAGCAACCATTGAATAACCGTTTCTTCAACATTTTGATCCTTGCTTGATTATTTTGCGAGATATGAATGTTGAGACCAATCAAGCTTCGGTTTGACTCACATAGAGACATACATGGATCAACATCAATATGGTCAAGCCAATTCACGGTTCCTTATATCCTATCATTTTGGATTGACACTCCAACACTTATTTCAATCTTCTATTCATGGGAAACAAGCCATTATAGAGACCAATCCAAAATCATCAACTCTTGTCTCATTTGCCTTTTGCCAAGTATGCTTGCTTTCACATGATGCTATGATATTCCACAACATATAAGCCATTTCCTTGATTCCATTTGCATTGTTGTCTTTTGCTTGAACTAGATTGTTTTCATCATCTTCTAGTACAACAATACACAATTTGGCTTTGCTTCCATACTATGTGGAATACCATCAAGTTTGCTTACTTGTTGAACCTTGAATATACTTGTTACTACATAATCCACAAGTATATGTAATAGACTCAGTTTCCTGTTCAACACTTAGCAAACTTATTAGACCTTTAATTATGTTGTCATTCAATTCACCAAAACCCACTAAAGGGCTAGATGCACTTTCACATAGGGATATCGACCCAACGCTCCTCCTTGGTCCCCCGACGGAGGAGGGGAAAGAAGGGGCGTCCGTCGGTCACCATCCACCAACTCGCCCTCTCGACATCCCCGACGCCGGATGGAGGGACGAGCTCAGATTGGCCGCCTGCCGCACGAGGTCTCCCACCATGGCTTTGGATGAGGCCGCGGGCGGGCTTCCTGCGACGGAGTGGAAGAGGATGACGGACACTTTCGGCGGCCTCGGTGCGCGGGGAGACACCCGGCCGCCCCTAAAGCACTGACGCGTGGCCGCGACGGTCGGTCCGGCAACGGTGTGTGTCCCGACGCTGCCTTCCGCGACGACGCCGCATCCGGCGAGATCGGGCGCCGCCGCCCGGCCGGCCACGCGCCGCGACGCGGCTGTGACGGGGAAGCGCCCGTGGTGACGGTGGCGGTCGGCGGTCGCAACGACACTCCGTCCGCGGTGGCATCATGAGCGAGGTCGAGGTCCTCCGACTTTTGTTGGGCGGAGCGAGGTGGCCGCGAGATCCAACCCCGTTGGCCGGGTCGGCGGTGTCGGCGACGACGGAGGGCGGCGCCCGGTGCCATCGACGTCGAGGTGAGGGGCCCCTCCAAGCACGCGAGAAGCCCTCCACCTCGGCCAAGTGAACCGGCATGAGCCGGGGGGCGACGGTGGTGTACCATCGGGGCAAAGGCACTTGATCGATGGGGGCGACGGGCGGTGGCCAGCACGGACGGCCCCGCGGGCGTTGGGGCAGGCAGCGGTGACGACCGGGAGCTTACCGGGCGACGGCAAGCGCAGCATCGGGCACCGGGGCGCCTCGCCGTGGGACACGGCGATGGAGCGAGACCGCCGCCTCCTCCGCCCCAAACGCCGAGGCGCGTCGCCCCGGCCCTCCGGCGGGCAAGGTGGAGCTCGGAGAGAGATCCCGACGAGGGGAAGCAGGATCTGTGGGGATTAATTTCTTGGCTGGGGTGAATCGAGTGGATTTGGGTGGATTAGGGGTGGGAGGGGAAGGGGAAGGCACGGGATGGGAGGGCCTCCGGGGAGGCTCCAACGGCTCCATCTCCGCTTCCTCTTCCTCCGTTTCAAATTGTAGTTTATTTTTAGCTTTTCTAAATGCATTGCTTTTACTATGTTCTAGATATAGTGTATAACTAAGTGCAAAAAAAAAAATAATATATCTAGAAAAGCTTAAGTAAACTACAATTTAGAACGGAAGAAGAAGTAGAGATAAATGTCATTTGACATCGACACTTCCTGTTTGGACAAGTGCAGTGTACATACAGAATGAACAAAAGCCGATATGTATCAGATATGTTTCTTAATGTCCCTTTTTTCGGTACTTGCAAGTTTTTTAAAAATAAAGTCGGTAGGCATCGTGACTTAGTCGTATGTAAGATGCAGAAACTGGAGTACCAATAGCTAACCAAGGAAAAAAAACGTGTCTTGGCTATAACGTATAGGCTAAACATACAGCCTCATTTGTACGGTGTGCTAGATCAAAACTGTTCCCCGGTTTCCACCCCAGGTTTCTGTAACGCCTGCCGCTGCCGTCCCATATTACAAACAACGAACACAGGAATGATGACCGGAAATTTGTCTGGATAACGTTGTTGTTTCCCAGATTTCTGACGGTGATCATCGTCATCGAGCTCTATCTGTCGACCGTTCCTGCTCGCCTTCTCCCACATGGGACGACCTCGGGCGCCCGTGCACGATGGCCTGTCTGTCTGGCTGACACGGTCAGCAGCACTGGATCGGTGGGTGATAAACAAAAACCGCAGCGCGCCGGTCGCCACCTGTCGTTAGCGCGATCGGTCAGGGCTCATGAGACTTGGAGCCTCGGATCGGAGGAGGCCACATCTGCCGAAACAGATTAACATATCCAACGGCTGATGGGGTTGCCAGCCCCAGCTACAGCTTGCCTAAAATTATTATTTATTTATACTTTGTAGTACTCAACCTTCAAAAAAAAAAACTTTTTAGTACTCACTCCGTCCACACACAAAATACAATTATAGGGTATGTGTCGGTCAAACAAGCTCATTTTAATCAAATGTATATATTTCTAAATACATATACTATAAAATATATTCAATAACTAATCTAATGATACTTAGTTTGTTTTCTGAAGTTTAGTATTTTTATATATTTTTAGTCAAAGTTTGCATTGTTTGATTACTCACACTGCGAAAATGTCATGCTTATATTTAAAAAAAACACATTGACTTAATTTTTCATATCTAACCTGCTTGGCCACGTCTATTCTCTTGATGTGGTCAAACCACACTGTCGCTTCATGGAGCTTGGCACGGCTGTCCTGCAGCTGTGGTTGCCGTTGACCACGTGGTAGCGCTTTGTTCCGCCATCATCCTGCAGCGCGCGGTAGAATTGGATACTGAGTCGCTCGACTCTCTCCCTCCCTCGTTACTTTCTTGTTCGATGCGCAAGGAACCGGCACCACCGGCCTGTCTCGAGCCAAATTGACCTTTGGAGCATGTTGGTGGTTGCCCCAAGAGTCCCTCATCATAGGGGAAGGTAACCCCCTTTCATTTTTGGTTTTTATAGTGTTTTTGTAGTTAGGGTTTGAAGTAAAATCTTTGTTTGAGAAGATATGCAAAGTAATGTAGGTGAATGGAATACGTCGGGAAGCTTGTGTTTTTTTCAGTCATCTTCAATTTGTACACGTGGGTACATATAAAAATGGTACAAATATTTATCCGACCGTCCGATTCAATCGAATCCGTTTAGAGGGGTTCATATCTATCTGTATCCGAAGTCTAGATATTCAACATCTATCCATATCTGAATACTTAAATCGTATGTTTATGATGTCGACATCCTATCGTATCCTACTTGTATCATATTAAAATGTATTATTATTATAAGAAGTTTTTTAAAAAAATCCCTACCTACAGCCTACAGCTACATGGGGCCCAGGTCGGTGACCGCGCGCGTCTGACTGTCTTTGGGCCCCAGGCCGAGCCGCCCACGGAGACGGAAGCGGAAGTGGTGGTGTGCCCGAACGGGAACCGGACCAGGTGATTATTTCTTACGAATGGCACACGCAATAATTGTCCCAGCCAACCACCGCGGTTTCCACCGATGAGTAGCCCGGTTTTCGTTTTCAGGGTTGGTGGCGTTTGTTTGTCCAGCCAGGCTCCACCACCCTCCGTACCTCTTCTCTCTCGAAGTTGAAAGCCCACCTCAGCTCTTGTCAAGAGAGAGATCACTACTACACTAGTCGATCGAGGAATTGTAGTAGGTAGAATTCAAGGAGGATAGAGCAAGGCAATTAAATAGAAATGGAAAACATATTAAAAGGGCAATTAATATTAATATCCATGAAACAAAAAAAGCAGTAGGTAGAAGTATAGAATTCAAAGAGGATACAGCTAGGGAATTAAATTAATTTAAAATGGAAAACATATTTAAAAGGCAATTAATATGATATCGACGAAACAAAAAATATCAGAAAGTCTTTTTCCACCCCATCGTTCACCAACCATCCCACTACAGGGCAGCGACACCTCCCTCTCTCTGCTGGGCTCAGCCTCCATCCCTCACCTAAACCCGCCCACCCGTCGTGCCCGTCCCCGGCCACCTATTTAAGCGCGGCCACCCTCGCCGTTTCCCTCCAAGAAGAGCACGCCCACTCCTCCGGCTCTTCTTCTCCGATCCTGCACCTGACCGACCGGCACCACCACCACCTCCCCCAACCACATCACATCAATCACAACAGCAATGGCGGGCAACGGCGCGATCCTGGAGAGCGACCCGCTCAACTGGGGGCGCGGCGGCGGCGGAGCTGGCGGGAAGCCACCTTGACGAGGTGAAGCGCATGGTGGCGCAGGCCCGGCAGCCGGTGGTGAAGATCGAGGGCTCTACGCTCCGCGTGGGCCAGGTGGCCGCCGTCGCCGCCGCCAAGGACGCGTCCGGCGTCGCCGTCGAGCTCGACGAGGAGGCGAGGCCACGCGTCAAGGCCAGCAGCGAGTGGATCCTCGACTGCATCGCGCACGGCGGCGACATCTACGGCGTCACCACCGGGTTCGGTGGCACATCCCACCGCCGCACCAAGGACGGGCCCGCGCTCCAGGTCGAGCTGCTCAGGTATAATAATATATTAATTAATTGCTGTAATTAGCCAGAGTGATAAGATCAGATCCGTTAATTGCTCATGATTTGGTCCTGGCGAGACGATTACGATGCACCAAGTGCCAGTTTAAAAAAAGTGTGCAAAGGAGTACGTAGGATTCTTTGCGTCACTCACCCACCACCACACAACACTTTCAGGTACATGACGTAGGCAGATATAGACTTGATCAAATTAGAGACGATTGTACCACCGCGGAAACAGACTCAGATCCCATGAGAATTCTATCCAGATCTGCATCTTTTACGGTTACGGGGCGCATGCACGCCGATGACATGCGTACCGGTCCTGCGCCGCCGGGCACGGTTCTGCCGGATGGCATGACCATGGCACGGTGTTGGAAAAACGTCTTCAATTCCTCCTAGCCTGCAGGCCGGCCGCCGGGTGGCGTGCGACAAGTCGCAGGCGGCCGAGGTTTGTAGTCGTGTCATGTGGGACAGATCACGCGGAAAGTCGGAGATTGGGGATAAGTTTTCTATAGAAAAATCTATGGAAGGATATATAGATGTGACTGACATTAAAAGGGTATAAAAGTATATAAATAAAGTACGTAGAATTTGGAAACTGTACACTTATGTTATCATGTCACATGTGCATATATAGTTTGTCAAAAAAAAAAAAAACATGTGCATATATAAATTAATTAATTAATTATCCAAATATATGTAGTAGATCCAGACTTTGTTTCTTTTTCTCTAATTTTTGGGCACGAAAATAGTTGACATGTCAACCTTGTACACTCTGTTTTAGCATGTCTAGTAACGAATTCTGTCGCTATCTATCGGTGCTGTCAGACTGACCCACTCCACTGCAGGCATCTCAACGCCGGAATCTTCAGCGATGGGCACACGCTGCCGGCGGAGACCGTCCGCGCGGCGATGCTGGTGCGCATCAACACCCTCCTCCAGGGCTACTCCGGCATCCGCTACGAGATCCTGGAGGCCATCACCAAGCTGCTCAACACCGGCGTCAGCCCGTGCCTGCCGCTCCGGGGCACCATCACCGCGTCGGGCGACCTCGTCCCGCTGTCCTACATCGCCGGCCTCATCACGGGCCGCCCCAACGCGCAGGCCACTACCGTCGACGGGAAAAGGTGGACGCCGCCGAGGCGTTCAAGATCGCCGGCATCGAGGGCGGCTTCTTCAAGCTCAACCCCAAGGAAGGTCTCGCCATCGTCAACGGCACGTCCGTGGGCTCCGCGCTCGCGGCCACCGTCATGTACGACGCCAACGTCCTCGCCGTGCTGTCCGAGGTCCTGTCCGCCGTCTTCTGCGAGGTGATGAACGGCAAGCCCGAGTACACCGACCACCTCACCCACAAGCTCAAGCACCACCCGGGGTCCATCGAGGCCGCGGCCATCATGGAGCACATCCTGGACGGCAGCGCCTTCATGAAGCACGCCAAGAAGGTGAACGAGCTGGACCCGCTGCTCAAGCCCAAGCAGGACCGGTACGCGCTCCGCACGTCGCCGCAGTGGCTGGGCCCCCAGATCGAGGTCATCCGCGCCGCCACCAAGTCCATCGAGCGCGAGGTCAACTCCGTCAACGACAACCCCGTCATCGACGTCCACCGCGGCAAGGCGCTGCACGGCGGCAACTTCCAGGGCACGCCCATCGGCGTGTCCATGGACAACGCCCGCCTCGCCATCGCCAACATCGGCAAGCTCATGTTCGCGCAGTTCTCCGAGCTCGTCAACGAGTTCTACAACAACGGGCTCACCTCCAACCTGGCCGGCAGCCGCAACCCGAGCCTGGACTACGGCTTCAAGGGCACGGAGATCGCCATGGCCTCCTACTGCTCCGAGCTCCAGTTCCTGGGCAACCCCATCACCAACCACGTGCAGAGCGCGGAGCAGCACAACCAGGACGTGAACTCGCTCGGCCTGGTGTCGGCCAGGAAGACCGCCGAGGCCATCGACATCCTCAAGCTCATGTCGTCCACCTACATCGTGGCGCTGTGCCAGGCCGTCGACCTGCGCCACCTCGAGGAGAACATCAAGACGTCGGTGAAGAACACGGTGACGCAGGTGGCGAAGAAGGTGCTGACCATGAACCCGTCGGGCGACCTCTCCAGCGCGCGCTTCAGCGAGAAGGAGCTCATCACCGCCATCGACAAGGAGGGCGTGTTCACCTACGCCGAGGACCCGGCCAGCGCCAGCCTCCCGCTGATGCAGAAGCTGCGCGCCGTGCTGGTGGACCACGCCCTGAGCAGCGGCGACGCGGGCGGGAGCCCTCGGTGTTCTCCAAGATCACCAAGTTCGAGGAGGAGCTCCGCGCGGTGCTGCCCCGGGAGGTGGAGGCCGCCCGCGTCGCCGTCGCCGAGGGCACCGCCCCCATCGCCAACCGGATCGCCGACAGCCGGTCGTTCCCGCTGTACCGCTTCGTCCGCGAGGAGCTCGGGTGCGTGTTCCTGACCGGCGAGAAGCTCAAGTCCCCGGCGAGGAGTGCACCAAGGTGTTCAACGGCATCAACCAGGGCAAGCTCGTGGACCCCATGCTCGAGTGCCTCAAGGAGTGGGACGGCAAGCCGCTGCCCATCAACGTCGTCTAAACACCCCATCGATCCGTGGTGCATGGCCGGCCGGAGAAGAAGATCGAGGAGGAATATACATGAAAAATAAAAATTGTACACGTGTATGTCCAGATCATCGTCGTGCCGTCGTCGTTCTTGGTTGTTGACTTTTGGTTGTAATTGATCGATCCTTATGTAATGTGTGCGTGTGTGTGTGGCGTTGTTCTTCCTTCCATGTGTAGTGTTGCTGCACAGCCACCGCTTGCCATGGCAGCAGCTTTTTTCTAAGATCCTATATACTGTTGTATTTTGGGGTGAGCTACATAATCTTACGTACTCAATTCCTTATTTCTAAGTATCCTAGTCACTGTCTCATCTTGTGGATATTGAGTTAATGCCTGCCAGTTGATCACCACTGCCAGTCAGTCCCAGAGGACTCCCATTTTGCTAATTCAGGGGAAGTAGGATGTCGCTATTGCTAAGACAACAGGACCTTGCTTAAATGAATGATATTGTTGTTAACTTGCTCTAGTGGCAAAAGGCACTTGCTTAAATAAGCCGCCTGCCGGTGTCCTGATGACGGCTTACCTCATGGTGTGGTGGGGACGCAGATTGCTTTGCCCCTCGCCACGCCACTCGTCGTACCTACCGCCTCGGACAAAAGTGATTAAGAAATGATTGAAGTTGGACAGCAGCAGCAACAACGTCCAAATCGCTGTTGGGTTCTGATCAGCATCTTCACCAGGAAAATCATGTCCTCCCCTGTCTGTTGTTCCGATCATGATCATTGCTACTGTATGCTGGTGCTCCGGCCTTGTCAGTGGGCATACTAAAATGATCTGTGAGACATGAGGGGGCAAAGTGTGCCTGAAATTATACTTCAGTTAGGTTGCTGTTTCGTTTTTTATTGAGATGCTTATGTTGTACTGATCACTGCTTGTTTATTTGGCCTAGAATAACAATACCTTTGTCAAAGCGTAAACTAGGCCAGAAATGGTACTGTGTTTGAAATGGAGTGTAGTCCTGTACTAATAATACTAAAGTACTAACACTAATCTTCAACGGTCCCGGTCTGTTAGTTGTTGCAGTGGGGCTCCTCTCTCTGCTGGAACAAGACCTTTCTGAAGCCAATAACTAAAGGCCACGAAATTAGCAGCAGATGAGAAGGCTACCTAACACAGATGGGAACCTTTCCTCTTATCTACCTACCACGGCCGGCCCCGTTGCAATTGCATTACATCACGAGCAAATTTGATGAGCGTGGGAGTGAAAGTGAACCGTCCGTGTTCGTTTGTCTTGTGCATGCGTTGCGTCCGTTCAATTCAGGCCACGAACTGTCTTTCTACTCTGCACGAAACACTCTGGGAAAGCAACACAATTGTAATAAACCACGGAGCCTACCTACCTACCAACCACAGATCGTCACCTTGGGAGTGGATTACATAAAAGAAGTGGTCTGGTCAGTGAGCTAACCCAGGCTGCATGCCACCAACAGCATAATACTCTGCCTGACGGTCAATGTTGCCGAACCAACTTGGCCCTTTCTTCTGACCAAGCTTTGAGGCAGACACTTCCATTCCAGCTAAGCTTCGGAAACATATATATGCTACAATGATGATACTATTTGTCTCTAATAACTAGCTACAAACTGAATAGTTTGAACGCTTCAGCAAGTAACACAAATACAGTAGTACAGTACTGTACTACTTAATCATGTGCAACACTGCAACAGACAAACTGGCCTGTCGAAGTCTAGGCATGAGATTTTATTTCTCTCTCTCTCCGGATTCAGATGTGAGATCGAGTTGATCATTGATGGAAGGTGCAGAGAAGCCGTACAATTCCGAGGGAGCTCATGGTTTGATGCTCGGCGGTAAGGCTACACCCGGTTTGTGTTCTTGAAACTGAAGAACAAAGTGTAGGCTCAACTCTGAAGAGAAAGAAGCAAAGCATGTGCATCTTCTTTTTCGGCTTTTCTCTGAGACTAAAAGAGAAACATGTGCAGTTGTGCCGTGCATCCATGTGCAGCATTTTCTGACGGTTGACAAAAGGATTATGGATTGTATACATGTTCGTGCGTTTGTTTATGTTTTGACTAGCAAACTGGCAGTTCAGTATTGCTTCTTGTGAGACGGCAAACAAGTGCTACAGCACTACCAACCTTGGCGCAAAAATTATTCTATTGGTAGGCACGGAAAGAAATATTAATAGCCAATCCGCCTCCTGCCTATTTGCTTGTCATGCATGTACACGAATTCCAGTTTGCTGTTTTTTTAGACTCCCAGTTTACCATTGAAGCCTTGTTCAATTGTTTGGGAATGGGTTTGGGATTTCATTACAAACTAGAATTAAATTTCATAGAGAAATCATCTCTTTTCAAACAGATGCTGAGTGTTGTAAAGTTTGAGGAAAAGTCCTGCTAGAATAAAAGAGCATCGTGCATATCAAGTGGCGGTTGTTACAACTCACTCAGTATCATGCGTGTGTTCCTAGGTTAGGGACACCATGCAGACATAACCACCGATTGTGTTGGTAACCTGCATCATTATGCCTTAATCTCGCCGCAAGGCAGTGTGATAATCCACAATACAAATGGACGTCATTAAGCAGACAAGGACTGCTGAATTCTTGCTTCCGGCCATATGGTCATGACGAACCGCATAGATCATGTGTATCCCATCTCTGTAAATCACACTGTAATAACAGTTGCTTGGCTGATGAGCAGAGGCCATAAAGTCAAGGCATGTGCTCCTTTCATGTTACCAAACAAGAGATGAGATTGAGATGCAGTCTTATACGGAGTATGTTATTATATTTATGTATATCTATCTCTCTGGTAAGGTTGGTGAGAAGGGGATGTCTGGTTGACCTAAAGTAGGATCAGATTGCTATTGCTGAACTGTTGCTGAAAGTTGGTTCCAACTACTAGTAGTCCCCTGCGACAGAGAGAGCAGCAGCCAGCCAGCCTATACACATCGTTCGTCCCAAGTCCCAACCACACCATGATGTCCAGGCGTGCGTCCATGCTCCTTTCCTTCCCACCAAGAATCCAGATAGTGTTGACCTAATTAATCTGTCCTGAACAGTTCCTTTATAAATTTCAGCTCACTTCAACTTTGTTGTTTACAGTTTTGAGCAAGGCAGTTTGACCAAGAAGACCTTAATATAATCTAGGCTTCTGAACCCTGCTAAGCTATTTATTGGCTGCTATCTCTTCCTCCGTTCCAAATTATAGTTCACTTTGGCTTTTTAGATTCATTTCTTTTACTATGTATTTAGACATAGTGTATAACCAGGTGCAGTCTGAAAATCAATGTATCTAGAAAAGCAAAAGTGAACTATAATTTAAACGGAGGGAGTAGTGTAAAATATATACATGGTCGGATCTCAGTTTTTCTTCATTTTATTTCTTGGCTGCTAGCTACCTGGCGCAAATTAAAGGAATTGATGACAACTATTGGTTGAATGAAAGGGTAAACAAATGGAGCAGCTGGTGGAGAAGGGTTGGTGTGCAACTGACTTAGAAGTAGTGGTACCAAGTCGAGTAGCAGGTTTGCTCAAAAACAGTCTGAGTTGCGCATCGCTTTCTGTTTCAGATATAGCTGAGCCAAGCGCCCGTTAGGCTCGTGAAGGCCGGCAAGGCAGTTGATGATGACGATGAACACATCGAGGAACAGAATTCAGGGCCGGGACCTCCTCGATCGACGGCTCGGCCTCGACCCCTTGCGATTGCGGTTCGATAGCTTTGAAAGTGATCTGCAAACTGCGTGTGAGAAATGATTGTGCAAGAATTGGGGCTACATACAGAGGAGCTAGAAAAGATACTGGACTAGGACTTTGCCGTCGGAAAATTTCTACACGCATTTGGAAGCACTCGATCGAGAAATGGTGGCCGGGGAGATTAATTAACACACGTGCACGTTACTTTTGTGATGGCGATGCTATGTTTGGCTGTGGCTGATAGGTGACAAGTCAGTTGATGTTGATTTGTTGTGAGAGATAAACATTATATTTTGAGGTTGATAAAGTTCAAGTGGACCGGTCCAACAGAAAACCAGGTCCACTTTAGACGTGTGATGGTGGCGTTATCGGCGTCGCTCACTTCCTGAAGGTATCACATTTGGATCGTCGTCACAACTTTGATGTCATGGACCCGTTGGTAGGAGGTTTGCGGGTGACTTGCCATTGGAAGTTGGAGGTGCTGGTTGATGTGCTTCCATGCTCGGTGTTATTTGTGCTCAACCGTGTGTGGGTTTGGGTGGTTGGTGGACATCTCGTTCGGTGAGCCTTTCTTATACATAAATTTTATTCGTTTTTTAAGAATTATACAGTAAAACACGTCCACATTTGCACGCACACACCCCTATAAATAAATGTACATAAACCCTACCAATATGAGCGGCATAGCTCTCACCTTTATTTTTTTTAAAAAAAAAGGTCGCTAGGAAAGTTGCCAGGTCGCCTAGCTAGCCTCCTGATCAAGCAATGGATCTGATCGGTCGTAATCGGAAACATGTGAGCTCATTCATCATCATCAGCTTCTAAAGATGACTGGTGCTTTGAAGAAGTGTCACAGACACAGTGGACCGTGGACGCCGTATAGGCTGTAGTAGGTGACGAGTGTTTTCGCCCCGCCTGTAGGCCGTACCTGTAGGCCGTAGAGCCTCTGCCGCCGCCGCTGCTGCCCTTGTCGGTTCCCTGGCACTGGCAGTGATGAGGATGAGGATGCAGTGTCCAGGCCCACGGTGTTTTATTGCGTCGATCGACGGCCACCAAACCCAATCGCCATCGTGCGAGTGGCGTAACAATCGTCGTCCCCGGCCAGGCCCAGTGACGGACCGATGCATCGCATCGCGGGTCCGCATCATCATCAATCACCTCTCCAAAGAATTCCTGGGGGTTAGTTGAGGTCTGGGGAGTGGAGGGGACGAGACCCTGCTCGATCAGCTATCGATCTCAGGCAACTACCTCCTCTTACCTACCCACTCAGCTGCTAGTAGCTGCACGTTGCACCGGTGCAGTGGAGGTGGAGCACTGGAGTGGCTCGGGTAGTGGCCATGCATGGCCATTAAATTTAATGTACGAGGTGCTGGCCGCCGGCGGATGACGACACCGCGACCGGCGCGCCACGGCGCCAGATCAACGTGGGCGTACTGATCGCTTTGTCCGATCGGTTACCTTTGGACGACGACGACGACGTATCACGTACTACGTCGCCATTCGCTCCTGCCATGGCCGCAGTCAGGGTCGTATCAGGGATCGTGATGCGTGAGAGACAGTGGCAGCCGAGAACTGGCCTCCGCCCGTGGCCGTGGCTGTGCCCGGCGGCCGGCGGCCGGCGCCGGCAGTATCAATGCGTGCGCATTTAGGAGGTGTAGTATTTGGCCTGCAGCGGTAGAATTTGCATATTCTGCGTGTGAGCACACACGATCTTGGATTGAAAAAAAAAAGAAAAAGACTCCGAATACGCATGCCACCTGTTCGACCTTGGGCCATTGGCCCGTTGCCTTCATTGAGCTTAACTTTGGCCCAAGGAGATTACTCGGCCTTTCATCCACATTTGTTTATGTTCATGTAAAAAAAGGTAAGATTTTTCTAAAAAAAACGTAGGATGATCCCACACCCATGCCGATCCACGACTCACAGGAAGCACGGTGCGTCTACGAGGATGTGCCTAATAATCTAGTTTAGAACTAGCTGAATCAATATTTCGAATAGTATCTCTCTTACAGCATGATGCTATGGTGTTTAAATAGTATCACTCTCTTACAGCATCATGCTATGATGTTTAGGACTTTTCGGCGTGGTCTTTGTTGACCTTGAATTGGTGACCGCCCCAACATGCAAGCGGGTCTTGGACGCCCTTGAGGTTTACGCCTGCACAACGGCAAGAACTGTAGCGTAACCAGCCAAACGGATCAAGAGATCGAAAAGTTCGATGTGGAACTCGGTTTTGGGCCTAAACGGTTAAACGTCCTCCGGAAAGATCCATTGGAAAACGCATGTCGCGGGGATCTCCTAGGACCAGCAAGTCCGCCTAGGATCCCCGGTAATCTTCTTTGGGAAGGCGACCGAACAACAAGTAGAGGGGTTGAGAGAGGATAAAATAGAGTAAAAGGAGAGTTTTTAGGGTTTTTGATCGATTGGATGTAGATGTGATCAAATCGGGTCGTAAACCTCTCATTATATAGAGGGGTTGGTCTTATCCCCTTAGAAAGCGACTTAGATGCGTTTCCAATCACCAAAACTTTCTAAAAGCGATTAGGAATGAAATCGGTTGAAATCCGGTGTGACAACCCGGCTAAGTCGGATTCATCGGGGGCGAGGCGGCCTTCCTGGCCACGTGAAGTAAAAACCGGCATAGCTGGTTTAGGATCTAGCTAAGCCGGGTGTAGGCAGGTGTGCGACTTCTCAGCCGGCTCGGTTGGGTAGAAGCAAGGCGCCCGGCCCGGCAAGCGTGGCGGGCGGCGGCTAAGTTGAACAAGCTCATGATCTTCTTCGTCGTGATTTCTAACCTTTTTGGCCTCGCCGTTCGACCCCAAGCATGTTCATGGCCTTCTTAACACGTTCAAGTTCCAAAAATAACATCCGGTCATTTTTGGGTGTTAACTCTTTTCTATACTCCCTGCGTTCCAAATTATAATTCGTTTGACTTTTTGACTCCAAGTTTTTCACCCGAAGTTCACTTGAGCACCCTCAAGCTAGTCTCCGTTGTGCCGACCTTCTCACGTGTGGGGCAAGATGGAGCTCACTCCTAGCCACGTGCCTTTAGGCTACTTGCACCCAAAGCAAATGAGAGGTACCCAAGACACGGGCAATGTATTACTTGCAATTTGTCGTCCGACGAGGATGCACGGTCCTCTTCACAAATCAACCCGAGGTGGCCAAGAACAATCTTCTTCTCTTGCCAACGCCTCCACCAATCACCAAGCGGCTAGGAGTGGTGCTCTCCAAGACAACAAAAAATCCACCGCCACAACGATCCCCAAGTGCCACTAGATGCAAAGATCAAAGTAAAGTGCACTTGAATCACCTCAACTCACTAGAATGATGCTCACAAGCAAAGGGAGTGTGAACCTTCTAAATTACGGGGCCCACATGCACTTATCATTGTCATGAAGACCTCTGATCTTTATGCACGAGTTCCCAATAATTTAGAAAGTGCTATTAATCTTCCAAACAGGGATCTCATTAACAAGTCACTCCAAAGTATTACAACATTTTATTCAAAATACATCGAGTAAACAGCGGAAGGATTACATAACCATAATTTTACAAACCATTTGTTCAAAACAAACTTAAGTAGTAATATTACAACCCGAAATTTATTGGAGTAACATTAAACATATTTACGAGCACAACCCCGCCCAAGGGTTCACCTCTACTCATCATCCTCTTCTTGAAACACTGCGTCATGCGGCAGGGTGCTCATGACCTGCCTCTACAACAAGGGTTAATCGAAAGTACGGGAGTACTCAACAAGACTTAACCGACAAAGAAAAAAATAGGAGAAGACTTAGGAATCGGGTTTAGGGGAATCAAGGTAAGGCTTAACAAGAATCAAGAATTCTTTTGCGAGAAAAGCTTACTAAAAGTGGATCCTTACTTTCAATATTTTTAATTCATATTAGTAGCTCATATACTCTAGGTTATCCTACTCTAGAGCAAACATTTCTTTCATAAGCCAACTTTCTTTCCTCAAAACCATATTCCATCAATTACTACGAAGAAGGGGTGCGAGGATCAAGTCTCCTTTTTCGTGGAGCAAACGCCCGATTCGAACCGCTTAAAACCCGGTTGGGGATACCTCACCACCACCGACATATGTAGAACTTAAACTTGCATATGTCAACCCTCACTCGGACCGTCAAAATGGGACCGGCGTCCTCGCACCGAGAGTACCGTACACCTCCAATCCGGGACTTTAACCCACGAGGGTAACATGTACTCCCGCCATCTCCACTCCCGGTCTTGTGTTATACTCCCCGATTTGGCTCACCTCGAGATCTCGGGCTTACTCGTATATGTCGGTATAACAAATTCTTGATCCAAGGGCCAATCCACGGGCCGGTCCTTAAACGACCAACGGGACAACACGGCTAGGTATCCCCTTTCAACCTTGATCTCAAATTCAATTCTACTTCTCTTTCTTTTCGAAAAGGTACCATATTCTCATGAAAGCATTTTCGGCTTAACTAATTAAGCGAGGGGCTAAGCATCACTAAGCATTTTCGAAGAGAGGTTAACAAGGATGGTATTGCAATAAACAAGGATGATAATGCAAGCAATTAGGTTATTACTCAACTCATAGAACTTAATGCAACATATCATAAACATAAGTGTAAAAAGCTTTGTAAAATACAAGGAAAGGTTTAGATGTATGGGGGCTTGCCTTCGTTGTGATGCACGGGACTTCGGGGTCAACACCACAATTAAAGAAATTCTCTCCAACGGAAAAACCCTCCTCAAAGAATCGGCTCCGGCTTTTAACAATCTCGGTCTCGTTCACACTAAATAATGTATGCTTCAACATGATGGAATTTAAATATGATGCTTAGCGATGCATGAAATGATAACAACTTGAATATAACTTTCCTTCACGATAAAGTTGCAACCCAACAAAACCAACTTATTGAACTACTCTAAAAGATATCATCACCATTGCCTAAGGAGTTCTCAAGGACCATTTGATAGTGGTATGATCCAAGATTCATAAAACAACCCCCAAAGTCACACAAAACTTAAATTATTTGACACTAAACAATTTATAAATCACATGAAATGATAGAACATAAAATAGAAAATAATTTAAACATTTCAAACTGACTCCAAACTTTTTACACAAGAATAACACATCATAAAAACAGTACCAAATAAATTTTTTATGATTTTTGAATAAATATTTTATTTTCTAAAAATCATGGAAGATGCATTTTTCAATTAAAAATTGTAATTTTAAAACATGCAAGAAATACTCAAAATCTAAGTTTCAAAATTTTCATTGGTAGACATACTCATAAGAAGACTCTACAAAAAGTTTCAGAATTTTTGAAGCTATTTTCAAATTTCTATGAATTTTGGAAAATCGGACACTATTTAAATAAAAGAAATTGAATAAAACATTTCATAAATGAAAAAGGGTTTCGGGTTGAATCTGGCCCAAAGATCGTTCATGGCCCATAACTGCGTATGACGGGATGAGGGAGTTTGAATAGTAATGGACCGGCCTTTTGACGTTTGGTACCGGTGAATAATGTAATGTGCCTGGCCATCGTTCATACTTGGCCCGGCTGGGAGGCGAGCTCGCCCGGCGTCGACGCGGGACGGGTGTTGTTCGGCGTCTTTGGGGACAAATAAGAAAAGGGCGAAGTTAATCGTGACCAAGAGGTCGAGGCAAGGCGAAAACATTACACGCCCAACCCGGTGGCTCACCGGAAAGTGAGATGGAGAGCGGGATTGCTCGCGGCGGATCTTGGCCGGGCCAGCGAAACGTGGCGTCAGCGCGATATTTATAGCACCGAGAGGAGTGCAAGGATGTTTGCGAGCTGCTGGTGTGGGCTGGTTTAGCGAAAAGGCTCGGCAATGGCGGAACACCGGGCGGAAAATGGGGGAAAGAAACGGCGGCCCGTCCGCCTATTTATAGAGAGAAGGGGACGGTGAGGTGGCTGGAGGAGCTCGGTCGGTCGCGACCGCTGGGACTCCATGAGTCGGTGGCCGGCGGGTCAAGTGGGTCGGGAGCTAACCCTAGCTACTCGGTTTTATCAAATTACTCTCAAAATTTGAACTGAACTCAAAAATCTCAAAACAAAGTTTGCTTAAAATTTCAAGATCTACAAATTTCATAATTGGAACATTTTCAAATTAGGCCTTGAAATAGGACTTTTTGAAATGGGGTCAAAAAGTAAGAAATTTGAATTCAAAATTACTTTTAAAATTATATAGAAACTTGAAAAACTTTGTACATATCTTTTGTTCATCATAACAAGATCTACAAACTAACTTTTGGAAATTTTATCAAATTTTGCTTAGATTTTGAAAATAGAAAAGGGGGTAAAAGGGGTTTTGTCGGAATTCAAAATTACTTTAAAATTTTGAACTAAACTTTGAAAACTCAAAATACCAACTTTGCTCAACTTTGAAAACCCTACCATTTCACTTTTGTGACCAACCTCAAATTCTTGATAAATTTTGAAATAAAGAAAGAGGGACAAACCGGGGTTTAGAAATTAGGGTTTTCCGAGCAAAGGGGGTTACTTCGGAATCGATTCTTTCCGCGTCTTTTCGGCCGACAACGTAACCAAACATAAAATAAACTTATTTTAGTTCAATGCAACACATAGTGGGCTAAACATGCATGCTTTGCAATGATCATGATGACATGTCACATTTTAGTAATAGTAACACGGGGGTGTTCTGAGGGGAGTGAGGAGGAGGGAGTACGCTTTCGGCTCTAGAGGTGTTAGGAATGATTTCAAATGACCAAGAGACCTCACAAAGCCGGCCAAACTCATATATATAGCCCCCATCACGAAATGGAGCCGTTGGCGGGAAATCCACGTTTCTGGCGGGCGGCCGGACGTGCCGTCGGACTCGTCCATGAGTCCGGGTCGAAGCTTCCGGTCCGAACCGCCAATGGCCCCTGGCGACACCAGGGGATGCGTCCGGTCAAGTCCGTCGTGGCCGGACTCCCAAACGTCGGTCAAGCACGGAAATTAGCCCGAAAAATATGCTCTCTTCACCATACGCGTTCGGTCAAGCATCCCGGTCGCGTGGTCGGTCAGCTTGAGCTGCGGAACTTCGTCGTTTCTCCGTCGCCTCTGCCCGACATGCTACCCATCAAGTATACCAACTTGAGCACGAAGGTTAGCATGTTTTCACCACCGCGATGCATCCACGAGGGTGGCGGTACCCAAACCCATCTCAACCCGCAAACACCACCGCGCCAGCCAAATGTGCCCAACACCACCACGTGTACATCACCGGTGCTCGTGTGTTAGCATTTTCACAAACAATTTCGAAGGTTGGGTTAGCTCTCTAGGTTAGAATGCATGCAAATGATTTTTGAACCTAGAGGCACATGAGGACCGATATATGCGATAGTTTTCCCTCTTTATAGTACGGCTTATCGACCCTAAATCACTCACACCCTCTATGGTGTCTTGAGTGCAAAATCAAAATGGCCCTATGGATATACCTTTGCCTTGAGCCCATTTTTGATCCACGAACCACTCCAAGTTGCACACTTGATCATCATTTGGATCACCTCGACCCATCCACCATGACCATCATGCACCAACCTTGGCTTGACCAATCTCCAACTAAAACAAACACTTAGCATAGAGATTAGTCCTAGGATGCCACTAATTAGCCCAAACCAATCTAGAGATCTTCACATACAAAATGCCAATGATCCTATGAAGCATGAACTTACAAAGCATATTGGTATGGATGCCTTCTTTAGTTGATCTCATTGTGAACAGAAAACTATTTCTCTTCAGTATGTGCCTTCAAAGTTGCAATTGGTTGACTTCTTCACTACAACACAAACTCGAAAGCAACATCGTCTTCACTTGATCAAACTCAATGCTTCCAATCCTCTGCTAACACCTTGAGTTTGAAGGGGGTGTTAAATGTATGAAGGCTATATTACAAGCCCATATGGCCTAGCCCATGAGGCCAATGAGACTCTCTATCCCTCTATATATACTTATCTCTAGTTCAGGGAGTGGTTACCTTCTCAAATCCCCTAGGTTAGTAATAGTATTGTGTTGAGGCATAAAGACATAGTTCAACTAGTTAAATTTTCTATGCTTAATGTAATAACTTGACATCTACCATTCAATATGATTTGGACCATTTATGATATCATTTCCAACACAATAGCTATGATAAAATATATCAACCTTTTCATTTTGAAGATTGTGTAGGATGTTTCTATATGACAAATGTAAACTCCCTAACAGTTCAAATTTATAAAAAAATTATACACTACAAGATTAATAGTTTGTACCCAATATTTCCTCCTACGAAATAAGAATTTGTGCGATCACACTTTCGAGAAGAAGTCTCATTATGCTTGTAATATTCTTTTGGAATATAGCTTAATGTGTATACCATAGCTTTTTTCATCTCATCTTAGCCACTAAATTGTACAGGTTGCTTAGCATGAATTCACTCAATTCCCTTTGCAAATAAAAATAATGGCTAGCTTACTCATTCCCGCATGTAAGAATAAATCCACATTGAGAAAAATCTCCGGTTTCTATCAATACACGGTAGTTTCTACAATTTCTATGCTTTTTGTTATAGTATCCCCCATAAGTATCCTATATAAAATAAAATGTAATGTGACATCCAATATCTTCAAACATTTGATTATATCAAGTAGTTTAGAATTGTAATATTTAATAATATCAATGAAGTATTAGCTAAATGCCTAGCAACCATGCTAAATCGATACACATAAGTTGATATATTTTATGCATCGGTAGAATATGTTGTTAAGTAAAGATGGAAATATACACCTATTGGACAAGATGGTAGAGAACATCATCAACAAGATAATTGTCCTTTGTTAGATTTCTTAATGATAATGTAGGTAGGAGTAGGATGAGACAAATTGTAATTGCACACAAATCATTTATGATACCGTTTAGGATGCAATTTTATCTTTCGGTAAGTCTTACGCTTTTTTGGAGCGAGTTTACGAAAAATAGTTTTAGGTCATAGTCCTTTGTGGTGGGTTCTAAGGGTGTGAACTTCGTAGCTTGATTGTGTATTCATTATAGAGTAAATATGGCTATGTAAAACTAGTATCCCTAGCGTACTATTTGCTTTCCATAAATTAAACCGGGTAGAAGCTTGTCTCAGAAAAATATCCACACAAGCCCCATGTATTCAATTTAATAGTCTAAGAGAGTATTCGACACCCAAAAAAAGTAGTTGCAAGTGCTTGACTTTGCGAAAAAACAAATTTACCAACCATTCTTGTATCTTACATTTTTTGCTATTTTTTTAGAACTATGAATAAGCTAACTTGATTTGAAGAAACATAAACATATCCATAAAATTGTAGAAAAGATCACAAAGAAAAATAGTTAAATAAGAACAAGGCCATCTTATGATGAACTATTTGCATTCGTGGTGGGGTACGTGAGACCTAAAATTCGATAAAGATGAAGGTGAAGTTTTTGTAGGGCCAAGATAACATCCTAGCATAACATTCATAACTCAATATGGGTAAGACATGTACAAATAAAATCAAAGACAAGGAGCCCTACTAGCTTTTGGAGGCAGAAGAGCTCGTCCTTTGGAGGAAGCTTCTTCATGGGCTACGTGGAGCTCCTTCTCCGAAGGGAGCTTCTCCATGGTCTATAGGATGGATTAGTGGCGGCGTGATTTGGTAGTTGTGGGGAGACAACGTGGGGGTGAGCGGGGTCGAGAGGCGACATAGATCGGAAGATACACTTTCGGGGGACGAGAGAGGGTGGTGGCGGAGACCGTTCGAATGGGAGGAGAGAAAGGTTTCGAAATAGTGTGTTTGAGTGGCGGTGGGGGGTGACAACGTGGGACATGTTGGAGCGTAGACGGTGTAGATGGGAGGATACGGCTTCGGAGCGGAGAGGGCGGTGGCAAAAACGGCTCGAAATGGAGGAGAGTAGGGTTTTGAGGAATGGTGGTAGATGGTTGTGGCGGCGTGAGATGGTGATGGGAGGCGAGGGGTAGAGGATTCGATTGGAGACAAAGGGTTTTCGAGGTGGCGTGATGACCGACGAGTTTGATCAAACAAGGCGGGGAGCATTGTGTCTTCTAGATTTTGGATTAGCGCAATACCCCTGCCCTCTTGGAGTGTGTGGTTTATTGGCTATAGGCAAACAAGGCTACATTGGGCAAAAAAAAAATGGGTGTTTGGTTGGTTGGACGTGGGTTGTGGCCCGGCCAGATCATATGCCTATAGCCATGCCAGGATCGAACAACCGATTATGTCGCTCTCCTGGAGCAAGGCTCGACCTAACTCCACCCACATGCAAGGACATGGGCCGGGTGCCCCGCCTTGCATGGGGTGTGGGTGCTGGTATTAGAGGTGGTGACTACTGACTACCTAACTTTTGCAACACTAATGACCTATTAAATTGGACCTAGGAAGAGTACTTTCTTGATTAGAACAATGTTCCTCCCTAAAGAGCTTAGTTTTGAGAGTTGTTTGATCGAAGATAAGGGGTGAGTGGCTCGACGAAAAAAATGGGAAGCAAAGTTCTAGTCACAAATGCTTCAATAAATTTTGTTTGATTCAATAACTTTATGATGTATGCATTTTACTCGCATAGTTCATTTAGCTTCTCACATTCCTGCACTCTTATGGTTAAAAGGTGTACCCACTATACAACAACCTTCATGTTTGAGTTTTTCACACGGTAAAGTAGTGGTAAGCCATTGTAAATCTTTAGAGAAATAAACATTTAGAAATAATAGTTGGAAATACAATGCAACGTCAAGGGCGTGAGCCGCTTGGAGGTCGACGATGAGCAAGAACAAAGGAATCAACGGCCTTGGCCGTTCCAAAACTAAGCAACATACAACAACTACTCTCCACGCATCGAGCACTCTCTACGTGTGTTGTGTCCCACGGTGAGCCACCAATCCTCCCCAAATCTACAACTCCTTTTTATTTTTGTTGCTTGTCTTCGTGCAATTGGAGGCTCGGATTGGAAAATTTTAGGGTTAGTTAACTAGACCGGGTATTGGTTTATGGATTGGTACGCCCCGATTTATGGAGTGGGGTTGGGACGTAATCGAAATGGTATATAAGTTGTGTCCCCTATTTGGATCCATGAGTTAAAGTCGGTTTGAGCTAGTTGGAGCTCAACTAGCCCTAAAAAATCCAAATAGGAGGGTTAGATTGGGGTTAGTTTGCATCTAATAACCCACCCAAAAAACTATATCCTCCAAGAGGTGCTATTAGAGCTAGTTCAGGTTGAGCCCACTAAAAGATGTATTTTCTCCTCCCTCCACCACACCTAATGATTAGGAAAGTACATTTAATGACCCCTGTTTGGATCCATGGGTTAGAGTTAGTTTGAGCTAGTTGGGGCTCAACTAGCTCGGGGATCGAGCACAAAATACCGAGAACCGAACCGAAATTATCGAAACCAAAATATTCGGTTCCATTTCGGTTCGAAGTTTTCGAGAACCGAAGTACCGAGGTAAATACCGAAACCGAACCGAATTTACCGGGTTATCTAAAATGTGATAGGTTTAAGTGATATTATATTATTGATTGTACTATTACAGGACTATTATATTATGTAATTTTGGCACTCACACTTATAATCCTGTGGACTTTTATATGTATTTGTATTTTACACTATTATTATCTATAAAATCATGTCAAAATTAGTTTTTGAACATGCTATTACATCTTCTTTGGGATCAATTCGGTACTATTCGGTAAATACAGGAATCAAACTGAATTTACCGATATCGAATAGTCTCGGTACCGAGTTTTTTTGGAACCGATCGATACTAATTTCTCAGGAACCGAATTTGCATAGGTACCGAAGAACCGAATCGATCAGTTCGGTATTTACCAAATGCCCATGCTGACAACTATCCCTAAAGGATCCAACACAGGAGGTTTAGATTGAGGTTAGTTGCATCTAACTCACCCAAAAACTATCTCCTCTAAGAGGTGCTAATTAGAGCTAGTTTAGGTTGGGCCTATTAAAAAGTATCTTTTCTTCCCTCTCCACCGACACCTAATGATCAAGAAATTACATTTAATGTCCGTCTAACCCTTCCATCCAAACAACTTTTTGGCTAGAGTTAGTTTAGGATTAACTAAGTTAGAGTATCCAAAATACCAAACAGGGCCAATGTCAATCTAACCCCTTCCATCCAAACACCTCTTTGACTAGAGTTAGTTTAGGACTAACTCTAACTAAGTTAGATGTTCAAAAAAATCTCTAACTTATATCCAAACAGGGCTTGTGTAAAAGACACTTTCTTCTAGTTGAAATGGTGCTCACAAGCTTCCAGTTTATCCCAAACTATAACCAATAAGTATGCATCAAATGAACAATAAATGGATATCAAGACCCCCTTAGTCTCTATTATTCATCACATCTCATCTCTGAGAATATCTTACATTGTTCTTTATCTTTTACTGCCCTTATGTTACACTTCAACTTTAGCATAGTTTCAAATCAAGTCGTAACACTATTTCATGAGCAAACAAATGACAACTAACATGAGTACGCTCAACCAAATCACAACAACTGAACATATTATATCAACAATGCTAAGAACTCTTTTATTAACCTCCACTTTGTGATCCCAGTAGAACTCAGGGCCTACAACCATCAACCAATAGGACATAAGTTATTAGTTCACCCATGTAGAAAGATTATGTTTTTTATAGAACTATATAAATGAGTGTTTGAGCGTTACATATGTTGATCTCATTCATTAGCACCTTGACCTTGAAAATGGTTCAACTAACAATTCTAGACCTCTCTTTGGAGCATGTTGATCTATGGTTAAGCTTCTATTTTCGTGCATCCATTTGTTACTGTGAGTTGAACCTATTAATTTCCTATATATATGGATTTCCTTAAGGTGTTCCTGGAGACTTGATCTCCTACAGGCGCCCACTCCTCACTGGAAGTAGCAGGTATATCCTCCACATGTGCTTTTGCAGCAACTTTTGGGACTGCCTAGGACTTGGCTGGTTTACATGTTACCACCCACAGCCAAAGTGGTAAAAAACACAGATTTGTACTCCCTCCATTCAGGAAAACATGCAATTCTCACATCAAAAGGAGTCAAACATCGCGAACTTTGACTAAAGTTATATGAAAAAATAATAGCACTTGTGAGACAAAAATAAGTATCGTCAGATTAGCTATGAAATATATTATCATAATATATTTATTTTAAGACATAAATGCTAACTTTTTACTATGAACTTAGTCAAAGTTTGACATATAGATTAAGAACATAGTGTGCTGTGTGCTTTTTTTTTTCCAGTTTGTATTTTAAGATTAGCGCACTGCCCATTTCATTTGCTTTAATCGTTTTTTTTCATCATCATCCTAGCGCACTTCAACAAGAGTACGGTACTTAGGTTTTGGAATATGTCAACCAATATGATTGTTTTCTGAAACAAAACCTATCAACATTTTTTTTTTTTTCTAACGGTACTGGTTGTATTCTAATACTTCCTCATTTTAAGAGCCTAAGAAACTCTTACATTTTTCTGCAATATCTTTTTCCAACGTTTTTGAAAAAAAAATCATGCGTATGTTAATACTTGATCGAACTAAAACTGCAATGATATAAATTGTAATCACGTGGCCAAAATAATTGAGGTGCCTTTCTTTGCCTTATAGCAAACAGAAATCATATAAAACTTGTGTTTTATTTTATTTATGATATCTTGTGTTCAGTTTAATAGGCTGGTTCAATAGGGATCATCTAAGTTTCGAAATCTCTTTGTATCAAATAACTAAACTGATAGTGATAGCTATTAGCTACAACCTTTAAATTGAGACTTGAAATATATATCCTATCATTGAACATAGGGTATTCAAAGTCAAAAAATTCGTGTTTTTTTTGTCTAATTAAACAACAGATCATGTATATGTATATATATTAATGATGTGTATACATATTTGTTGTTTTTCACAAATCTTGGGTATTCAATAGCATACCCAAGAATATATATCTGTAATAAGCTGAAATAAATATTCTTTACTATAACCTGAAATAGGCATTCTGTAAACTGCAGTATTATTTAGGCTCCAATGCATTTTATATCCTCATCTCACCACCAAAACTCCGCGCCGCACCAGCAGCAGCAGCAGCACCACCACCAGAACAACAGCGGCAACGGCAGCAGGCCCGGGCTCAACCATTACTGCTACAACTTGCTTGCATTGAGAAGGTCACGCGCATGAAAGAAGCTGACTTGCCTGTTTTTTGATAACTCATAAATAGTAAAAAATGAAGAAGAAAATCACATATGCCTAACGATACATAGTATCACGTGAAAATTTACATATATTATTTAACTAACGTATGGATCAATGAAAAAAATTGTGAAGTAAATGAAAAAATGAACACGCACGTACACGACTCTCATGTCCATGCAAGGCACGGCGACAAACGGAGACTGCGGCCGCCGCGACTGAAAATGGGCCGCCACCCACAGAAGCCCGCTAACGAGGATACGGCTCTTGCTTCGAGAAAAAAAAAAAAAAAGAGGATGCGGCTCTTGCGGACGCGGGGACGGGTGCCCGCCGCGCCATTTGCAACCTTAACCGCGATGGCGATGCACAGATCCAGCTGTGCCGTGGCTTTGCCGTCATGCGCATTCTGATCAGGCAGCAACTTGTGAGAAACAAAGAACTTAACCAACGACATCAGCCCCAGTAAACAAGGTTCAAAAGCACAGTTAGACACTAGTTCAGAATGCATATGTTTTGAGTTTGAACCTAGAGATGTCAATCTGGTGAACAGAACAGCGCACAAGGCGAACAACATCCAACAACAATCAGTTTGACTGCCCTCTGGTCAAGATCCAGGAGGAGACATGACTTCTAAGTCAGCTGAAATCAGGTTGCATGGACAATGTACAGTATGTGCTAACAATCATAGCTGCAGGTACCTATCGTATCTTGCAGCAGCAGCAGCAGCAGCACCACCACCACGAGATGGTGGCATCTGATTTAAAAAGGCTTGGAGATCCGGCGGAAGTGTATGGTATG
Source organism: Hyparrhenia diplandra (assembly GCA_015847255.1). Lineage (NCBI taxonomy): Eukaryota > Viridiplantae > Streptophyta > Magnoliopsida > Poales > Poaceae > Hyparrhenia > Hyparrhenia diplandra. Next base: position 96,908 of record JADLZK010006533.1, read on the forward strand.
GAATTCCAGTGCCAATGACACCACTTGGAGCATGCGTTTGGTATGGAATTCCAGTGCCCATGACACCACTTGGAGCATGCGTTAAGTTAGTGGCGGATCCGCCACGATTGTTAGCTAAAGCCTGTGGGGTGGTCATAAAAGGCTGTCTAAGGAAGTTGTTTGTGGATGGTTGCGCAGCAGGTTGTGGTGACTGGTACATGGTTGCTGATGCAGGAAACCGCAAACCATGCTGCCATGATGGTTGATGCGCCTCTGTCGTACTTCTCATGGGAGCACCTGATGCAAAGTGAGAACACATCAATAGGTATGGACTTCTTTTTTATATAACACAGGTATGAACAAAATTGATCTGTTATTCAGAGCAACCAAAAATGACTGATGACAACACAGCACTTCCAAGCTAGAACGAAGGTACATGATATTATCAAAAGAAGCAAGTGAACCAGTGAAAAGGAGATGTCATTTGATGACGTTTTTGCTATGCAAGGAGTCTAATTCATTATAAAAAATATTTCACCAAGAGTCACAACATTATGCAATACTAACTCCAAAGGAAGTTTCTAACTACATTACAAAAATAGTCTATAAAAAACAACCAGAATGCCAGCTACACCCATTGGCTGGATGCGTGATTCCAGTGTTGCACTTTGCCAGTGCCAAGAATGGGTGACTAACTGACTATAAAGTGAGACTTCTTTGCCGTAACAAGATGAAATGTTGAACAGTTTCAGGAATAATTGCATGTCAAAAAGGAAAATGTGCAGATTTTTCTCAACTATTTTTTTGATTTGATAAAAAATAGCTGTATATAGGGTCATAAGGGCATACAAAGTGGCTAGAGTAGTTAGGCAACAAATTCAAGCAATTGGAGATTTGAAGATTGACTCTGTATTTAGGTAAACTAAGGCCCATGCATCCAAGAAGCCAGCTAAGCACAAGACATGTGGTTTATGGAAATTTTTATATGCCACTGAATAAATTTAGATATTTTATATTCAGTTTCGCCCAAGTGTTCTTTTCTAAAGAAAGGAGCTTCGCCCAAGTGTCATATTGTAGAACAGAAATTTAATTCGCGCAAATTGTGGATTTCCTATAAAAACAAGAACAGTTTTTTTTATGATCTAGGCAGGAAAGCCATGTGTTATTTCATTATAAAGAATAAAAGACCAAAGGAAGGGAAGCAAGAAACCCGCTCCCAGGCACCCCCACAAAGTTTAGTCAATACAACATTCTATAGAAAATAAACTAGGGAAACATGACCAGCAAACTCAAACAACCAAGGACCTAGGGATCCAGAACCAACGACCTAGCAAGGAGCCGAGGCTCCTGGCATACACCGTAGATTACTCTCATTGGCTACAGATTGAAGCAACACCTCTATGCTAGGCCTAGCACCTTCGAAAACACAAACATTTCAGTGCTTCCATAATTCTCAAGCAACTAAGATGATCAGACTATTGAGGCCTTGCAGAATCCCTTGGAACACCTTTGATGGTGCTGCAGCACCAACCAGAAAAGCAAATATTGGATCCTTGAAGAAAAGCTTCAAATCCTCTCATGTATCATATTTTGCAGTAACATTACAACTTTATTAAATGGTGACCTATAATCATTAGCAGAACCTAAAACAAACAGAACAGCATCCTTATAATAAGTTAATATGCATAAGCTCAAGTTATAGAGTAACAGTTCCTCAAAGGCTTATTACTTGTTTTAGTTTTTCCGTACAACATTTCCTAGAAATATTCTGAAGATATTTTAGGCTAATCATGTGTTGTGAACATGCGTGTTAATCTGCAAAAAGGTGTTTGATTCTCCAACTCCACTAAAACATGTTAGCAACGCCCCACTTTGATTATTTCACCAAAATGCAGGGTTACCACCAAACCAATTGTATACCCCAGCAATATGTATGCTTCCTCTGAAATACGCGTGAAATCGTGTTCTAGAAAAAAAAATGTATGCTTCCTCTAATTTGCAAGCATTCATCATTATTGAATATCAATAGATCTTAGTGAACAATACATTTGATCTTATTCTACAATAAAATTAGGTGACTATAAGACTTGTGGTTAATAAAAAAGATGGGGCTGATTAATCATAATTATATACGTTATTTGGTTGGATGGGGCAAACGACATGCTTATGCCAATCTCTGAAGAATGGCATTTTGACAGCAGATTAAAGCCACAGTTCATGTAAAATAGTAGTGTGCAAGATATTTATATTACATTAAGCAAGAGCTATGATCACAAGTAAGGTGTACCTCTCTGACTGCATGAAGCAACAATTCCACCAGAGGTCTTGTGTAGAACCTGGAATGTCTCCCCTAACATCTGTTGCTTACATATTTTATCCTCGAGTATTGCAATATCCTTCTTTTTCTGCAGTGTTTCCATCTCTAATTTACGGACCTTCTCGTCAAACTTCATTTTACATTCAGCCAGCTCCTTTTCACGCTCCAAGATAATTTCTTGTCTCTGACCAAATCCAAGTAGAGAAGTTGATTAGATAATAGCACCACAAGGCTTCCAATGTCACTGTGCCATTTACGGTTTTTGAGAGCATAGGAAATCATACAAAAGTAGAGAGTATAAGAAAGTAACCTTAGATATATGTTTCTTGGTCATCACATCATGCATCAGAAGCAGCCGACTCATTTCAATTTTTAATGGATCTGATTGAGGACCACTTTCAAGCATATATTGTCCAGAAGTGGAGCCTGTTGTTGTCTGGTTGTTTGACTGCTGCTGAACATTTGATGATCTAAGGCTGTCTATCCAAGCTTGCGCTGGAAAACTATTCATGCCAACTGGTTGATCCGGATGAGCAACAGTTTGACAAGTCTGGGAACCATATTGTTGTCTTACATGTGGAGTTAATAAGGATGAATTAGTGGCATCTTGCTGCTCGGTAACTTGGACAGGTGGAGAGGTGGCAATTTGCTGCTCAGAAACTCGAACAGGTGGAGGGGTGGCAATTTGCTGCTCAGTAACCCAAACAGGTGGAGAGGTGCGATTGCTAGACATAAGCAATTGTCTACACCCATTGGTAACTGGATCTGACTGGAGTCCATTTTCAAGCATATGCTCAACCATGGAGCTTGTCTGGTTGGCTGATTGCTGCTGAATACTTAATGTCCCATGGTTGTCTAATCCAGTGCTTATTGAACAAGTATTCACAACAGATTCTTGACAATCGTAAAGTTGCAGTTGTGTTGACGGTTCGACTAATGTTGCTGAAGTTCCAGTGATGTTATGTTGTTCAGCGACTTGGCCAAAGGAAGAGATCACACCACTAGATACTTCCTTATTAGCTGCAACATTAGCCTGTTCAATTTGATTCACATTAGCTGAAGGCAGCTTTTCAGCTTGAGGTTCCTCCTGTAAAGAAATTATGTCGAGGATGTTAGGTTATGATCTTCCATTGGTATTAAGCAGGAATAAGTTCAGTTCCAAGAATGACTGTTACAGTCAGATCCTACTGATAATTTGTGGCTTCACTGAAATAACATTTGAAAACCAAAATAACATGATAACATTGAGATCTTGTCTGATGGTTCAGACCCAAAAAACATGATAACACTGAGATTTTGTCTGATGGTTAGCATGTATGGTTTTGGTCGTCTCGACAAGTAGTTCACGGTGGCGAATGTAACCAGTCAAACAGTTCTTAATATAATGAAGTGCAGCTCTCCTGCGTTTTTTTTTTTTTTTTTGAGGAAAAAAAAATCTTGTCTGATGGTTCAGCTTCATATCATAAGAATGATTTGTCACCAACAAATCACGCTATGATCAAAACATGAGTTCTCAATCAAGCTATATAATGAAAACAGTGTTTTTTAGCAAAAAGAAAAGGTAAAGTTCTTGCCACCGATTGTCCATATTAATGATAATTTCTTCCAGACCACAATAAATTTAATTATCATATATGAAAAAAAATGAGTATGAGCTAAATACCTCATCGTGCAATGCTGTTTCATGAATATTAGAGTCAGACTCATGTGGCAAATTTCTCTGGGACCCAGAACAAGAGCCGTCTAATGCATCATTGTCAGGATTCATGCACCTTTGCTTCTTTCTAACTGGAGGCTGATTTCCTAAATCAGCTGCCACTGCCTTAGAATGCACCAATGTTTTATCAGTGACAATCCGAGAACAGGATCTCTCCACATTTCCCCCTTATTTTCTGGTGATGAGGAGACAGCAACTTGCATTCCAACTTTCTCACTGAACTCAGTGGGTGCATTGTTGAAATGTGAAGACATACTATCTACTAAGCCTTCAGTTCCATCAACAGATAGCCCATCCTCTGCACCTTCATTTGTCTCTAATGGTGATTGTATGTTTTCTATAATTGGTTCTGGCTGAAAAATGTCACTGTCCTTGTCTGTAGCAGTTTCTTCAAGTTCTTTACTAGAAGCAATTGCTTCAATTTCAGTACTTAGAGATTGCATGTCCAAAAATTTGAGCTCTTGTTCGCCTTCAGAATAAGTATGCACATGACACTCTGATTTCTCCATCTCGAATCCAGAACACGTCAAGTAAGTTCCATCAAACGTTTTCTTAAGGTAGCCAGCTCTAGCCTCAAATATCCATCGTTCTCTTATTCTTTTCTCTTTGTTCCTATCATTTATTTGTCTTCTCACAAATTTTATGAGCTGAGACCGCATATATTTGTGGAAAACCTTAAGCAAAATGCTGAAAAATTGCTTTTGGTAGCTTCATCCTGTGAAAGCTTGCTGTTGGTATGACACGCTCATAGTGAACTCTATAAGAGCAAGCATGTTTTTCAAAGAATTTCAACTCCTCTTCCTTCATTAAAGTATTGAATTCCTTTGCGGTCTTTACTCTGATGTAACAATTGGTTACCACGCCTTTCTGAACAAACTTTCTCGATCTTTTCCAGTACTTGGTCATAATCACGGTAACTAAAGCAGTTGCACATCCGTTTCTCATGCCTTTCTTTTTTGACCTAATAGGGAAGATGGAGAATAGCTCTGGCTGCGTTTCTCAGAATATCTTCTATGACAAGTCGATTGAATCACATTAACAAGTTGACTCTTCATTGAAGTGTTTCCATGATGGGAACCTCTTTCAGGTGAAGTTGATTGCCATGTACTGACCCTCCCCTTGGTGTATGAACCCAACTTTTGAACACTTCCAACCATACCCTTGTGGATAAGGTTTCCTAATCCAAATGGCTCACCCTTCCTAAACTCACCTTCTTCTAGTTCAGGGTCGTATGATGCTTTATCTTCTTCAAATTTCTCACGTTCATGTGATTTCTTGCAGGTTTCATTGTTATCCATATAATCTCAGCCAAACTAGAAGGTAGCAGAATAGGGAAGCTATGCTGTTGCTTTGAACAAGATTTCCCGCCAGTTTGGTTCACTCTGTTTTGGTATGCACCTCACTTCAAAGTATAAGCACTGGTAAACTGGCCAATATTTCTCCTAGACACAAGAAATGCAAAGAACACATAGGTCAATGGTAGGAAGACACATTATAAACCAATCATTTAAAATAACAGATTTCTTTTATTAGCTAAGAAATATCTGCTAACAACATTCTTTAACATGAGTGTAAAAAGAATTCAATACACAAATAATTGCAAAACTTCTATATTTAAGGCAACATAATAAGAACAAGCTTTTAAGTCCCAAGCAAGTTGGGGTAGGCTAGAGCTCAAACCCACATGAGCCACCCCCAGAAAGGTAAAAGAAAGAGAGAAAAAAGACTCTAAAGTTATTCAAGTATTCATGCTTGAAGTACATGGATAACTGATTTCCACAAACTCCTACCTAAGGACAGATCTATGGGTATATTCTGTTGGAAATCACTCCTCTCTTGAGTGTTTATCACAAACACACACTTGCTTTCTCACCAGAGACAAAAGCTATTGAGTGTTTGTGATAACTGCTAAACATTTAAGAGCGAGGGAGTGATTTCCATCATTTTCTACTCTCTTTCAAGTCCCATTTTACTGCACCTCACATGTCCATTCAGCCAAATCCTCCCTTAAATTATCAGTGTGCCTTAGAATTCTGATATGCACCGGTACCTCTAGAGGTCTCCACTGGACAATGGGCATGACCAGATCAGATCAACCGGTGTTGAACAAGTTTTTTCTCAACTAGTGCTACCCTGGCCTATCATGCATATTGTTATTTTGAACTCGGTCCTTTTCTATGTTTATAAAAAACTTGAAAAAATTGAAGGACCTCAATTCCTTGACTGATTCCCACGAGAAAAGTAGAAAAAGTATTATTAGTGTTTATACTAAACAAACAAAGTCAAAACAAACTACTTCTATCAGTTCCAATCTACATTCAAGGCAATGAAATATATTATTGTCTAGTCAGTTTAGATTGCTTTGAATGGATAAATGCCTAGAGATGTCATGTCCAGGTGGTATCATTATGGATCCACTGCCTCAGGTAAAGAAGAAAATATTGTGTGCTGTTTCACAATTCCCTGTCGAAGAGAGTAAATTCAGTGATACAAATAAATAATAAATAAAAACACAAAATTGGCATACCCTTCTAACAAGGCCAAAACAAAGTTGGAATAACAAGAAGATGACACATCACAGATACATTTCTGTACTTTAAAAACCAAAAACATAACTATGGCACCTTAATCAACAATTGTAATACTATCAGAATTCTTATCAATAACTTTTCACCAGAAAGTTTTTAAGTTTGACCGAATTTGTAGAAAAGAGACCTAAGATTTATGGCACCAAATTAGTATCACTACATTACATACACCATAAACTCTATATTTTCATAATGTGATCATTTGGCATCACAAATATTTATATATTTTTTTTCTATAAATTCGGTCAAACATAGAAAAGTTTGACTTAAGACAACTCTGAAAATTGATTTATCAGGGATAGAGGGAGTATCTAGGGGTTCATGAAAATAATATGAGATGCAGAAAATGCGATACTTGGACACCAAAATGGAAAAAAAAATGCAGAAAATGCGATACTTGGACACCAAAATGGAAAAAAAAAATGCAGAAGCAGTAGCAAGAAGAAATGTATCTGGTTCTAAAGTACGCTTAATTGCTTATTCACATGGAGTTAACATTGCATAACTAAAATCACATATCTATGAAGTGTGCCATGAAATGATTGATATCTATCATGTAATTAGTTATTTTGTCAACATGAAGAGGGTGCCAGCATGGATGAATGAAAGAGGATTTGATGCACAGGAAAGACATGGATGCACAAAAAACACAAGGACCACATAAGAAAACATAAAACAGAAGCCATTTTTAGACTATAAAATGCGCCCATTGACTGTAAGACCATTTTGAAACTTTGGAACATGAGGATGCCAAGTACTACATCAAAGTCGATACAGGGAACCTAAGCACCTGGCAAAATCAAGCAATTCATGTGAACTGGTGGTGTACAGGGTCAAATTGGTTGAGTAGCATTCAATGTGAGAAGAAAGCGAACAAGAGCGGCACCTTCATGCCTTCTAATGCAGTTGGGCTATTCCGCAATACAGCGAACCACAAACCTAATGGGGTGTTAGTGGCATTAAGCAATTATTTCTTGTGTGAGAAGATAATTTATTGTTATGGTCCACCTGTAGCAATGGTGTTATAGTGTGGTGTGTAGTGTCTACATGAGCAGATCATAGATACTCCATCCGTCCACAAATACAAGAGATTCTGGTGCTCAAATTTTGTCCACAAATATAAGAATTGATAAGTAGCCAATCAAGAGATGGACAGTAAGGAGTTGGACTCAGGTGGCATGGGATTTTTCTCTCCTTGCACAGTTTGTCCTAAAAATCACATACTACTCCTGTCCTTTCCCTCTGTTAGAAAATATAAGGCATCATTTGTTTTGCAAAAGTGAAAGAGTACTGCTACACATACAACCATCTTTATACAAGTCAAGGTACAAGTTTCAAAAGCACACAGATGGAAAGCTCATAAATGCAATGGATGGTCTAGATGCATAGCTGTAATTGAGTTGTACTCAAAAAAACTCCTGAACTAAAAGGTTGTGTATTTTTTGCCATCCTTTAGTGAAACTATAAGTATACGTTTATTGTAAAACTACATATTCCAAAAATGTTTTCAAACTGTATTTGTTTGCTACCTATAAACGATGTAGGAATGTCATTATGTTGTGAGAAGATAATAATCAAAGACTAACTTTGAAGGCCAGGACAAAGATAAAATACCCCCTGTACACGTGAACGAAGGGAGTATAAGACATATTTGGGCAGCATCTTCCATTTGGAATGCTTTAACAAGAAAAACGATCACTCAATAAACCGAGGTCAGCCTTTGATAGCTCACTACTTAAAAGTAATCTGACAAAAATTGAAACTCGCACCAAAATCAAGGAGCTCACGATCAACATCAGTAGAAAAAGCTACTCCACATTGGATTGAAAAGCACGGTCCAGTAAATTCTCCGGATTTCAAAAAGACGAGTATCGTTTCATTCACACCTAGCAAACTGCTGAACCTTACCAAATAAAGTCCACTCAACAAAACCCCATCCAAACCGCTTGCCTAGGCAAAAAACCCCACCGCTAAAAACCATGCTGGCCGCCGGCCGCGGCGCCGATGGTTCAAATTTTTGCTACCTGAAAACGCTAGTCCGCCTAAGCCGCTCCTCGACTACTAGAACGAGAAGCAACTCACTCTATATATAGCATACATATATATATAATATAAAAAGAAATAGCCGCATTCATACGGGGAAGATTAGACGCTCGCCAGCTCACCTACACAAATGGAGCGTCGCCGCACCCGGGTGACACGGAATCGGCGTCGCCGCCGAAGAGGGAGCTCCCGTGGCGTGCGGCCAGAGAGTGAGAGCGGGGATCGAACGAGGGTTTTCGACGGAGACGAAAGACGACGCGGAGCGAGCGGCGGCTGCTTTATTAGCAGGAGCCAGGAGGAGGGAACTGCATTGGTGAGTTGTGACTTGTGAGTAGGGGATGAGTACTGGGGGCGGCGAGTTCGGAAACGCGAGCGTCGTGTCGTGTCGTGCGGGGTGCGCTTGGTTCACACTGGGCCGCTGGGCGCATGGACTTTTTGCTCTTAAATTTTGTGATTTTTTTATTAATTATTAATTGTGAATTGACTGCACAAGTCAGCTACCGCCGACCGGCGTGGACGCTTGTGTCCTGCACTGCCGCACAACGTGCGAACGTGCCTACTGTCAGGTCCTTAGATACAAAAGAACCTTTTTCAAAGGGCCACTTGACCCGGTGGGCCGAGTAGGACGGAGGACGGGAGGAGATGGAGGCGTCGCATGGGGAGGGGAGGGAGGTGCACGGTTCGAGCGCGGCGGCGACGACGCGACAGCGCGCGGACAGGAGGCGAGCGACAGGACTCACAGGAGGAGACGCGACACCACGGCAATGCCGAACATTGTGGTCTCGGTTGGCTCGTTAATGGCATGGCCTCGGGAAGCAGCAGGGGAGGCACTGGCGAGACAAGCGGACAGGACCGGCGGACCGGCGATCCGGACGAGATACAGGAGAAGAGTGGCGTTGTGGCTGACTGGCTCGAGCCAGGCAGGCGGCGGGAGGCGGACACTCGCAGGGCCCGACCCTCTGGCGAGGACGAGCACAACGCGACCGTGCCGCGTGGCCGCTCACGAGCGGGCGCAGGGCGAGCATGGCCACGAAACACGGATGGCCGAGATCTTCCTCGGACTGTTTTTCAGGGTTCGGGGCTGCAACAAGACTTTTCAGTTTTTATATACCAAAAAAAAAAAAACTGTGTAAATCACGAAACAATTACGGCCATGTTTAGTTCACAAAAAGTGAACCAAAAAGTACTGGTCATATCGAATCCAAGCGCATCACATCGAATCTCTCGACGCTTTGCGTGAAAAGATTAAATTAAATTTAAATAAAAAATGAATTGTGCAGTTTGACTAAAAAATGCGAGACAAATCTTTTAAAGACTAGTTAGTCTATGGTGGGGACAATACTTAACAAATACGAACAAAAAATGCTACACGATTAGGAAAACCCAATATATTTCACCAACTAAACACAGACTACCTCAGCCCTCAGGATTCTACCTTATAATATAACATGTACTTCCTCCGTCCCATAACTAAAGACGTTTGAGCATTCAAAAAAAGTTTCAATATAAATGACGTTTTAGCTCATTAGCATGGTCCCAGCCTACACTCGGTACATCACCCGTCTATCAATCAGCTGCATGTCTTCCACTTGCATAAATTAAAAATAGAAAAACCAAGGCTTAGCCTCTCACAGCCACGGAACAGAGGAAACCCACTCACAGTTTCGTTCACTTGCATGTCGCAATGATTACCATAGGGGTGCTGTGGTCTTTTACGTGATGCCTTGGTAGATGCGTCTCCTCTTAGAACGTCTTTTATTCTGGGACGGAGGGAGTAAGTAGTTCAATAGAGTATAATAGCGGGTTGGTTGAATGCCGAGGTAAAAAGAAAGATAAGAGGAGAGAGAAGGAAAACGAGATGTAAGCTTCCAACCAGCTCAGACATAATAACATAGAAACTTTTGTGAGAAAGGCAAGTGAGTCATATATTAATAATGAAAAGCTAACTACGTATGAGTGAGCTTGGAGAACATGACTTTCTAACATAGCAGTGTCAGCAGAAACCAGAGATTTAGAAAAGAAAGGTTCAAAAAGGATCTTCACAATTTTGTTGGGTTTTGAAAATTCAAAACATATTGCTTTTAGCCTAAATTAACGTACAAACCTTGTGCTATGTTGGACTTCATGCAAGTAAGACCATCTCCAACAATAACATCTAAAATACAAGACCCACTCGATATTTGGGGTAGCGCTACAGGTAAATGGTTCAATATCCATTTTGGCTTCTCCAACAACAGGAGTTATATAATTTTGGGTACGGTCGTGAAGGGGAAAAAAAAACTATCCGAAGCAGCATGAGCACTGATCAAGTGATAAAAATTAGATCATGCAGGTACTATTTTGTTGGGCACATCTGGGCTAGTTTATGGTCCACCATGTGGGTAGGATCATGTTTTAACTAGCTGCCGATTAGGCCCAAAGAACCAACATCCAGACTGTTCTCGCATGGCCCAACTTTTGTGATTGGGCCGCAAAGCTGTGAGCCTTTCCGCCATTTTTCGGTGTAAAAGGCTCTGTGGGCAGCGGCGCAAGCGCAACCCGCCTCGAGACCCGAACCCGACTGATCTTCAGGTTCTGTCGATGCGGTTGGTGGGCGAAAAGGACCCACGCGGCCACCCGTCGTCTACCAACTCTGTGCTGTTACCTGTAAGTTGACCCAACCCACCCCACCACGGCACCACGCCACCACCAATCCAACCATTATAGAGGTGGATGGGAGGGCCCACATGTCATGGAGATCATGTTGCATCACGCTGAGTACGAGTAGCAGGCAAGACGGCCGGTGAGGGCTCTACTGTTCCGACGCTCCCAACGTCCACCAACCCTCGCCGAACACGAGGAGGGTGACAGGTGGGCCATCCGTGGTTTGGTCGAGCCCAACTAAAACCCCCGCCGCGCACCAATCACCACTTCATTCATCTCGCCTACCACACGAACTCCTAGCCCCCTCGCCCGCCCAAACACAAGCCTCAGTCAGATCTCAAGTCACCCGCGCCGCCGCTTCGTTCGTGTGCACACAGAGACCAGAGAAGAGAGGGAATGGCGGCGACCGAGGGCGTGCTCCTGGGGATGGGCAACCCCCTCCTCGACATCTCCGCCGTCGTCGACGACGCCTTCCTCGCAAAGTAAGCGCTCGTCTCCCTCCTCTGTCCGTCTGATCTGTTTGTAGGAAATTTAGCTGCTCCTGCTAGTCGTAGTGATCCGGTTGCTTTCGGTGGGGTTTCCGGCGTAGTCTCATCAGATCCGCGACGGAAACGATATCGTTTTGCCTGTAGCTTAACCTTAGACGCATGCACGTGCAGCCAAAGGCAGACATCTGCATGGGATTCCGGAGTACCGGGCACTGATCCGAAATTTGTTTGTAATTGATGAAACATCACAGCGATCCGCGGGCGTTTGTCGCCGCGCTGCAATTCATTGCTGCATAGCTATCACTGTTTCCCGTCCAATTTACGCTTTGTCATTCTAGATCTCCAAATTTTGAGGGGTCTACAGTTGGTGGACTCAATGTCAATGCCATGATGCTTGATTACTGTTACTCTGCTTAGTAGTTGGGTGTTGTGATTGTGACGTGATACTGACATACTTCTCTCATTCCTGTTTTAGGTATGACATCAAGCTGAATGATGCCATTCTCGCTGAGGAGAAGCACTTGCCTATGTAAGTATATGTATCACTGATGCTTCTTCATATGTCATTATTTTTTATGTGTTTTTGTTGCTGAACTTTGACTTGTTGTCTGTTTAAACTGCAAGCTGCACACTTCAACTTTACTGTGAAGACATATTTGCATTCTAATTCTGTGTCTTGTTGTATGCTGTTTATCTAATAGTAAGGTGGGCTTTTTAACAGGTATGATGAGTTGGCTAGCAAGAGCAATGTTGAATATATTGCTGGAGGTAATGTTTCTTATAACATGTATATGTAGTATTGCTGTCCACAAATTGTACAACTTCCATTGGTGACTCCTCTGATGGTTTGTATCTTCATTCTTATTACAGGAGCCACCCAAAACTCTATCAGGGTTGCCCAAGTAAGCTCTTAATACTCGTTTGGAGACTGTATTTCTGGAGTATCAGATAAACACTACAGTTTTGCAAAACACTTTGGTTTTCAAAAGCTTCTGGGAGTTTGGATACAAGCCTTGTAGCTTCTAAAACCATGGTTTTGTCCATACCATAGTCTTTTTGGAGTTTTAGAAACCCTCTCTTAGACCTCTTTTTTCTAAACCATGGTGCCACAGTTTCATGATGCCACAGTTTTCTAGAAACTCCATCCAAACAGGCCTTTATAATCTACTAAAAATCTGAACAACCAAAAAGTGTAGCAATGAATGTGTTGTTGATGGCATGTCATTGTTTTCAGTGGATGCTTCAAACTCCTGGTGCAACAAGTTACATGGGATGCATTGGAAAGGATAAGTTTGGTGAGGAGATGAAGAAACATGCTCAAGCTGCAGGAGTTACTGTTAGTTTTAATCTCATATTCTTCATGCTATTTAGACAGTAATGTTCTGATTTATTGGTTAATTGACTAATGTGGCCTCGATGATGTCGCATACTCAGGCTCATTACTACGAGGATGAGACTGCTCCTACTGGCACATGTGCTGTATGTGTTGTTGGTGGTGAAAGGTTTGTTGTCTAAATACCACTTTTGTTGCATGACTTCTGCCGTTGGTGTTGTTTTTGCATCGTGTTCACTGTTTCGTGACTATTAATTAGGACTATTGCCTGATTATGATAATGTATTTTCATGTAATTCTGTATGCTCTTTTATCCTCTGTAAGCTCAGTGCTCAAGTTGCTAAGATAGTCGACTTTGATTGCATCATCCCTAGCATGTGTAGTTTGAGGCTTATAATTTTGTCTGTGGAACAGCGTTGGCATAGTAATTGCATTCTCTATCTTTGAAGATCATGCTCTACAAGTTGATATTGGTTGATGTGAACATATTTGACTACTTTCTGTGTTGTTGTCCCTTGTTCATTCTATCGCTACTTACTGCATCAAAATATCAGATCAGGGATTGCACCTCTCTTTCTTCCTTTTCTTTTCTTTTTTCCTTTTTGCTGTTCCTCGCCATACACCAATGCATAAATTCTCAGGAAAGTGTAGGATTCTGTTCCATACTTTTTCCGCAAAGCATTTCCCAACACTACAATATTAAATGCTTGTAGTTGTTAGATCAAATTCTATTCTAGCACCGTATGTTGTGTCAATGAATTTGAGCTTTCTTTTGTATCATTCCATTTCACAAAAAGTTTGATTGCCTGCAATTTCTTCTGCAATAATCAGTTATTTCCTTCTGTAATCAGGTCATTGTGTGCAAATCTGTCGGCGGCAAACTGTTACAAATCTGAGCATCTAAAGAAACCAGAGAACTGGGCACTAGGTATAGTATAATATATATATATTTTTAGCACTTGTTTTTTTTTTTTTTGGTAAAACAATTTCTTTAGTTTGTTAGGAGGACTTATGTATGTTTAGTTTGAAGTTGTAAAGTTGCTCAATACTGTGTGACCTTTCAGAAGAATAAACACTACTTTAATGATCACAAAACATCAGTTGAGCAACAGTAAGTTTACATGTTTTGGAGTACTCTAGCAAATGGCACAGCTAGTTTACTTTTATCTGTTTACTGTGGAGAAAATGGTAGATGGTTTGTACTCTATTTTTAAGTTGCACACAGAAATGAATCGTTACAATTTCTGTTGGCTGAAAATAATCTGCATGAACAGAGTTGATTTGTGGTTGGCAAAAATTTTAGCACTGAATGTGGTGTCCTTGAGTGATTGATCACATTTATTTGGTCCCTGTTTATCTTAAGTTGTACTAGTTTTCTTTACCTGACAAATATAATATTCTTGATGACAGTTGAGAAGGCAAAATACATCTACATTGCTGGATTTTTCCTTACAGTGTCGCCTGATTCTATCCAGCTAGTTGCCGAGCATGCTGCAAAATATAACAAGGTAAAATCATATTAATATGAAAGTGCCCTTTGAAGTTAATGTTTTAGTTTGATTGACCACGCTATTTATAGGTGTTCCTGATGAACCTCTCTGCTCCCTTCATCTGTGAGTTTTTCCGTGATGCCCAAGAGAAGGTTCTCCCGTAAGTCTTATTATCTTATATTATGTAACATGATGCTCAGTGTTTTGAACTTCATTCAAGGCTGCATATAGCAACTCAGTGAAAAACCAGAAAGCAGTGCCTATCCTAGTCAGGACATTTTCCTATGTATTCAACATACCAATCTTACAGACTTAAACTTCTGTAGTGAACATGAAGTGCCTACTGATGTGCTTTGCTTCCCATGCATTTTATGGATTCTAAATCTAATTTTGAATATATTGTTGTGACTTATTACCAATATGTAGGTATGTTGACTACATCTTCGGCAATGAAACTGAGGCTAAGATCTTCGCCAAAGTCCGAGGATGGGAGGTGATTACAGATTAAGTCTTCTATACTCCGGTAATATTTGCCTTTGATGATTGTGTTGCTGATTAATTACCTGTGATAAATTGTAGACTGAGAATATTGAGGAGATTGCTTTGAAGATCTCTCAACTTCCTTTGGCAGAAGGCAAGCAAAAGAGGATTGCTGTGATTACTCAAGGTGCTGATCCAGTGGTTGTTGCTGAGGACGGAAAGGTATATCCTTTTATCAGTTTGATTTGATGCTAAACTTTTTGTAACTAACATGACATGTGCTATTTTAGTCGTTATGTGACGACTAGGCTGAGAAGCTAGTTTCAATCAAATATTTCTTTATTTTGCAATTTCTTTGTCAAATATTGCCTTTGCCTGCTGGACATGCAACAAGACAGAATAAATTCCTTCTGTACATGGTTGCTTACAATCTTTTCCAACCCCTTTCTATAACAAACATGTTCTTGCTCTTGTAGTTCCGCTTGGTATCTTTGATGCCCTTTTGGAAACTAAGTTGATTGCACAGTGGTTGTTTGCTTCCCCAAGGATTTTGCATCTGTAGTTTTTATCTTTTTTTTCTTTGAATGAAGAATTGATATCTGCCATCTTAAGTGTTTTTGTACAAGCTGCTGAGTATGATGTACTAACTATTATGTTGATAATAGGTGAAAACGTTCCCTGTGATCCTACTGCCCAAAGAGAAACTTGTTGACACCAACGGCGCAGGTACATATTTCTTTACTGTTGAGAGTTAATTTTCGTTCTTGGTTCAAAAGAGTTTCTCTATTTTCAACTTTTTACTCAAATGCTAGTTGCTTTGTTCTCTAAAAAATCTTCCAAACAATGTTTAACTTTTAAAGCATTTTATGAATACTGAATGTAGGCTGTAGGATATGTTTTTCCCATGCTTGCAATCAGCTCATCTCTCTCCTTTTGTATTCTCTATGACTAATTAATTTGAAATACCCCATAGTCTCCATGTACTTATAGTTTTCATGTGTGGCACAAGCCTTCTAGAACACTAGTATACTGCAACTTAAAATTGAAAATGACCAGCAAATGGATTTAAAACTAAGGCTTCTTGACATTTTATTTTCTGTTCCTGATAATCAATCCTCGTTGCTCCTAGGTGATGCTTTCGTTGGAGGCTTCCTCTCACAGTTGGTTCAGGGCAAGAGCATTGAGGACAGCGTGAAGGCTGGTTGCTATGCAGCGAATGTTATCATCCAGCGCCCGGGCTGTACTTATCCGGAGAAGCCTGACTTCAACTAGTGCATAAACTGAGGCCGTTATGAGAGGGACTCTTATAGGCACACTTATTCTTAACCACTGTGTGGTTCGGTGTGTACACCCCTGTATTCTTCGAGGCTTTTTCGTCCGATCCGCCAATATTTTTGCCGTGATATTTGTTCTGCAACATTGAAAGTCGCCTTTGACGCTGTATAAGGCATGGTTTGCCACCACCACCAGTCTGTTGCTTCGCTGATGCTTGCAATGCTTTTGATCGTATTTTGCTCTATTTCTATCTGGCTAGCAAGGTCAGCACCAGCCTTGGCCTACGTAGATCTTTGAGTTTCAAGGCTAGCGAGGTAACACCAGCCTTGCCTAAGTAGAAGGCCCATCTTTGAAAACGACTTGGCTGTTTCCCTCTGAATTGTTGTGTTGCAGTCGTCGAGCAACCCAATTACAAAACTTAGTGTTTCCTTTTCATAAATGAGAGTTGTGTGCCATTGAATAGTATATATTGGCATTGTGCTTATAAGCAAAAAAGATATACAGTATTGAGCTTGTAGTTTGTTTGCGAGAATTATATCGTGCAACAGGAAACTCTCTCTGCCATTGAGTAGCGAAGAGTCACAAGCCTTGCATCATTTCTGGGCCTGTAGCGTAGCAGAGATCCGATCAAGTTCACAGTGTACCTCGATCGTCCCCACCTCGCCAGAACCCGGCACAACCCTTGCGGCCACTACACAGAGCAGGAGCAGCGCGAGAATAGCCGTGGACGGAGGACCGGCATAGGTGGAACACGAGGGACGGAAGATGTAGTCGTACGTGCGATCGTTATTTAGATTTCACTGAGCTTTGACATTTAGAGTTGGCATTCTTAAATTTTGTCAAAAGCTCTAAAAAGCCTTTCTCCAACAGTTTGTCATTTGGGTTGGCAGAAATTAGTGGCGTTGGTAAATCGGACCACTGTGCGTGCATCTCTACTTACTAGAAGAGGTGGAAGGGCATAAATATAATTTTGCTTCTACCCGGGTTCCTAACGTAAGTTTTGAAGAGGTGAAAGGACATAAACATAATTTTATTTCTCTCTCCGGGGTTGACAAGTGAATTATGTCAAACTGTTGGAGATGAGCTCTTTTTATTTTGACATTTTGATTTGGAAGTTGGCAAACAAAGTCAATTGTCAAACAACAAATGGGGAACCGTTGGAGTCGATTAGGTCCAGATTCAACATGACAGATTAGAAATTTGGAATCCCCGCTGCCGAATTCCTAAAGCACAATCAAACGTGTCGAAATCTGAGTACCAAAGAAATATGTCAACAGATAGATAACAAAAGTACCCCTTGGTCGGGAGAAAAAAAAAGATAGATAGCAAAAGTCATTTTTTTAATCAACACAATCATCTCGGAATTTCACAATTGATGAAACAAGTCCAATCCAATTACAACTAACACTTACACATTTATTTGACACAAATATGACAACACTAAGACAAACTATCTAACAATAACAGCTGTGCTCTGAGAGTAGGAGATATGGTTCACGAGCTTTTATTCAAGCGCTACAATTAGCTTGTCCAGAGGAGGCAACAGACAACGGCAGAAAGGTTTAAGAAGAGAAAGAGGGAGATGCTGCAAAAGGAGGTGGATCTAGTGGTGGATGGGACTCTCCTATGATCCGGTCGTCCAGCGTTCGCCCCAGGTCAGCCCTTGCATTATGTCCTTTGATTTGATTGAAGTATTTCACCAGAAGGGCAGCGACGGTGACGAGCTCGCCGCCGTTGCCCAGCTGCTTTTGACATGAGAGTAGGCGGTGCACTGGCAGCCCAGGTAGAAGAGCATGTCCACCCACCCTCTGAAGATCAGCTGGAGCACGTCGTCGCCGCTCGACGGCGACTGATCCTCGCTGATGAGTTTATCGCCCAGCCGAGCTGCCGTGATAACCATTGCCGAATCTATCCTGCCTATTACTGGAGTAATATATCCATATGTGAAGTGGACTGATCCAGGGTTGTTGAATGCGTTCCCGAGCTGCCAGAGCGAGGCGGCGAGGTTGTCGGCTGATCTGTGGTCAAGAGCAGGCAGGCCTGTCCATTCGGCGAACACTTTTCTGGAGGCGAGCAGCGCATAGCACATCTGAACGTAGGCGCTGCGGGCGGCAGGGCGAGGCATCACGTCGGGGCGCGCTGCCAGAAGATAGAGCATGTAGCCGGAGAGCGCCTGGACCGCGTCGGCAAGGCCCCGCCGCCGTGCCTGCTCGCCGTCGTCGTCCTTGTGTTGATCCCTGTACCAGCAGAGGTAGATGTCGGTGGCGAGGTGCCAGACGAGCACGCTCTCCTCCACGCTCCAGTCCCGGTCCCCTCCAGTCCCCATCTCTCCATCGCCTCCCAGCCCCATGGATTGTCGGCGTAATGATACCCGGTATGCAGCCGCAGCTGCTTGACCATTTGCTCCTCCACGAGCGCCGGGACGGGGACGGACGACGAGCAGGCCCACACGTTCCACGCGTCCTCCACTCCCATCCATCTGGCAATCTTGCTGCTTCGGCTGGATGCCTTGCTGCGAGCACACAAGTTAAGCAGGTCGAGCTGCCCCATGGAGCGTGACCAGCCTCCCCGTCGCCGGTTCGCGGCATGGACGAGCAGACGGAGAGACGCCACTGCACGGACAAGCAAATGGTCGGCACGACGACCGATTCGCGGGCTGTGTGCATACGCAACCTCCGGCTCCGGGTACCGGTTCGAGAGGATCGTGTAGGTCCAGCTGGAGAAGAGAAGCCGCACCATCGACGCGGTCTCCAGGACCAAGGCCCCAACCAGCAGCACATACGTGACACCCACATCTAACGAGCTGTAGCGCCAGCCCTGGTTACGAGCACGATGATCACGCAGCAACAGCAGCTGGAACAGCATAAATGCGACGACGATGGCCAGCAGCGAGGCGACGCGGACGCAGAGGCCGTACCAGGTGTGCAGCACCTCGGCCTTGGTGTAGAAGACGTCGTGCATCAGGGAGAGCTGCATCTCGACCACCCTGTACACATCCTCCCCGGTGAGGTCTGTGCGTAAACCTTCGATGGGCAACGAGCCCTCGACCAGCAAATCCTTGGGAATCATTAGCAGATCGTGAGCGATCAAGAGGATGGCTTCAGAGTTCATGGCGCCGCCCATGACCCCGGCGAACATCTCCCGCACCCGATAGATACCCAGAAACTGAGGCCGTCTTTCGCCGCTGCGGTAGTTGGAGTTGCTGCCACTGGCGCGCCCGAGGGCCCACACTCTCGCCGTACCGGAAAAAGGCCCACCACGAACACCAGCACGGCGGCCGTCCGGAGCAGCGGCGTCGTGGTCGTGGTGCTGTGCAGGACGGAGGAGCCGTAGAGGACGTAGGCGGTCGCCGCCACCAGCACAGCGAGCGTCTGCAGGTGGCGCAGCCACAGCCGGTTGTCCTCCACCGCGTAGGCGGTGATATTGTCCTGCCCGCCCAGGTGCAGCAGCAGGAACGGCGCCCAGAACGCCACCAGCTCCTGCTCCGGCGACCACCGCCCGGCCACGGACATGTGCCCGAGCACGTAGATCGCCGTCGTGTCGGCCAGCATGTACGCCGACCACGTGAAAAACCTCAGCACGCCGGAGTCCACGGTCCGCCGGAACTCCGCCAGGACCAGGAGCGTCACCTGGAGCGTGAAGCTGAGCAGCACCAGCGCCTGGATGCCCCACTCTGTCCATGCGTGCGTCACCACCTCTGCTGCTGTCGCCATGGATTATATAGATTTTTTTTCTTCTGTAGCTTCTTGGCCAATAAATTCTGAAATGGACACATGTATGCACGTACTATTACCTGTCGATCAAAGATTCAAAACATATATATGCCATTTCAAAGTGGATAGAATCGTTGGTTTGCAAGAAATACAAGAAGGTCGTCCTCTTCATTTTTAATTTCCTAGCTCCATTCTTTGCCCTACTTGTGTCAAGCCATTGGTCTAGTTCGACAATGTGCCATATATAGGAATTTGTCATTTTAAAACATATAGTAGGTAGTAGTAGGCATGGTTTTCAATTTCGGCCGAATTTTTCCGAAATTTCGAAATTTCGGTTTTTCGATGGGCACGAAAAGAAATCCTCTACCAATCAAAAAAATTCGTGCTAATTGTCTCCCGCCCTCAAATAGCGCCAAGATGGCCTAAAAATCGACTTCCCCGCGGCCCACCATATATATAGCCCTAGGAAACCTAAAGGCTAAAATCACACTCAAAATCCACATTCTATCCCCTGTCTCCGCGCAGCCGCGACCCACGAGCCCTGTAGCCCCATAGAAATGCAGAATCATGTCAAAATTTTTCATTTATTTGTGATGTATGATCAACCATAGATAGTTTCTAAGCGAAATCATGTCAATTTTTATTAAAAAAATAAATTTAATTTGAATTTGAGCGAAATTTTGGGAAGTTCCCTTTTTTTCTCAGTGGGTTCCTGAATTTTTTTTTATTTTCGAAATTGAAAACACAGGTGGTTGGTAACTAGGTACTGAACGTATTCAATGTAGAACGTATTGTTCTACTCAACCAGTACATACATTTTTGTTGTCAATAAAAAGAAAAAACTAGTACATACATTTCCAATTTTCAAAAGCTCGGTCTAGTATTTCGGTCAAAAAGAAAACTCCTAGTAGTACTGTATAGTGCAGTGTAGATCCTTCTTTAAAAATTGAGTTCGTAACAAAAGCATATTTGGGCAATAGTAATGTTGGAAAAATTAGGTACAGAAGTAAACGTAAATGCACTGAAAAAAAACTTAGACTGTGTTTAGATTCAAACTTTGGAACTCCAAACTTTATCACATCAAATCTTTTGTTTAATACATGGAGTATCAAATGTAGATAAAAGAAATAACTAATTACACAGTTTGGATGTAGTTTGCGAGATGAATCTTTTTGGCTAGTTAGATCATGGTAGGACAACAATTATCACAAACAAATGAAAAGTGCCACAGTCCCAAATTTTAGCTACATGCCCAAATTTCAGGTAACTAAAAACAGCCTTACTTGTATTTGGATGATGTACAGCCGGTGAAAAGAAACCTGTCGATCAACAACATGCGTGGGTAGCTCAATGTTAAGACCTTAATGTTAAAGACCTTTTGGCTTTGGCTATAATGCTGGTGGTCGAGGGTTCAATTCCCCACTCGAGCAACATTTTCCTTTGTCCACTCAAAAAAAAAAAGACATCGATCAAGGTGCTTGATATGATATGAGCACACATATATATAGTTGGAGATCCTCCTTGCTGCAATGCAGTCATCCGATACCCAGGGAAGCAAGCACGCAAAGGTGGTGGTAAAGAGATCTCCCTCTATCTTCCCCCCTGAAAAAGAAAATAGTGTACATCAAGACATGAAGCAACTGAACATGGCTTTCGGAGGCTCTGGTGAGAGCAAGAGCAAGTATTACCGCTTCTCCTCTGTCTCCTCCCTTCTCCCCTCCACGTCAGTATTTAGCCGGGCTTACAGCCTGCCATAATACTTGCTCTTATTGTCAGCCAACTTAACCTGAACCAGGACAAGGATAGGAGATTGAGCCCAATGATTAAGATCAACGGTGACCTCAACACATCGATATTATAGAGGGTGCTGAAAACAGCGGGCTCAGAAGATGACACTTGGGCTAAGTTCATTGGAAGAGCAAAGCACCACCCCGGGTGCAATTCTTTGCTTGGCTGCTCTGATAGAAAAGGATCCAATGCCGAACCAACCTGACGAAGAAAGGAATTGTGGACTCTGCCGAGTCTGAAATTTGCCATGCAGATGCTGAGACAGCGGATCATGTGATCTTTGGACGCAGGGCAGCAAAGGAGTTTTAGGACACGAGCAAAGCACCACCCAGGGTCCAATTCATTACGCTTTGTTGTTGGCATATCTGGAAGAGAAGGAATAACATTGTCTACAGGGATGAGAGGATGATACTACGGGGGTCACTCACGGCGTGCAGAACGGAGGCAAGACTTTGGAAAGCTCGTTTACTGAAGAAACAAGCAGCTATTGCTGATACTTGGTGTGATGTGCCACCATATAAATGAGAAATCAGGTGAAGGACCCGCCCCACCCCCACCTCCCGTTTGAATTGTCAAAAAAAAAAAAAAAAAAAAAAAAAAAAAAAAAACTGAACATGACTTTCTACTTTAAATCAACGGAATAAAGGGGATGGGCGCCAAGGGCAATCTACAGTGTTTTGTCGGGTTCGTTGACACCGACGTTTTTTGTTAATTCTCTGTAGATTAAGACTTTAATTAGTTCATGTCCCTAAGAAAACATCACATTGCACTAGCTTTCTCTAATGATGACCCCGATATATCGATTTTTCTAGATCCACTAGTTTTCTCTAATGATGACCCCGATAAATCGATTTTCTATCTTATACAAAAAAAAATTGATTTTCTAGATTCACCACTGACGGGCGCTAGATTTTTCATATCAAAAAGGGGAGAAAAAGGACAAGAAATTCCAAATGATCCGAGCTAAAAAACATCTTCAATAGTATCGTATTTTTTTTATTTCCACAAAAATGTTGTTTTTCAACTCTAGAAAGATATTGGGAGAAAATGGGAGGTCGACACACTTCGGGATAGAAATACATCCTGGAGACAATGTCCACATGAATTTATGGGCCGCTAGAATGGTGCCAGTGGAAAACTCGTACAAACTTCATCATGTGTATCGTTGGATTTTATTAGAGTTTTCCATTGCAAAATCCGGTCGAATTGGCCACTCAATTCATTGAATCCCAATTTGAAATCCAAAAATGTTTAAACCATTTTCTTCAAATTTAGGCCTCATCCCTCGTGCGGCACACCTTCTCTTCCCTCGTGGGATTTTTTTATGAAATTTAACTTTTTTTTTAAAAGAAATTTCAAATCTATCCCTAGTTTGAAAATATTTCCACGCGGTATCCCTTTTTTGGTCGCGCTAGTTAGTGTGGGTGGCGTGATTTTTACAGCACATGTCGTGCTACCGCATGTGGCGCGGCGATGCCCCGCCACGCCTGGCTCCCGGGGTTGACCGGTGCTGCCGTGGATGGTGGTTGGGCCCAGCCCGTCGCGCCACATGCAATGGCGACGGGCCGTTACGTCGCGCCACCCAATCTAGCGTCTTTAGGTATCACGAAATTTTTTTATTTTTGTATTATTTTTTTGATATTTTTTCTAGAATAAG
This sequence comes from Hyparrhenia diplandra, assembly GCA_015847255.1. Lineage (NCBI taxonomy): Eukaryota > Viridiplantae > Streptophyta > Magnoliopsida > Poales > Poaceae > Hyparrhenia > Hyparrhenia diplandra. The sequence continues at coordinate 120,419 of JADLZK010006533.1, forward strand.
GACCACAAAAAAAGGAGCCACAAGAACTTTCACCTGAAACAGAGGTGGTATGTGGCCTACAGAAATTCTACACGTTCTGCGAAAAGCGTGCAAAAACTTTGATAATTTTTTTTTCTTTATTTTCCTGAATTTTTTGGCAATTTTAATGCGATCAAACAGGCCGAAGGCGAGTTTGGGTGGGCTCAGAATGGGGTCGACAAGCTCCTGTAAAAATTTCGGATTTTTTTCGACAAACGAGCGAGAAAGTTGTGCCTGTTTTATTGAGGATATGTCACATTATGTTTTTTCGAACACACAACGGCGAAAGCGGTTTTGCGCGGTGCCCAGAATTCACGTAAGGTGGTTAGCATGGGTAAGTCGAGTCACACAAGAACCTAACCCCAGCGGCGTCGGCGCCAACAACGTAGGTGCGGCAGGGCCCGTCGCGCCACGGCCGCGGCATGTGGCGCGACGAGCTAGGCCCCACCACCATCCACGGCGGCGTGCCGGTCAACCCCGGAGCCCGCCGTGGCGAAGAACGCGTCGCCACATCGCGGTGGGCGCGACATGTGTAAAAATCGCGCCACCCGCACCGGCGACAAAGGGATACCGCATGGAAATATTTTCAAACGGGGATAGATTTGAAATTTCTTTTTAAAAAAGGTTAAATTTCATAAAAAATCCCTCCCTCGTGGGGCCTAGCTTCTCTTCCTCAGCTGGAGAGGGGCTCTCGGAGGCCCATGCATGCCGACGCCCAACCCTCGCGCAAATCGTAAGGCGAGCCCACGTAGAGTCGTAGACCGAACTGTTGTGCTCCTCTTTCCTTCTGGGCTTCTGCTATCTACCCAGCTCACACGCGCCCAACAGCTTGTGCATGATATGCCAGCAGAGTCTGTTGCTTCGCTGATGCTTGCAAATTGCAATGCTCTTGATCGCATTTTGCTTTGTTCCTATCAATCATCAGGCTACAGCAAGGGCGCACCAGCCTGGGCCTAAGTACATCTTTAAGTTTATAATAACAGGCTAGCAAGTTAACACCAGCCTTGCCGAAGTAGAAGGCCCATCTTTGAAAACGACTTGGCTGTTTCTTTCTGGTTGTATTGCAGTCATCGAGCAATCCAATTGCCAAACTTACTGTTTACTTTTCATGAATGAGAGTTATGTGCCATTGAATATTATTGGTCTTGTGATCATAAAAAAGGATATACGTTATTGGGCTTGTAGTTTGGTTAGAAAGATTGCATCCTGCAAAAGGAAACTGTGCGAGTCACGAGCCATGCAGCATTTCTCGGCCTGTAGCATGGCATATATAGTTCTGATTACGGAGTGCCAGTCTTCCTATTGCTGAATTTTCTGAGTTCCCTGTCGTCAGCAGCTGCCTTAGTTGCATCTGATCGTGTGATCAATTTGTCCGTTGTCCCTGGATAATGTTAGTACTTCAGTACAAATATCGTGTAAGCATCACCGCCCGTCCGTCGATAATCACAAGGAACGACGATCGTGTTTGCCAAAGTGAGTGACAGCGACGTGGAACCGAGCAATGCTTCACCGATGACAGCCTGGGGAATGCTACTTTAACCTAGTAACTTACTTTCCGTTGTACTAGGCTCGACGAACAGGCTGCTGAGATTTTTGTTGGCCAGCAAGGCAAATAGGCAATAGCCGTCACCCATCTTTTAAGTTTTTTTGTTTGTTTGAACAAAATTAGCCGTCACATCGATCACACATCAAAAGGCTTTAGGGGGTGAGTAAGTTGCTCGTGCTCACTCAGGAAAGAAGTGTTTTGCAGAGGTGACAAGAAATGTGTGATTAGGAGAAGTACTGCGCCTGACTTGCAATGAACGTGGCTGGTCGTGTAAAGAGCGAACGGTCGACCTGAGGTGCAGGCACCAAACTTCCCTTCTGGTCTTGTGTGAGTGTGACCTAGAGTACTAGCTACTTTCCTACGTATGCAAATGGAGTTCGTCGTTTTTAACTTTTGAACTTGTGTTTTGACCATCCGTCTTATTCAAAATATTTAGGTAAATCATAAAATAAATTAATCAATATTCAAGTATCTTTATTAATAAAATAAATAAAGTAACAAAATAAATTATATTTGTCGAAAAATTTGAATAAGGCGAAGCGTCGAATAAGTTGGTACGGAATCCAATCCAGGGTGGGACGGAGGGAGTAGCATTATGTCCAACCGGCAACGATCGAACCCAATTCCCCACACGCGTGCTTATGGGTGGGTGGACGGACGGATAGATAGACAACAGAGAGAGACAGGGTGAGCTTGTCGAGACGTTTGCTAGCTCGCTCGTGTTCGTGTAGAGCAGCACACCAACGACAGTCCGATAGTACTTCACCAGCGACTACGGAGGCGCGAGGCCACACATTTGTCCAACAGTGAGTAGTGACTACTAGTGACTGGGGAACCGGACGTGCACCGTATAAAGCCACGTCCGTACGGCAGGCGTGCCGCGCGTGTGATCGACAAACAACAGCGATACACCCCTCGTTATCCCATCGCGGCGAATTCGCGAAGCAGTTTGAGTTTCACTTTCTCACTTCAACCAGCCAACTGGACTAGTACGTGTACTCAACAATTTGGATCTTCCGCTTGTTTTCAAGCGCACACAAACACATCATGCGCCCATGCTCAGGACAGCGGATAGTGCTGGTCCACCTGGCCAGTGGCCCCTAAATGTACCCCCGCACACCACCACGTACCGACGGCGACGCGACTCCACAACTCCTGCTGATCTAGAGAGACAACCACATCCTAATCCGATCCAGTGGCATGAAAACCGTAATCGATTTTTTGCACTACATCTCTTTTCTTCTCTTTTTTTATCTCTTATAAACACCTAATAAATAAAAAGACTCTAAAGCCAACATCTATCTCATATACCCACCCTAGTATGTGTACTATGTCAAGTAAAAACACACCATTCTTCGTGCTGGGGATGGTTGGATGGATAAGCTGATAAGGAGCCACTGAAATGAAATGAAAAGCCAAGAAGATACTGTAATCGACAACGCACAACCTACCAGAAAGCACTGAGCAGAAAGCGACAGTGACGCACCGTACCGTACAGGTAGCTCGTCCTTGACCCTTGCCGTGCAGATTCGATCGTATCCACCTCGCCACCTCGCCCCGAGCCCGCGATAGCCGACACCACCACGTGCCGGGCGCAAGCGGTCGCTGGGGCTGGCCGGGCCGGTTGGCCGTGCCCGCCCGCGGCCCTGCACGTTGCGCACGCAACGTGGCGTGTCCGGTGGATTGTCGATGCTCACTCACTCACTCTCGAAACCGCCATCAGGAGGAATCTTTCAAATCTGGAATTACCAAAGCTAGCTCTCTTATCAGCTTATCACACAGTCACAAAATGTACTGTGTATGCAACTGGTACTCCTCCGTTCCAAAACTCTTGAAATTCCGTTTCCCGAGAATAGAAATGCAAACAATTATATATTAAAATATATAAATATTTATCTTAAGTAATTATATATCATCGGAAAGATCTTTAAAGTCTATTTTTTTAACAAATTTATTTAGAGATATAAATGTTTGGCGTATTTTTTAAAAATCTAGTCAAAGTTGATGGCAGCGTTTCCCACACTTGCAAGAGTTTTTGGAGCAGAGGAGTACATGCGAGATCCGAAGCAGTCTGGCAAGTTACTTTCTCTTTCTGATAATAAAGTAATAATGGTTTAATGGTCTCCGTCTCACTCCACTCGATAGCGTCCAGCTGAGAACGAAACTCCCCATCCCAATGGATGAGTATAGCCTGAATAAGCCAGGCACTCATTCAAGTTAAATCATGTCGATCATACCAGGCTTCGCGGTGAAGCTGCCGCGCTGTGATTGGATCAAGATCGATCGATGAGGATGATGACCCCCCAAGCAATGATGTTCCCCACACAGCACAAGCAAAACTGATAGATATATAGATGCTGCCTTCACCCGATCGATAGCGTCTCAACACCTGACGACACCCTAGCAATAGAGCAATAAAAGTGCGCGCTGCTAGAGGATGTAACAGCATTTTTTTGTGGAATTATTGGTTTAGTTTGCTGCCGATCGAAAGGGATTGGTAACCTAGGCCTCGTTTAGTTGGCTAAAGTTTCTAACTCTTTTTTCACTTTCTCCATCACATCACATTAAATCACCAAAAGATATATGTTGAAAGTATGAAATGTAGAAAAAAAGTAACTAATTACACGGTTTAGATGTACATCATGGAGGCGATTCTTTTGAGCCTAGTTACCCCATGGTAGGATAATATTTACCACAAACAAACGAAAGTCTTCTACGGCGGAGTCTTCTGAGGAGTTCCGGGAGTTACTTTTCTTTAAAATTTTAACATCTAAACGAGGCCCTACTCACTCACCTGTTGTTTATGCAATTATTGGCAGGCCCGGCCAGAGTCTGCGCAGATACACCGTGCGTCGTGGTAACATGCAATCTGACGCTTAGCACGTGGCTTCAGCTGAAGGCTCGGACTTTGGAACCTCTTCCCCTGTTGACACAATGTCCGGTCCATGATGGTTGATGGCACGCTGTTTTGGTACGAAAACAAAAAAAAGAATCATTCGGACGAGCGCATCTGAGATTCAGGGATTCCTAAACATCCCAAAATAATAATAGTACAGTACTTGGGTTTTATCGAAGCCAAAATCAAGTACTACACTCATGGGCGTGCAACAATGCATCATCGTTCATCATGATTCACTGTTCCCGGTTTGACCTACTCCAGGCTAACACTCCCCAGAAGTGCTGCTCCATTTTTATTAACATCATAAGTACTCTATATAATTGAGGACGGGTGGACGGCAGACGGCCTCGGTTGAGTACGCGACATGTTCCATCGAATCCAGCGAGCAAGCTTGAAAGAAAGAAAGGAAGCAAGTGGAAGACGATCGTGGACGCTAGTAGCTCCTAGCCCTAGTAGTACTAGTAGACAAACCAATAAGGCGAGGGGCCTATCTGGACGCGCCAAAACGAAACGGCGACGCGAAGGAGAGGCGCCGTCCAAGGAACCGAGCCGTGCCACGTCCCTTTGATGGATGGACCTGCCCGTCGTCCGTCCGTTTTCGCCTGCACCCGACGACACACCCCCCACGGACGCGTCGCGCAACCGGATCGCTCCCGAGCCCGCGGCCTTGGGCTCGATCGGCCGCTCGGCATCGGGTTTTCCTTGGGAACCAAGCAAAACGAGGACGGGGAAAGCGACGGGTTCGTTCGGACGGGGCCCGGGCCGTGCGACGTGAAGGGGGCAAGGCAAGCGCAGGCGGCGACGCGACGGGACAGCTGTTCGCGGAGAGCGAGGAACTGAGGAAGGACGGGGAATAAGCCGTGGAATATGCCAAGGCTCCGTGTGTCCGGTCTACTTCGTACGGCCGGACCGGACCGGACGTGTCCGCGCGCAGGCAAACGTGATACGCTGACACTTCGCACGCAAACGGAGAAAAACATGTGAGGAAGGAAGAGGCGAGGGTCCGTGGGGACGGACGGTGAAAAGAGATGGTGGTGGAGCCGGAACGAACGGGAAAAGGCTAGGAAATTGCCTGCTTAATCATGGTTCTTCCATCAGTCAGTCATCGGAGAAAAAAAAGAGGAGCTTGGGCGCTTGGGAAATTGACAGTGTCGAAACAAACTGTGCCAGCCACCGAGTTATAGAGGTGAAACTAGCAGGGCGAACTGGATAGAAAGTGGCTGGTTAGAGAAGGAACACCGGTCACGCCCCTGAGGCTTTAGACAAAGCGAATGGCTGTGCAGGCCTACCGGGTCACTAACTCGTGAGTACTCCTGCTAACTCTATGCCTACGTAAGAGCACAGCTCATACCGGCGTAGTGACGCGCGGTCCGGTTCTAGAACCTTTCTAATAATTGTATAGTATACGGGACGAGTACCATCAATCCTGAACAGAATATTGCTCCAGCTCGAAAGTGGATCGGCTGATGAACTGAAATGTTTTTCAACACCTCATGAACGATTGGACGAATGAAGATGTAATAGAGCAGGTATACAAAGGCAGGATTTTATTTTACTACTTATTCATTCATTCAGCTCCACTCGAGACTCGAGAGTCCATTTGTACAAAGATGGTCAGTTTATGTACATCCATCCAGCTACGAGCTACCAAGCACATCCAAAAAGGGTGCTCTGCTTCTGCTAGGTAAAGTAAAGAGCATCCCAAAAACCCGGGGTGAGGAAAACTAGAAGCCTACAAGCTTCTTTGCCGATCGATCTGCTCTGCTGCTGCGACTACTCTGCCGCCGCCGGCAGCAGCAGCAGCAGCTACATACCGTACAATCTACGTACGTACAGCCTCTCCGTCTCTCCTATGGTCCGTACGCACATACATACAAGCTTGTACATAACGTCGGGATTCCTTGCCGTGTCTCTACGGCAACGGCAATACACGTCCGCCCGCCATGCGCCATGGCCATCGTTACTGCTCAGGTTGGCCGCTCCATTGCCCGGGCTCCTCCGCCGCTCACGATCCACGGGTGAGCTGCATTATCATATCACCAACGGCAGATTTGTTAGAAACCTGTAGTATATATCAAGCTAAAAACAAGCTCAAAATCAACGGAGGAGAAGAGGTTGACTGTGGGGGGACAAAGAAAAAAACTCACCGAGGACTTGCTCGGCGGTGAACCTCCTCCACTCGTCGCGGCAGATCATGCGCCTCATCAGGTCCTTGGCGGCGGGGGACACCCCGCTGAACAGCCTGGGCGGGAACCGCACGCTGCCCCGCAGCACGTTCGCGAGCACCTCTGCGGCGCTGTCGCCGCCGAACGGGAGCGCGCCGCCGGAGAGCAGCGCGTACATCACCACGCCGGCGCTCCACACGTCCGCCTTGGCGCCGTACTCGCCCCCGCAACCACCTCGGGCGCCACGTAGTGGGGCGTACCCACCAGGCCTTCCGCGCGGCCGAGGCCACCGGCGCCCACCCACGCCGCCGACCCGAAGTCCGCCAGGCGCGCGCGCGGCGCCCTCTCGGCCTCGGCATCTCCGCCATCCTCCTCCTCCTCGTTCTCCTCGTCGCTCCCGGCGTCGGCGGCGGCGGCGTCGATGAGGATGTTGTCGGGCTTGACGTCGCGGTGTGCGACCCCGCGGCGGTGGCAGAGCGCGAGCGCCTGCGCGACCTGCGCCACGATGGCGGCCGCCAGGGGCTCCGGCACGGCCTCGCCGCGGCGGAGCGCCACCCACTCGAGCAGGTCCGGGCCCTCGCACAGGTCCATCACCGCGTGCGTCCACGTCTCGTCCTCGTACACCGCGTGCGTCTGCACCACGCCGGGGTTGCCCGCGCCGGCGAGCTGCGCCAGCTTGGGCTCGATCTCCGCGAGCTCGCGGTCCAGGTCGTCGGCCAGCCGCGACCGGTCCACGGACTTGACGGCGAAGGCCTCGCCGGTGGCGCGGGACGTGCAGCGGTGGACCACCCGAAGCGGCCGCGACCGATCTCCGCGCCTATCTCGTAGTCCTTCTTCAGCTCCGCACTCATGCTTCAGTAATTTGTCTCTGTTGTTTGGGTTACCTCCATCATCGGAGGGACGGTGGCCTATTTAAAAGACAAGAGTGGGTGCTACGGCCACGCGGAATATTCGGATCCTGCACGGACCGAACAGTAGTGCTTCTCTCTCATTCCGGTTTTGCCCTCGTGGTTCTTAATACACTTGGCATGACTTTCATAAGGACTCCTCTTCTTTCTTGGTGTCTCCCCTCAAACAAATTTGAAGTTGATGGAGCTAATTTCTCTTGCTTTTTATCAGTTTCGACTTCCTGTGAAAATTATAGCAGCAAGTTAAAACCATTTACAGTACAACTCGCGACCTATGCTTTGGTAGTACTTCTCATAGGGATGGTATTAGAAATCGTTAAGGACAAATGACGTAGTCTCCAAAACACAACTTTTGACTTTTTATTAGTATAAAAATATTTATGAAGATGTGATATATGTATACTTTTATTAAAGTATTTTTAAAGACAAATCTACTCATATAATTTTTACATTTACAAACTCAACAATTTAAAAGTTATTGATGATTTATATTTAGATGTTTGACCAAAACCTTTTCCAAAACGACTTCTAATACCAACCCGAGGGAGTATGTCAATAGACCAGTTTGACCGTTTAATACACACAATAAATGAGTGAAGAAATCATATACCTTGAATACGGACATTAAAAATTGCTACAAAAATCATATCTGCTGGAAAAGCAATGAAATGAACTGCACAGTTAATTAATCATAAAATAAATTATATATAGAACATCAACTTTGCTAGAACATGGAAGAAGTTGGCCAAAAACAATAAACATGCAGAGGCATTAGGGAAAAAATGTTGTCACGTGATCAACTATAGACTTCCTGGTCATAAACTCATACGTATGTGATTATGTGAAGACTTAGCTTTTCTTTTTACAGCAGGACCTGGTCTCACAAACGAAAATTGGAAGTGCAAAAGAAGAGCATATTCTGAAACGGGGGTATAATTGGGATTATGCTCAAGAGCGTTTGCTTTGTGTTGCGTGCTTTTTGGGGCAAATGGTAAGCTTTTGGTTGGTCCGAGGTGGTCTCATTTAACTCGATTGGATTCCTCGCTCTGCAATTAGATTATTTTTCCCTTGCGTTCCTTCTTATATTAACCTGAAAATTAATAATTTGGCAAGTACGAGTTCTTGGCAGCAGGGAATAAGATTCAAAGGGAGAGAAAAAAATTATATTAAGTGCAAGAAATAAGCGGATGCATGAATAAATGAATCAACAAGCGAGAGGACTCGATCGCCAAACGTCCCTTGTCACAAGTAGCAGTTGATTTGATTTGTGGCCTTGTGGGGCTGCTTTCATCACTAATGGCGAAGGTTGTCGAGTACAGTTTGCCCCAACAGAGCACAGGAAGTGTTTTCTGATGATGTGTGGGCAACCACTAGCTAACCACCAATTATGCACCCCACAAGTTCAGGATAACCCAAACTTTGGGGGCTTCCAGAATAACTGGTGCCGTCCGATTCACCAAAAGATGGTTCCGTCAAGGAAAACCAAACATCATTGTGCTGTGCTGCGTGGAAAATGCTTTCACGTCCAGTCAAAAGCTCATCGATCTCCTCCTTTTACTGCAGTTTTGTTCGGCAACATGTTAAAAAAAGTTTTGTTCGGCAAAGTAGCAGTTTGCATGAAAACGTTATTACGGTCACCTTGCAGTATGTCTAACGAAACACTATACCTTTGCGATAGTTTTGTTTTTTTAAAAAAAAACAAACAAGGTGTAACACTAGCAGCAACCCTTTTGGAGCGCTGAAATTTCTCTACAATATATAATCCTGTGCGTTTATTTATATATATAAATCTCCTTGTTCCAGCAGTCTTCCAAACGGCTCTGCTAGATAGGGTTGCACAACCTTGTGATTTCCTTGGATAAGCATATCCTAATGGATGGACTACAGGAGCTGTTCGATGTGGAGCTGGAAAGAACCTGATTAGGTACTACATGCAGGTAGCTAAAGGCATTGTTGTCTGCTAACAAACGCAAACTTGTTTATCAGCCACTTGGATCTGTAGCCCCGGCCCCTCTCAATCAGTGTGCAGTGCATGATGGGAGCATGGATGCCACCTCGACGCAGACCGGCTTCCAATTTCAGTGGGGCCCACGGCCGGGCCCACGCAGACGCAGGCAAGGACTCTAGTGAACGTCGATAACGATAAGCAGCCGCACCAGAGACGCGCCAACTGTAACGTCTCATTAACGCCTCCTCGATAACGTTTCGTCCGCGGCCGTGGGGGCTTTTTCGGGACGGACAAAGTACGGTCGCCCGCGTGCACCAATCGCGGGCCGGCGCGTCGCGTTCCACGTGGCTCCGGCCAATCGTGGCTACGGAAATGACGGCCTCGCCCCTAGGACGTGGGCATGCGTCCCCTTCGTCGCCTCGCTTTTCCACGTTAGAAGAATCAGACAGTGACGTGACGGAAGGGAACGGACGGGGAGCCTGCCTGGCCGTTGTGATAGGTAGACGTGGCTATACGTCCGTGGATGATCCGGCTATCGCGCAGCAGTGCCCGGTTTTGGGTTTATGGTATTGGTTTTGTGGCCCGTACGGCGGGATATGGTTTTTTTGTTATTAAGCGAGTGGGTGGAGTGCTTAGCAAAGAAAGGTTATGCTCTGCGCTGTCTAGTGCTAATTTCATATCTCGCAACTGATTTTTCTTTACCGTGGGTCATGCTCTGTGCCTTTCTTATACTCAAATCAAGATTCTTTTTTGGGACCTGGCAAGGATTATAAAAAGGTCTACCTGAGTTGTTCTGCTTTTTGAAGTGCTAGCTGTTCTTTTAGTTTTAATCCCCAAAAGCTTTGCAAACTGGTTCTGTTGTAAAATTCCTCGACAAAGACTTATTTAAAATTCACATGTCACTGTTTAGAAGCTGTTGACACCCAAAAATGGCATAGGCTAAACCTTTGCAAAATTCCAAACTTAGCCATATTTTGGAGGTCAAGTCACCATATGAATTTCCGGACTTAGCCAAATTCGAGGAGGATCAGCGGCTTTACGGAAGGTGCCGGACTCAGCGACCGGACTCATCGGCGCGTCCGGTCCAAGCGTCCGCCAAGTCGTCCGACCGGGTCGCGTCTGCGGGGCGGCGGTAAACCGGGACACCGACCGGACGCGCCCGCGCGTCCGGTCCAAATATCCGGTCCGGCCAGCCCCGGTCGGGTCGCGCCGCAGACCTCTACGCCGGACGCACCCGCGGCCGGTGCGTCGATACTCAGAAGGCGTCCGGTCGTGATTTCGGCCGATCCAATCAGATCAAATCGGTTTGTTTCCAAACTTGTTTGGTGCGATTTTTGGTGATTGGAAACGCCCTAGGACGCCTTCCTAAAAGGATAAGACCACCCTCCCTATATAATGAAGGGTTCATGGCGATTTGATCCCATCTACATCCAATCGTCAAAACACTACTACCAAACCCTAATCTCCTTCTCCTTCCTCTCTTCTTCTTCGCCGATGCCATGAGCGGAAGATCGGCGACAACCACGCCCTAGAGCGGCCGGCCGGCTAGGGCAGCCCGTGTCGCCGCGCGCCCAGACGGGTCCCCCGGGCGTGTGGGGTTTCGGGTTTCAAGAGACTTTCCGGCGTGTCTTGCGTCTGGCGCTCCCGACGAGGCTCCTCCGACGGCGTGTCCCGCGTGCGATCGCGCTCATCGTTGGAGGCACAAGGTCCGTGTGTGGACATCCCTAGGCGCTTGCCGATCCCTCGATTCGGCTTGCCCTCGTGAGAAGCGATCTAGCTCTTCTCTTTATTTGGTGTGTTACTGATTTTTATCGATCAGCGTGAAGGCGAGCAATGTTACAAATACAAGCGCCGCCGATCCACTTGTTATGAACTTTGTATTTACCAATGAAGCTTAATTTGTTAAGCTATTCTTTGGTAGTTGTGGCCAAGTATAAAATATCTAGAGCAGAGTTATTTATCCTTCACAACTGTTGTTCCCATGGTTTCATATGCGAGGTTTTGTAAAAGCATAGTGGTTTTGTTACAAGATTCCTCTAAGACATGGCTCATAATAAAGCGAGAGTACACCTTTGGTTCTTTTCGAACATAGATGAATCATACTATGGAAGGTGAGAAAACTTCGTAGATATAGCTGTCGTATTTTTTGTTACCCAATTTGTTCTTTTTACATGTCACGTTGTCCTTGTCTTTTCATAGATTACTGTCATGACCATCAATTCTAAAACATCCTTATAGTTTTATAATATATAAAGTATAGATTATGGAAATATTTGTCATAGGGAATCTAAAAACATATTTTTTATGTCATGAATCATATATATTTTAAAATTCATGGCTAAAGATACAAATGTTTAACTTAGGATAAACCTAATATGACATGTTTAAAAATAGATAGAGAATAACTTTTATATTTAATAATAGTCGAAGCTTTCGTCTAATTATTCTGCTGTTGTTTTGGCGCAAAAAAATCTAGGTCTATAGACAAGGCCGGAGCCAATCATTTTTTCCTATGATTTCTGTTTCAAATTGATGTTCATATGTGAAGGTGAGCTATTAAACGGTAGAGGTGACATCAATATTTTTCAGTTTCACGATGTCTGAATGGTCAGCTCACGTGCAATGTAGTGGTCAAGAAAGCTCAACCAACTAGCACGGAGCACCGAAAAGTCGGAGGAAAAAAAACCACCATGAAAAAAAAGTTCTCTTATGCGTATTACTACTCTACTACTCCCTCCATCCCAAATTATAATGCGTTTGATTTTTTTTGATAACAAGTTTGACCACTCGTCTTATTCAAAAATTTGTGCAAAATATTACTTTTTGTCGTGGTTTTCTTTATTAGTATAAGTTCTTAAGAATGACTTGAATTTGACAATATTTCACATAAATTTTTTGAATAAGGCGAATGGTCAAACTTGGAGTCAAGTCAAAAGTCAAGCGACTTATAATTTGGGATGGAGGGAGTAGTATATTGGCCCTGTTTGGATCCCAGGCTAGAGCTGGTTTGGGCTAGTTTTGGCTCAACTAGCCCCAAAGGGATCCAAACAGGGAGGGCTAGATTGGGCTAAATGCAACTAGCCCTCCCAAAATAACTAGCCCATCTAAGAGGTGCATATGCGAATTGGCTTGTAGTCCAATGGTAGGGCGGTTCAGGTGGGGGCTACCCACCAGGGGGGTTAATCCGCGGTGCTCGTGACCTTTTCCTTGGGATTTTCCTAGGATTTTCGGCGTTATGCATTAAGTGGTAGCCGGCGTTCCGTCGGCGACGGCGCCAATGGTGACTTCGAGAATCTCCAGATCTCGCGGGTGCTCTTTCGGTGAGAGGTGCTCATAGGGGTAGGGTTTATGCGACGTGTGTTCATAGGGGTGAGTGTGCGTGCGTGTTGTGGCGTCTGCGTTGTCTTGTGTCATTCTCAAAAAAAAAAAAAAAAAAGGTGCATATTGGGGCTAGTTGGGAAATCAGGTTTTACGCGGGACCACGAGAAAAGTTTACTTTTCTCTCAAAAGTCAATGGAGAATTCCACCGTCCACGGTCAGTTGTACAAATTTGAAAGAATCGAAGACCAGGTAAAGCTAGATAAGCGATAAAATAATCTTATATATTATATTAAACGTACCATCTGCCGTGCCTGACGGCTTATACGAGTCCGGGACCCGGAGGCCGGAGGTTCAACGTATCACCACGACTGTGCCGCTCCAGGTGACGTCAGACGTGACGCCAAGCCAGTCGTGACGCTGTCACGCATGCTGCTGGCTGGTCCCTGTCGCGTGCGTGAGGACGACGCATCGATGGCACGGTGCTGCAGCGTCGGTGTCTCGGTGCGGCTCCGTTCGACGCCATTGGCTCGCCGATGGTCGGTCTTGGGACCTTGGGTGTTCGAGATAGCTGTACCGATTGACTTTGGGAGCCACGCACGGGAAAAAAACGGAAACAGACGAGCCAGCGAGCCGGTTTCTTGGAGCCGGCCGGCCGGACGAACAGCGAAAGAAGATGCCAATGATTAGTCCGTTTTTCTTCTTGATGAGACCATTTTGGTTCGGGAAAATTCAGATCACGCATACGAAGTCACAAACACACGCACATGGCTGCTGCGTGCTACGTTTTCAGACTTTGGGGTGCAGCAGGTTTGAGTTTGACTGAAGCATATCCCAAAAGCATCTTGGTGTTGTGTGTGTGTGGTCATTGCTGCATGCCATGCTTGTCGTCCGTCCTACTGTGATCGATGAATGCTCGCAGCCTGCCGCTTTGACAAAGCTCGCACGCGTACCGTAGCGGCTTACGAGGGTGTCGATCAATCCATGCAGCAAAACATGAAAACAAGGAACAAGTTGTTCGGATCCTTTGACGAAAGTGGTGTCGTCCCCGTACCCGGCCGGCCGGACGAGCGTCCCTCTCTCGGCCGGCGACTGGCGTGGTTTGACACGGTGGTGTTTTTACTGTGTCTTCATTATCATTTGCAGACTGTCACATCACATTCGGGGTCTTTATGATTTACGAGTACTAGTGTATTGAGAGAATCTGATAAGCAAAGATGCTAGTTGCTGGGTCGCGAGATCGATGGCGTCTGGTTCATTCGTCTATGTCGAGTCAAATAAGGGTGATGGCATAACTGATCGAAGGAAAGTCTTAATTTCCGTGTCAAATTCAATCCGTTGAATTCTAGCAACCTCAAGTTGATAAAATGATTGATTTTCTTCGTCTGAGTATACAAAAGTCCTGTTCAGGAGGTTGTCTAGAACGCGATCGTCACGGAACTGATGGTTAATTTAAACCTCTTGTCCCTTTTTTTTTTTTTTTTTTTTCAGATTTGAGATGAGCGTACGCTAGCTCGGGTGAAGCTGCGTGTCTCCGTATCACATAAGCAAATCTGCAACGTTGAATCGGTCTCTCCTCATTTCTTCAAGATGGATTCAAAGATTCTTTCTTTAGTCGATAAGCGAGAATTTTTTGGAACCACGCTTTGGCTTTGGGCCGCACGCGTCCGTCACGGCAGGCAGAAAGATGATCTCGCGCACTGCCCAAATCTTCTCGGTTCGGTCCGGATGCGGCATCTCGCCGCCTTGGCCGCTGCAAGTCGTCGTACTTTTGTAGTCATTTCGACGAAATTACACGAGCAGCAGGGCAGGCCACAGTGCCGCTGCCAGTTCGCCACGTCCCCGGCGGACCGGACAAGATTTTCGGCGCGTGTTGACGCCCGGTCGTTTGCGCTGTGGCAGACACCGGGCCCGGACGATGACCGCACCTACGACCTGCGCCCTTCAAGGAAACGCCGCCCGCCGGCCACTGGGCGGCATAACCAGAACCAAGATATCCACCGGCGGGGCCTCAACTATCGCGCTCGATGAGGGCCCCGGACCCGGGAGGAGAGCAGGAGGCAACCTTGTCGATGGATCTTTTTATCCTTGAGGATCGCTATATGACGGCAACCTTGTGTTGCCAATGGGGAAGGAGTCCTACAGGCGTCGACGTCATACCGCAGGCTTGGAGCCTGCGCTCCATACTTTCCAGCCCAGTGGAAGGAACCTTCTCTTGCTGACGTGACAGCCGGGATGGAATCACGGACGACACTTTGCATCATTTCCTCGCTGAGGATGTCAAAGCCATCCTTTCATTCTCAATTTCTCACATGGGCCAGGTTTCATATAGTTTCATGTCAGGCCGAATATGTTTTCGTCTCCGATCCGCTATGTGTACAACGAGCAAGCCAAATAGGAAAAAGTCCACGTTCCCCAACTATCGCGAAGTTCACTTTTCCTCCCGACTTTTCAACAGGAAAAGCGCCTCCCTCAGCTTTTCAAACCATGCGTTTTTCCTCCCTCGGCGGTTTTTGGCGGCGGTTTTCTTCTACGATAACCGCGGGTTTGAGTACGGTAACCATGGTTTCTACAGTACCATCACATTTGCCTTTTCCTTTTTTTTAAAAAATCCATTGAATCTTTTAAAAATCATAGTAAATCATAGAAAAATTAAAAAATAGAAAATCTAATTTTGTTAGACTCACATGAGTAGATCTACACAGTGAACATATAATATGGTATACTTTAGTTCAACAAAATAATTATAGAAGCTGCAGACTCCGAATTATTTTAATTAATTATATATTCACCGTGTAGAACTTTGTACTAAAGCATATCATATTAAATTTTCACTGTGTAGATCTACTCATGTGGAGTCTAACAAAATTGGATTTTTCTATTTTATGATTTTTCAAAAGATTGACCAAATAAATGAAAAAGAAAAAGACAAAACTTTCATAGCAAAAACTTTTGTACTAAAGCATATCATATTATATACTCACTTTGTGTAGATCTACTCATGTGGAGTCCAACAAAATCGGATTTTTATTTTATGATTTTTCTATGATTTACTATGTTTTTCAAAGATTCAACCAAAATTTTTAAAAAGAAAAGGCAAATGTGCTGGTACTGTAGCAAACCATGGTTACTGTACCAAACCCGCGGTTACTGTAGCAAAACCACCGTCAAAAACCGCTTTCGAGGGAGGAAAAATGCGTGTTTCGAAAAGTTGAGGGAGGGAAAAGTGAACTTACGTGATAGTTAGGGGGGAATGTGGACTTTTTCCAGCCAAATATAACTAGATGAGTCGGAAAGCCCACTAAAAAATCTCTACTAAGCACTGGCCACCAGGAGCAGGCGGGCCGCGAGCAGGTTGCAGAGTGTCATCTAGTTATATTTGGGCCGTTCGAAAAAAAAACTGCTCGCGGCCCAATGCAGATCTGCAGGCAATGACGATCCGTAGTGGTGTGGCCGTCGCCGTTTCTGCATTGGGCCTGCGGATCTGCTAGGCTGAGATGCGCACCGAGCTGGGGCCCCGCTATCCCATGTCGGCAGGTCGTCGTGAAGGAGAACGGAGACGACGCGTCGTGACTGGACTCGTGCTGGCCTCGTCGTGACTGGACTCGAAGTGGACATGCTCGCTCCGGGCCTCTTCCACACTGGACTCGAACTGGATGCAAGCAGCACGTCTGATGGGCCACGGCAATAAGACCAGCCGGAGCTGGGGTCATCGCCTTCACGGCCGCCCTGAGGCCCGCGCAACGGTACGTCCCCGAGTCCCGCCCAGAGCCTGAGTTAAACCTGAGTCCAAAAGGCTTCGATAAGTTGTTGGGTGTGGTTGGCACCATGCTTTTTTTTTTTTTTTTTTTGAAAAGTTCGGTTGCCCGGCTTGATTAAATTTAAGTGTAAGAGCAGCAAAAGTCTTTTACATGCACCAGCGGTGCAACCCACCAAAACCTAAGCCTTGATGGGTTTGAAAAATCTAAACTGATTACTCGCTAATAACGTTTACAACAAAAGCAGCGCTTAGCTCCTTGCAGCCTGCTAGAGCCCATTGGGAAGCTAGATCTTTTATGTCTACCATCACTGCTGTGGGCGTTCTCCTCTCTTCTCTGAAAACGATCGCGTTTCTTCTGTTCCAGATGCTCCAAAGCGTCAGGATTGCTACTGAGTGCGCCTTCTTACCTCCCACAGCAATCAGCTGGCTGAAACAATCAATAAGACCCGATTTTGGCTCCCAGTTTGCTGGATGTAAAGTATGACAGCCGCTCCAAGTTGCAACTTGTTCCCAGATTTTCATGGAGAAAGGACACTCAAAAAGAGATGATGTGCTGTTTCTAGGTTGCGTTCACATAGAGCACAAAAATAGTTGTTCGGCCATTGTCGTGCCTGGAGACGCGCCGCGGTCAGAGCCTGTTTTTGGAGAAGAAGCCATAGAAAAAATTTGCATTTCTGTGGTGCCCAGGCTTTCCATATCAATTTTGGGAAGGTGGACTGTAGATGTCCGGCAAACTGGATGTTATACGCTGAACTTGCCGTGTACAGCCCCGAGCTTTCAAGGATCCAGACTATTGAGTCTTCCTCTGTATCATTTATGTCTATCTGCATCTCGTCAATAGCCGTCCACAAATTGAAGAATTCGTCCAACAGTTCATGGTTCAGATTGTGAGCGATGTCATGTATCAATTGTCATTAGTTAGAGCATCTCGTACCTTCCTGTTCTTCCTCTTACTGTGTTGGAAGAGTCTCAGGTATATCTTGGTTGGGGTTCTTCCATCGATCCAACTCGAGTGCCAGAATGAAGCCTTCCTTCCATTCCTCACCGTAACTATGGTGGCAGCATTGAACAGAGCCATGTCCACATCGTCAACAGGTAATTGGGATCCATTCCATGGTCTGTCGGGTTGGTCCATTGGAACCATAACCATCTGATACGTAAAGCTCTACTGAAACGTTCCAAGTCAATGATTCCCAATCCTCCATACTCCGTCGGCATTGCAACATTCATCCAAGAAACTTTGCATTTGCTTCTAGTTAACTCACTGTCGCCCGCCCATAGGAACGATCTTCTCATCTGATCGACTTCTGAAAATAGTTGTTTTGGTACCCTTAAGGAAGTCAGGAGATAGATTGGCATGGCACTTAGCACCGATCTGACAAGCTCACGTCTTCCTGCTTGGTTCAGAAATCTTCCTTGCCACACCGCCAGTCTGTTTCTAGACTTATCAACAATGCTTTGCACATGCACCATTTTAAGTCGTCCAAGGGAGAGGGGCAGTTGGCACCATGCTTTCAAAGGGCCACTGCCTGCCAAGTGTATGTATACTGACACGTGCTTGCAACTATTTCAAATTGCACAGACGTCTCTTGACTACACGTATGTGAACTAATGCGGCGTCTGTAATACACCGCACAGCCAGCGGTGCGAAACAAGGTTTGTAAACAAACATGTCTGAATCAATTCTGATATTCACAGGCAGTGGTCGCGAACAGGGGCGGAGCCAGGATGATCCTTCGGGGAGGGCTATCTAGTGAAGAGTTAGTAAAAATTTAAGAGATTTAATGGTAAAATAAAGACTAAGCTACACTAATTAACACATGAATCATCCTCACCGAGGGGGCTGTAGCCGGGCAGCCGCACCCGTGGATCCGCCCCTGGTCGCGAAAGAGCTCCAAACACGCCAAACTAGACTCATCAGGGGATCCAACTCGGCGCCGTCCCATGCCGTCTAGAAGAGGGCCACCGTGTTCAGCCAGCTTGTTTTTGCAATTTATTCACTCCTACAAAACACTATTGAAACCGACCAAATCTGCTGGCTTATTGATGTTAACCCGCCGATAGGGGCGGCCGATGGGTGTCGGCACACCGTGGTGCACGCACTATATCTTTTTGTAGATGTTAGTGGACTAGCCTCGACCCACGTGTGTTGAGATGAATTGGGGTTAAATTTAGTTTAATTTTACTCAAATATATCCATTCAACACATGTGAATCAGTATGAATCTAATTAGAAGTACATCTAAACAAGGCTTTCACATGTGAGACTGTAAATGATGTTTGTGACATGGTATATAATTTGGGCAAAACTTTGAATGATGTGTGGAACTTCCAATATGATTACGTCGTTAAATGTAAGTTTTTTTTTTTTAATGATTTGACTGTGAGAGACCAAATAAAGTTGCTATTCGAACAATATATGTCAGACTGAACTCCTAGGACAGGGGAAACTACCATAACATGGGACGATATCTAAAATTGATTATCTATCTTCTCATAGCATGCTAGAGGTCCAAAAGGTAAACTAAACTCTCTAGCTTAGGATAGAAGAATGGGGCTGAGGTCCAAAACTTCCATAAGGTCCAAACAAACAGGCGCAAAAAGTAAGTCAACTATCGTCCTCACTAGAGTCACTACTTACCTGATACAGTACATACGCTAGAGGTCTCTCAGTCATGACTCATATGCAACCATATCTCCGGGACACGTGCGTAATCAATCATAAACAAGTCTACCCTGCTCATCCAACTCATAGCGTGAACCAGAATATAGTAGATTTTTTACAACAACCACAATATAGCAGTTGAGAAATAACATACAACAGCAAAGCCCCTTTTTCATTCATTAATCAAACGGAAATACAGTGACCATTTTTCAGATCTCCACAGAAAAGAGTAGAACTAGGAGCAAAAGATAGGGCAAGTTTCAGTTTCAGCGACTGACTCTAGAGCCTGATCGAAGCAAGCAAGCGAAAAGTCTAGTTTAAACTGCCAACCAGCCACCACAAAACGACTGTCCATTACATAACATCAGCAAAACTCACAGCTACACTGGGCCGGGCAAAGAGTGTATATCAGACATGCATTAGACTTTCCCCTCCTTTTCCAGATTGCATTTTGTAGGGGCCAGTAATAACAAACTCCCTCAATACTTTTTTGAAGTGTTGCTATGATATTCTTGCTTTTTAGATAATGGATACAAAATCCGGCTTCATCTATCGGCAGATAGAATCAAGCCACTTATTACAAAAATAGTTCAAATACCAAGCGCGGCGGCTGAACAACCAGCCAGCCAAGTTTGAATGAACAAAAAACAAAATACGGTTAGATCTAAATCGACCAATAAATCTTGTAGATAACCATCCTGCGAACTGAAAAGCCCAGCCCGAAGTTTTCAAGGTACTTCCCAGCTGTACTAGCTGGTCACGCTGATCTTCAGCCCATTTGTAGATTTGCCCACCGACAAAAGCCAATGGGTTCCCCTGAATAGCACGCAAAAAAATTTTTTGGTCTACATTTATCAAAAACCACTTCGTTCCTTGTTATCCAAATTGCCCCGAGTAATGCTACAGCTGCTATTAATAACAATAAATTTACTTTTACGTTTGCAATTTTAGTCCATCGCTCAAACAGGTCACCCACATTTGACGGTGGTGATAAACCAAACAGTAAATATGCGACAGCGCCATAGAAATTTGGCGTGAGCGCACTCAAAAATAGGTGTTGAATTGTTTTACGAAAGATGACAAAAGAGCAGTTCTTGTCACCATTCGATTCACGTCTAACTAAATTATCTTTAGTTAAAGTAACACCCTTTTAGGTACCATAAGAAAATTTTAATTTTCATTGGTACTTTATACACCAAATATCTGTGACACTTTCGAACACCATTGTTAATTAGCGACATACATGGACTTGACTGAAAAACTTCGGATGCGTTTAGCCCCCAAACAAAAATATCCCTATCACTTGTTAAATTAATGTCTTGTATCGAAGCAACAATTGATTGCCAAGCAACTAGGTTTGCACCACTTAAATGTCTCTGAGCGAGATATTTAGCGGAGCGATTACTAAGTACTTGGGCCACGAGTCTTGTTTTGAGCGTACAATATTAAGCAGAGAAGGAAATTTATCTTTTAGGGGTTTATTTCCCAACCGGATGTCGAACGAATCTAGTTTGGGACCCATCCTTATTGTTGAAACGGCCAAAGTCCAAAAGCAATCTTTCACATTCATTAATCCTTTCGAAATAAGAGTACATTGGTTTTTAACCACGACTTCCAATTGGCTTATTTTTAACATATTTATTTCGTATCAATTCTTGCCACATACCATCTTTATTTAATAATTTATAGAGCCACTTGCTTAAAAGGCATTTGTTCTGAATATCCAAATTTTGAATTCCTAAACCCCCTTGGTCTTTTGGTTAGCACAAAACCTCCCATTTTGCCAACCTATATTTTTTTATGTTGATCATTTTGCCGGTAAAAGCGTGATCTAAAGCAGTCAATTTTTTTAAGTACACCACGTGGGAGCTCAAAAAATGACATCATAAACATCGGTAGACTAGAAAGCACCGAGTTTATTAAGACCGACCTACCTCCCTCTTGACAAAAGTTTTCCTTTCCATCCACTTAATTTTTTTTTCTATCTTGTCCTCGATTATCTTCCGGTCTTTGTTATTTAGTTTTCTTACATTCATGGGGAGACCAGTCTTAGGAAAGGAATTGACCCAATAACACATCAAGCAGTGCGAATAAAATTCTTCTGTTCTATTGCTTTCCCAAAGCGAGAAAAGCTCACTCTTATGGAAGTTAATCTTCAAGCGATAGTTGTTCAAAGGAGGTTACTTGATAGTTTCATATTAGCTGCCTTTTCAACATCATGGCTCATAAAGATTACTGAGTATCATCCATCTTTGCGGAATAGGCAGACCATCTTGAATAAGATGTGGGATAATTCCTTCCACGACACCTTGTTTGGCTCTAGCAATGAGTATAGCCAACATGTCGACAACTATGTTAAATAGTATAGGCGACATGGGGTCAACTTGCCTTAAACCTTTTTTAGTTTGGAAATAGGAACCTAATTGATCATTGACCTTTAGATTCACATTTCCACCTTGATTGAAACGCCTCACCCATTGACACCATTTTTCGAAAAAACCTTTCATTCTCAGCGTCATTTGTAAAAAATTCAATTAACTTTATCATAAGCCTTCTCAAAATCAATCTTTAAAATAATTCTATCTTTCTTTTTTTAAGTGGAGCTCATGTAATGTCTCGTGAAGAATAACCGCACCTTCCATGATATTTCTTCACGGTAAAAATTTTGTTTTGGATTGGGCTAATTATCTTACGTGCAATGGGACTACAGTCTATTGGTTGCGACTTTAGTAAAAATTTTGAAAGATACGTTCATTAAAGCGGGTTGGTACGTATTCTTTGAATTAATTTCGCATCTTGATTTTTAGGTAGCAAAATTATATGTTGCCAAAATTTAGGCGGTCAATGGTAAATTCCCCTCATAAAAATCGTAAAGCAGAGTCATCGGTCATCTTTGATCAAATGCCAAAAGACACGATAAAACTTAGGAGGGAAACCATCGGGCACGGGGGGCCTTATTGTGCTCCATTTGAAAAATCGCAGCCCTTATTTCCTCGGAAGAAAAAGGTTAGTTAATAACTCATTTTCTAGTGGGGACACACGTGGAATATCATCGGTCCTTGTCTTATCAAATTAAATTGGGAGGCATCAGAAGGTCCAAACAGGTTTTTATAATAATTTGTGATATGCTCTTTTAAGCTGGGCATCACGAAATTATATTGTTATCATCCTCAATTTGGAAAATACGAGTCTTCACGGTGTCTACCATTAGTAAAGCGAGATGATAGTACTTTGTATTAGTCTCCTTCTAAAAGGTGTTTGACTTTTGCCCTTTGGTACCACTTTAATTCTTTTTCCCTCGGCCGGTTGAGCAAGCCTCGTACTCAACACATGTTTTAGATCCACTTCGGTTTGATCTAGTTCTAAATTTTCAACTTTTTTATCTAACTCATCTAATTTATTTAGTAGGGCGGTTTTGTCTTTCTTATGCGCACCACTTATATTTTTTGCCCAACCCGAAGATCTTTGTTCTGACCGATTTTGGCTTGCCATCTTTCAATAGGTGAGCCAAAAACTAGAGTGTTACGCCACACATCACTCACCATTTCATAAAAATCCGTCTCTTAGCAACCAGGCCAGTTCAAATTTAAACCGAGGTTGGTAAGTTGAAAACGGATGTAAAGGTCCTAGATAGGGGGGGTGAATAGCCTATAAAATTTTTCTACAAACTCAACCAAGCAAACCGATTAGTATAAAAACACTACAGAAAAGCGGTTTGCACTAGCTCTAGTGGTCTTGCAAGCCTCTAGTGACAATTCTAAATATATTCTATAATCTCTATATCACACAAGAGCTAAGTCACTACTCTAACTAGTGAGCAAACCTAGTATGGTCCTTATGCTAGCAAGAACAACCTACACAAGCAAGTGCTAGCTCTCTACTCAAAGTAATCTAGCAAAGTAATGCAAGAGTGAGAGCGATATACCAAATTGTAGAGGATGTCAACCAATCACCGGGAACAATATGAACACTCAATCACACGAAGGTGATGATCCACACACGAGACAATGAACAAGTCGATTTGTTCACCCGGGAGTTCACTTGTACACCGACAAGCTAGTCTCCGGTTGTGCCGACCAACACAAGGATGGTGTTTGAGCTGGCGGTGCCCCTTGCTAGCCTCAACACACCACTCAACAAGTGTGGTACCCAAAGCACGAGCAATGTATTCCTTGCACTTTGTCTTCCCGGCGAGGAGTGCGTAATCCTCTCACAAATCAACGGGAGGTGGCCAAGAAACAATCACCACTTCTTGCCAACAACTCCACCAATCCACCAAAGCCCGGCTAGGAGCGGTGCCTCAAGAGAAAGCGGGGAAATCCACCGTCTCTAGCGATCCCCAAGTGCCTCTAGATGCAAGAACTTCGATGCAATGCACTAGGATCAACTCTTCTCTCAAGAATGAAGCTCAAATCAAGAATGAGAGAGGAGGGGGAGGCTTGCTTGCTTGCTCAAAGGTGTTAGGAGTGATTCAAATATTCAAGAGAGAGAGAGCAAGTGAGCGACCATGGGGGTATATATAGGCCACACCACGAAATGTGGTGGAAAGGGTGGAAAACACACTTTAGCGGCACGGCCGGGACCTTGGCCGGACTCACCCGGTGAGTCCGGTCGGTGGAATCGATCACAACAAACAAGCGAACCGACCAGTGACCCCCGCCTCCGTCGCGTCGGTCGGCGCATCCGATCGATGCATCCGGTCGGCCGCCGGATGCTTCGGTCGGTCGTCCGGTCACCCGTCGGCGCCCGAGCCACGGAAACATGCTCTCGCGGGCGCGACCGGCCGGGACCGTCCGATCGCCGACCCGGCTTCGGTCGGTCGCGTCGGTCAGCGCCCGAGCTGCGAGAAACTTCATCGTTTTGTCGCCGTTCCTTCGCCTTTACTCCAAAACCGACTTCCGTCACTTGTTCCTTGTTGCCAACACGGCTGAAGAACACCTCGACCTCATGTGTTAGCATTTTGAAACCATTTTTCGACAAGGGCGGAGTTAGCACTTTAGGTTAGAATGCATGCATATGAGACTTGAACCTAAAGGCACGTGAGGATCGATATGTGCGAAAGTTTTTCCCCTCTTTATAGTGCGGCTTATCGATCCTATAATCACCCACACTCTCTATAGTGTCTTGGGTGTGAAATCAAAAGCCCTATGGTTATACCTTTGCCTTGGGACCTTTGATCTCCAAACCTCCACCGAGTTGCATGCTTGATCATCTTTTGGATCGCCTCGATCCATCCTCCATGATCACAAAGCACCAACTCCGGCCGACCAATCTCAATCATGTCAAACACTTAGCATTGAGAGATTAGTACTTAGGTGTCTGATTAGCCAAAAACCAAACAAGGGATCTTCAACGGAATATTTGTAGAAAGAAGTAAAGGTGTATGGTTAGATATTTCTCTATTGAGCAAAATGCGGTGGTAAGCGGAATTTTGTTTTCAAAGTCGGTACAAGTAAGAAACTGTCTAACTTTTCAAATGTTTGATTCTGTAAATTATTAGCCCATGTGAATTTTCTTCTGTCATCTCTATCTCCTTAAATTCAAAAGAGTCTATACTTGACATTGAACAAAAATGGCCACTAATCATTATAATTATTATTATTTTTCTCATCTTGGTTCCGTAAGATGTTAAAGTCACCACCTATAATAATAGGTAAGGTTTCTTTAGAGCGGACACGAACCATCTCGGACAGAAAAAGTAGCCTTATGTTACTGCTTGGCGGGCCCATAAAAGCGCCACTAGGTTGAATTTAAAGTCATTACGCTTGTACCTAAGTTTGAATTTAATATAAAAATCTCCTTCATCAATTTTCGCCTATATCAAAAGTTGCGGATGAGCGCCTAGTAACATACCACAGGATACGCCTCGTGGAGCCATACGGTCGCGACAAAAATCTCTGCTGCCACGGATATTCTTTAATGTGGGTGTGGAAAATTGGCTCTACCAGTTTTTCGATAAAGGCGATGAAATCTAGACTCTTTTTCTTTTGTTAACCACGATAAAAATCTATACTTCTTACGGATCGTGAACCCATTACAATTCAAAAATTCCTTTCATTTAAACTAATTTTTGTTTTATTTTTAATAGGCTTCTTTTTCTTTTTACTACTCTTAGATCTTTTTTCCATTCCTAGGTGAAATCTCATGTTTGGTTTTGGAAATTGATGACACACTTGTGGACTAATCCTTGCTCTAAGTGTATGACTTGAGATAGGATTAGAAGGATGACAAGGAGCATGATGATCATGAGCATGGACAATGATGGTGGACATGATGGATCGTCAAGCTCGGTGTCGGCTTGAGAGGAACCCGGGAGATCAAGGCAAAGGTATCTTGATAGGGTTTTCTTTTAGGTGATCAAGACCACGATAGAGCGTGTGATCACATTATAGGATAGATAGCCCGACTATCAAGAGGGGATGCCACGACAATCCTTTGGTGAAGTGCTTCTAGGTCCAATTGACTTGCATATGCATTTAGGATTGAGAGCACTAACCCGTTCTTCTCTAACGATCGCGACATGCTAACACAAGTGCTCATAGGACACATTCGAAGTGTTGGCAACACAAGACAAGAAGCGAAACTTGGAAAGATGGAAGGACGGCGGCCTTAGCGTTGAAGAGGAAATTTTTCTAACTCTTGGCCGGACGCGGGCGGCTGGCGCTGGCGCGCCGGCATGATGTAAAAAGGTTCAAATCAGCGTCGCTTTGTGGCGTCCGGCGAGCGCTTTGACGCGGTCGAGAACCACCCCTGGCGTCCGTGGCGCCGGTCACGAAATCCGGCAACGCGGGGTGAACGGGCGATCGGCGGCGTCCGGGCGCGTCCGGTATGCGCCGGACGATGTCGAAAGGGTGTCGGGGAGGCCCCCCGTCGGACCTTGGCGCTGGCGCGTCCGGTAGCCCGGCAGCGTCTGGCCATTTGTTGTTTCGGCGCTGGCGTCCGGCGTGGCGTCGCCGGGGGATGTTTTGGACCAACGGCTCTATTTCGACTTGGGGTCTATATATAGTGCCATGGGCGGTTCATTTGTCTCTCTCTTGCACATTTCAATAGCCTAACTCTTTTTGTGAGCTTGTGAGACTCCTCTCCACTCATCCCCTCACTCTAACCCGAATCTTGAGTGAGATTGAGAGTGATAGAAGTGCATTGCTTGATTTGTCTTGCATCTAGAGGCACTTCATCCTTGGAGAAGTCGCGGAATCTTGTTTCTCTTGGGAATTTGCTTGGTTCCCTAGCGGCTTGGAGCAAAAGGCGGTGTTGAGCTCAAGCGGAGCTTGTTTGAGGCCACACCGGGGTGGTGATTGTGAGGGGTCGTTCCTTACCCCGGGAGATTGCGAAAAGGAGCATTAGTGGATTGCTCGTGGCTTGTTGGACCCTCTCTTGTGATCGTTTGCTTGAGCTCCCATAGGGGATTTTGGCACCGGCCATTAAGCTTAGCATACGTCAAGTGAGTGTGTCGCCACAGCGGGGACTTAGCGTCTTGGCAAACACGTGAACCTCGGTGAAAAATCATCGTGTCATTGTTCTTGCTCGTTGGAGATTTCTTGTACACAGTGATTGGCTACAACCTCGACACTACACCGGTGGTATTGTATTCTAGCTCCTTTGCATTACTTTCTCTAGCTCTTGTGTAGTTTGTAGTGTGTTAGGTTGCTTAGTCTTGTTAGCTCCTAGTTGGTAAACTAGTTAGACTTGCTTGTTCACCTAGGAGTAAACTAGAGACTTAGCCTTGTGTGAATTAGAGACAATAGATTTAACTTGTGGCTTGCATAGCTAGTTGAAGCATTGCTTAATTGCTTTCGCCGTCGTTTTGTCTAACCGGGTTTGCTTAGTGTTGTTGTAGGAATTTTTAATAGGCTATTCACCCCCCCCACCTCTAGCCATTAGGACCTTTCACTAGGTAGGGACGGAGTCTCTGTAGACACTTAGCATCACAACCCCCATCACCCGGTCCTTCTACCACCTCGAGCAAATTAAATTTAAAGTCTCTAAATCTATCTTATTTTTGGAGCAAGCAGGTTGAGGTATCATCAACTATTCCTACATTTAATTCATTCATATTGAACCTTTTCTCCATAAAACGTTGGCACTCTATTTCTCTTAACAAGTCCAGCGATTTGTGAATTTGACATGAACCATCTCTAACATAATACCTAAAGCATTGGTGGACTTAAATAAAATAGAATCATCATGAGAAATGCAAAAGTGATAGGTTGTAGACATGTACCTTTAGCGGCGTTGAATTCCAAATTCTCGCGCGCCTCGACTTGGCGCCTAGTCGACTTTTTTTAAGTTTAACCAAATTTGTAAAAAAAATATCAATATTTGTATCTTCAAATAAAGTTAATGTGAAAATAGATTCAAAAATATATATAATCATAATAAATATGTATAATAAATACTAATATATATATATATATATATATATATATATATATATATTTGGTCCAAGTTAAATTTGTTTGACTTCTAAAAAAGTGAGTCTAGATGACACCCCCGCAGGCGGGGGGGGCGGCAAGGCAATCGACACCCCCGGTAGGCGCGCGGGCAAAAACAACATAACACCCGCGAGGAGCGGGGGGCGAAGCGAAGCGCGGCGACACCCCGCACGCGTGGCGGCGGGGGCGGCGAGGTTATAGCGGCACCCGCGGGGAGGGGGGGGGGACGGCGAGGGAGAGGGACACCTCAGGTGGGCACGCGTAAGCGAGGAGCCCCCGTGGACACTACAAGTGGAAATATGTGAGTTATAAATGTATATGAGTATGATAAGGTATAGTTTTACTCCCTTTATGGTAGTAAGTTGACGGTAAAAAAATATGTCGTTAGTGGCCCGTCAACAAACTCCCCAAGCTTACCCCCCTTGGCGTCCTCGAGCAAAAAGAGATAAGTACTTGGTTGTTGATCAGGAGTTGCTACTATGCCGATTACATTTCACAAGTGCCAGGGTTATAATAAGATTTTCTGCTAGAGTTTGAATAAAATGGCACATCTTTTTCCCACCCTTTATTACCTTTCATCGTAGCGGGGCTTTTTAGCTTTTCTCAAAGTCTTGGGGGTTGCCGGATAGAGCGGTTATAACGTAAAATGCTTATCATTCATCCTTTTTGATCAACTTTTTATCCGGGATTTATTTAGTTAGATAATATTTATTTTTTTTTCGAGAAAGAAGGGGCTTTTATTGCTATATCTCTCTTCTCTTTTTTTTTTTTTTTGTAGAGGTGGGCTCTACTCGCCCTAGACTTTTGTCTTTTTATTTCCTCTCTCTCTTTTTTTTTTCTTTTTTTTTTTTAGAGATGTGGGCTCTACTCACCCTCGGACACTTGTCCATTTTTTCATCTCATTTTTTTCTTTCTTCTTTTTTTTAGCACAGCCCATATCATTTCTCTTTTCAAAGTAGATTCAGGATGCCAAGTTTCTCTTTTTGGACTAAATCATAGCAAATCCATTTGTACCATATCATACTTGGCAACAATTTAGACTAGATAGAGCCTATGCAACCCACATGAATCAGGTTTTTCAGGATGAGTTTTTAGACTTAGCCACTAAATCCAAACTTTAGAGAAATTCGAATTATAAACTAGGCAATGGTGAAACATAAGACAGAGCAACTATTCATCATTTCAACAAAGGGGTTTAACTAGACATTTCCATAGCTCATATATAGGAATGAAATTTGTCTTTTTAGCGTAACTCAACATTTCATAAGATAGAGAATATGATCAAAATGTGAGATACAAGTTACCTTTCTTGGAGTCCTCCCCAAGCTAGCCTTTTGCTTACCTTTTATGGTTACGCTTTAGCTTGAGCACGCAATGATCTGAGTTGAGCACGGTGGCGTGGTTAGAGGCTCCCCCCAAGCTTGTCTTTTGATGTCACAAAGTACCGGGACAAAATCTTGGGGTTGAAAGGTTTATCTCCTCTCTTCTTCTTCTCTTCTCTACCCTCTTTTTTTTTTTATTATTATTATTATATTTTTTTCTTGTTAACCCTTTGTTGTCATCTTCAAGACTTACCCTTATGGATTTTTGATAAATTCTGCGGGGGTTAGTCCATATGATCGACCAAAATCTACACTAGCAATTTTAGGTTCAATAACCAGGACTCAACTCCATGTCTAATTCGATCAAGGTAGACTTTTTGACCTAAGCACCATGCTCAATTCAAAACGCCTATGGAAGTATGATCATCATTATAACCAAAACTTCCAAACCAAGACATGCCAAAATAGAAAGAGGAAGCATGCATTGATAAACAAGATTCATCCAACAGAGGTAAACAATTTTATTCTTATTTATTTATTTTTATCGTAAGCATGATGGAGTTATTCTTGGGAGATTATTATTGTAAAATAAAAAAGATAACTACCGATTTACCTTCGGTAAGGGCTCACCTTTTAAAAAGTCGACGAGCGGGACTCTTCTCCATTCATTTAGTGCTTGATGGAGTGTTACCGTATCAGGAGAAGTGGATGCGGATGTCGTCCTTTAAATGCGCCATGCCTACTTAACACTTTGTGGCTTTACCTTCTTGGGCTGCTTGTTTTTAGCATTCTTATGCTTGTTGAACCCATTGAATGGGCATCTCATTGTTTGGCCCCTGCATATGGAAGCTAGCATGCCATGATCCCACGCAAAACTGCATTTGTAGTGTTAAGAAATGGTCTCCTAAGGATTGGGGCAGCTCTCGTTGTGACCCATGTCTAGGATGACAAAGTCCGTCGGGATGTATGCTTCTCGGTTTTTACTATAGCGTCCCGAGCTACTCCCTCGGTTTCCTTAGTGATAGGTCCGCCATCTGCGGTTCAAAAATGTACGAGGGGACAAAGGTCCACCTAATATTTCATCATATGTTACCTTGGACATGATGTTTATGCTTGATCCAAGGTCGCGAGAAGGCATCCTCGAAGACATGCGGGCCAACCGAGCATGTGATTGTCGGGCGGCCGGGGTCCTCCTTCTTGATAATGAGTGGTGGCTCGGTAGGGAGACTTGTTGTCCTCGACATAGAGGCTTACCGGACCTCGTTGAGACCATTTTAACAGATTCGAGAGGAATTTTGGGTTGCCCCAAAACTTTTCCCGAACCGACAACAGGCAAAGCAGCAGAAAACTGAGCTAATTGGGTTTCTATCATTTTATTAAAGCTCAGTTGTTTTTCATAAGAAGAGGTTAAACTTTTAATTTTGAAAATCATGTTTTCAATTATTTTATCATTAAGCATCAACTTCTTTGAAAGTTCTTCAATTATTTTTGCTGGGTCTAAGACCAAGTCTTCCAAGGAGAGAGGATTCGAATTGTACCTTGAGTTTGAATTACCTCCTTGGTTTTGTGGGCGTGACTGGTTGTTCCACCCATTATGGTCTCCTTGCTGACGGAACCCGTTGTTGATGTGAG
The DNA here is from genome assembly GCA_015847255.1 of Hyparrhenia diplandra. Taxonomy (NCBI): domain Eukaryota; kingdom Viridiplantae; phylum Streptophyta; class Magnoliopsida; order Poales; family Poaceae; genus Hyparrhenia; species Hyparrhenia diplandra. The sequence continues at coordinate 151,034 of JADLZK010006533.1, forward strand.
TAACGTCTTCACGGGTTTTAGGGCAGTCGTTCCCTGAATGGCCAACATTGCCACAGACTTCACATGTTATGTGTGAGTCTATGGCCTTGGTAGTGCCGTAAGTTTCTTCTTCTTCGGTGGCACACTTGTCAAGTTCTTTCAATAGGAGATCCATTGTAGCAGGCATGTCCGTCTCCTCCACGGTATGCATGCTATCTTCTTGTTTGCCAAGACTTTCCTCCCCTCAAGCTTGATTGGACACTATTTTTCTCCATAAGAGCTGTTGCTCTATTGATGGTGAGGAGAGGAAGGCACCTCCAGCGATGGCATCAATGTGCTCTTTTGACATGGGTGTTAACCCATTGTAGAAGTTTACGCATCACATGCCGTTTTTCCATCCCATGGTGCGGGCATGCTTGTATGTACTCTTGTAACCTTTCCCATGCCGCGGGTATGGGTTCCATGGTATCTATTTGGAAGTTGGCAATTCTTCCCTCGGGGTGTGAGTTTTACTCATGGGGAAGAATTTAGTGAGGAACGCCGTGGAACATTTGTCCCACGTGTTGACGAGCTTCCGTCTCTTTGTAGGACCATTGTTTCGCCTTCCCGAGATGGAGAAGGGAAAGCGGAGGCCAGTTCTAATGGCTTCCGGGTGCGACACCTTGGATGACAAACGGTGTCACCGAGCTCGGAGGAAGTGTTGTAGATGCGCATTTACGTCCTCACTTGGCAAACCATAAAACTGGTTTGCACGCACCATCTTGATTAGGCGGGGCGGAGCTCAAAGTTCTCGGTTTCCATATTGACGCCCGAGCCAACGGGCACGCGTTGGCAAAAGAGGGGACGGAATGGTCACGGATCGACTTGGCCATGAGTGAAGTAGCAGATGATGCAAGGGTGATTGGTTTGTTTGTCGGCGGAGTAGCGGAGAAGATTTGATATGAGTTGGGTTCTTCCTTAGGAGTGCCTCGGATCTGCGATGTAGTTGTTCAACGGGGACAAACCAATCGAACACTATCCTGTCTTCATCCACAAATGGAGAAAACATGAAAGATTAGCCTGCATGAGTAATGGCTATTTACACATGCAAATCATTATGAACATGTCTTTCTAGAATCTTTATAACCAATGCCTTCCCGGCAACGGCGCCGTAAATGCTTGTTGCGTTTCCTAGCGCCAAGTGCCAAAAGGCAAAAGCACTGGGAACCACGGGTTGACTTCCCACAACGACTTTGCGGAATTGTTACATTCCGGCTACCATCGCCCGCGGGATGTCGGGTGGCGATCTCGTAGCATTTACGGATCAAGTCCAAAAGCGCGCGGAAATACCATTGTAGCATTTCACCCGGAGATATTCAGGGGTATCGTTATTTATATTTTTCCCAAAGGAAGACATGGTGTAGGACTCTAGCGGGGGCATGAACAAGACAACATGTCTATGCATTGACCAATACTCAATACGGGGGTAAGTCATGATAGTTTAAGATAGTGTGACACACACTTGGGCCAACCTCAAGGATAAAAAGGAAAATAAAGAATAAAGAATATTCCTAAGTGGAGCAGGGCATTCTAAAGTAGCTGTGCAAAGAACAAGTTAATAATCATGCAAAACATAGATGACTAGAGTTTTAGGGTGAGAGTGAGATGGAGGGGAGACTCGGGTGCCATACGGCCCAATAGAAGCATTTACGAACTCCTACAAAGACACACCGAACGTGGGGGATTTCAAGGGACGGTCAAGGCTTGTCACGACCAAGCCACCTACCCCCCTCAACCGTGGCATGCACTCATATTGAAGGTTCCCGCTTACCCGGGCACCATGCCGCGTATTAAGGTACGACCCATATCCCTGCAGACCCCCACCCTCCGGATGGGCCGGGCTAAGATATAGACCGGCCCGAAAGCCACAACGAACCGCCACCTCGGCTCAACTCTTACTCTACTCAAATACATGGCATGAATGGTTAGGCCCTAAGTTCTATACGACTAACCACGACATAGGAACTATAGTCTAGTTCTTCTATCATGATGGGTGTCGAGAACAACATGTCAAGAATATAACATGCAAATACTCTAGCTCTATTGCACAAGCATATGAGATCAAGACTTGAGGATAAACCATAAATGTATTCATACCGAATATTCCTTCTCCCAAGTACAAGCTCTCCAATGAAGCTTAGCCTTGCTCCAAATACTACTAAAGACTAAAAGAACTAGAGAAGTGGAGGAGTAGAGAGGGAGAGGAGAAGAGGAGTAGAAAGTGAGGAGGCTCCAAATGGTGTGTGTTACAATGATGGGAGATGGCCTCCTTTTATAGGTAGAGGAGAGGGGGGCTCATTGGAAAATTCCCCTCCCCATATGGAAGGAGCCAAAACCGTTTTGAGAATACCTTCCTAGTTTGCTAAACCGACCAACCAACGTCGGTAACAGGTTTTGGAAGGTAACAAACCGCCTCGGAGGCTGGGCCTTTCGCCGCCGGCAGGGTGCGCCGCACTGGTGTGTCGCGCGCGCGCACCTCTTGGCCCCGCTTCGGGTCGGGCTTTGGCAGTGGCCGGCGTCTTTGGGCCGAAAAGTTGTATGGCGGTGTTTGCTCGGCCCGATTCTGCGTGTTTGGTCCATTTCTCCCTTGGGCTTGATGTTCTTCAGAATGCACTTTCCAGGAGGCCTTTTGGTACATTTTCCACTTGTTTCTTATATAAATCCGCACAATAATAATTTGGACACTACAAGTGGAAATATGTGAGTTATAAATGTATATGAGTATGATAAGGTATAGTTTTACTCCCTTTATGGTAGTAAGTTGACGGTAAAATATATGTCGTTAGTGAATGATCAACGCGGGGGTGCATCATGTGGCTGCGCAGAGGGCCCCACAAGAACAGCCTAATGGTCCCATGTTCCAATCACGTTCAAAGGCGGCCGTATATGAGACTTAAGGATTACCCCAATAATCGACGCAATGGTAATCAAGACAACCGTCATTGTGGTGGATTGTAAACAAAATCTTGGTCGACACAGAAGCTCCGCAGACATTCTCGCTCACCTCCACCTATAACCGCATGAGGCCTCGATCAGAACCTCCCGAGCCCGCAGAAACCCCTCTTTGATTCTGAGGCCGCGAAGTCGAGCAAAGAGGGAAGATAACCCCGGGGGTTACTTTCGGGGGACCAGCCCCACCCGGACCGAAAAACATAACCTTCGACGCGGGTTGACATGCACTACAACTACAACAACGCCGATCCGGGAGGGGCATCATTAACGCTTCAAGTAGGTGATCCACCCGGGCTATCTCGCATGAAAATGCCATCCATCACCGGAGTCATAGCAGTCTTCGGGGATCGGGACCTCGCAAGGACCGCTAGAAGGGCGTGGCCCCGGCAAATACGTGCATGCCCTCGAAGAGGAGAGGGAAGCTAAAGAAGAGAAGGAAAAGGAAAAAGAGGACCCCGAGGGAGGAAAATACAAACCCCGCCAAGACAACCGGTGGAGCAAACCAAGCGATCGGGCTCTTCCGTAAACGATGAGACCAAAGTAGTGACTATCGGCAATGCTAGACCCGACTTCAAGCAAGCCTCACCCGGTTTCAAGCGACCATCTGCGATGTGTGTTCGCTGGTCGGCCGAGGACCTCCGTGGTGTCGGCCGGCGAGATAATCGAACACAAACTCAACATCAAGGAGGGAGCAACTCCTTGCAAACAAAAGCTCAGGCAAATGTCAGAAGAAAAAGCAGTAACAGGCGCAAGTCGAGGTCAATCGCCTCCCTAGACGCCAAAGTGATAAGACCAAGAAAAGTACCCAACCTTTGGCTATCCAACGTGGTCTGGTCAAAACCAAGCCTTCAAAAAGACAAGACGTAACCCCGAGGTGGAGAATGTGTGTAGACTTCACAAGCCTCAACAAAGCATGTCGAAGGGGCGATTTCCGTTGTCCTCGCATCGTAGCGTCGCCGACGCAGCCGCTGGGTGCGAAAATGCTATCACTCCTCGACCGCTGGGATACCACCGCATTTGATGAACAAGGAGGACGAGGAGAAGACCGGTTTCATAACACCCACAGGCACGCATTCGCCGGAAGGATGGCGTAAGGCCCGTGAACGCAGGTCCACTTTCGCTAAAGAATGACCGCGAAGTCCTCGCAGACGACAAGGCAATCTCCCGCCTATGTTGATGACATTGTTGTACAAAGCAAGCTCACGCCCACCACATAGCGCACTCGAAAGAGCCTTCACAAAACTACGCGAGCCGGGCTCAAGTTAAACCCCGCCAAATGCGTCTTTGGAGTCGGCAAAGGGTAAGTTGCTCTACCGCTTAGTCTCCGCAAGAGGCATTGAAGCAAACCCAACCCAAGATTCAAGCAATCACCCAAATGGAACCCCCGACAAGCGGGAAGTTGGCACAACGCCCTCGCAGCCCGCATGGCCTCCTAAGCAGATTCATCTCAGGTCCCAAGCAGAGCGGGCCTACCTTCTTCCAGATATTGAGGGCATCGGAGCCTTTGGTGGGGGTCCGACAGCCAGCAGCCTCGACGATCTCAAGCACTACCTCCTCACCCGACAACCCTCGCAACACGTAGCCGGTGCTGAGGGTCTCCGTCTATGTGGCGGCCTCCCCGCACGCGCGTAAGCGCAGCCTCGCCAAGGAAGTCGCCGAGCAGCACCAAGTGCGACAACTCCCCATCTACTATGTATCAAGTCCTCGAGGGTCCTAAAGGCAACTACACCGAAGCTAGAAAAAGGTGGCATACGCGGCCGTCATGGCCGCAAGAAAGCTTAAGCACTATTTTGTTCGCACGAGATCACGGTACCGTCTTGCTTCCCCCGCTAGGAGAACATATTCGTAAACCCCGAGTCGGTGGGGGAGGATAGCACGATGGGCTTATTTAAGCGGGCGACCACGCAATCAGGTTTGGGCGTAACTGTAATCAAGTCTCAAAGCCCTCGGACCGTGGCAGATTGGACCCCCGACGTATACAATCGGCCGCGAAGTTGGACCCATTTGGACAACAGACGATGGAGCATGGGGCTCCGCTGGGCGCGGGATCACCGCTGTCCTTACCTCGCCGTCCGGGTGTTAGCTTAGCTTACGCAGCGACAGGTTGGGTTTCCATGCACCAACAACATAGCCGCAGTACGGCGGTTCTATTGGCCCCGAACAAGCTTCGGCTCTCCGCCATGGAAGAAGGGCCATCATAAGAATGAGACTCAGAAGTCGCCTTAGGCCACGCCGAAAAATCGCAAAGCCCGCGAACCTGCAGCTACGATGGTACCTCCTTAGGGTCCGGTCGAGCCGACCATGATCACGGCGTCAAGGCGATTCTAAAGAACTAGCTGGTTGGCCGCGAACCTCACCGTAACGGACTCACGACGATGAGGGATGCCGGGCGGCGCGCGGCTCAACGGACTTGAGAAGACGACGTCGGCGCCGGTGATTTCGACGACGAGAGGCTCTAGGGGCGGTGCGCCCGAGCGCAAGAAGGTCGCGGACTCGATGGAGTGTTCAATTTGGCTTGGGCGGAGCTTGCAAATGGCGTGCAAGGCGGCAGTAAAGGGAGGTCGCTCTACGACGGCGGCAAAGCGAGATAAGGACAGGCGGCTCTCCTTCTTATAGAACGACGGCACTAACGGGACGAGGACACGCAGAGCTTGCCCTCGACACGCCAAGCATGAGGTGGCGTCCGCGGGCGCTGGCGGAAGCTGGCCGAAGCCATCGGCGGCAAGCGTGTGCGTGGCATGCCCGCCCCTCGCCTCGATCCCCCCCTTAACTCCAAATTCAAAACCCTAACGCGAAAAATCCAAATTACTCTCAAAATTTGAACTACACTCAAAAATCTCCGTAAACGACTTTTTGCATAACTTTTCGATATCTACAAAATCCATTACAGAAGCAAATTGAGATTCGGCCTCTAAGATGGACTTCTTGAAAAGTCAGATTTGAAATTCAAAAAGGGATTTGAAATTACTTCAAAAATTTGAACTAAACTTGAAAAACTCAAAACACCAAAATTATACATCTCAAAAAGATCTACAAGGTTGTTGTTGAAAGTTTTCTCAAATTTTGCTTAAATTAGAGTAATTGAAAAGGGGTAAATCGAGGGGGTTTTAAAAGGACTTTGAAACATTTAAATTTTCTTTAAAATTTTCCAATAAACTTTGAAAACTCCAAATATGAAAATTGTACCTCAAGCAAAGATAAACACTTTGGCTTTTGGGAATTTGATCAAATTATGCATAAACCAAAAATTATTAAAAAGGGGATAAAAAGAATACATTGAAATTAGGGTTTTGAAATCCAATTCAAAATGGAATTTGATCAAATTTCAAACCATCAATTCACAAATATAAAAACAATCATTCAACCACAACATAAGATCATAAACATGTGATCAACATAAAATCACTCTAACCCCTAAGCACAAACAATTGATAAAAAATAAATAAACTTATTTTACTTAATGCATATCAAGGTTCACTAATATGAATGCATTGCAATACTTATGATGCATGATTAATATTTTAATTGTATATTAACATCCTGGGATGTTAGAACGCCAAGCACTCGGCAAGACACGCCAGGGGATTTCGCCAAAAGCTTATAACCCCGACACGGACCCCAAGTATGGGCCGCGCGGAGGTACAAATAAGACAGCACCACGGCAAAACACGCCGGGGGGCTCTCAGAGGGAATCAAACCCCGACGTGGACCCCGAGTATGGGCCATGCGGAGGAAGAAGAAGACGCCAAGACGGCAAAACACGCCAGGGGCTCGTAGAAATCAAACCTCGATGCGCACCCGGCAAAACAAGCCGGGGTTCGCGAATAACACGCAAAAAGCTTGCAAAGCGTCAAAACCTCCATTCACGACATGAGCGGCACCAAGGACACCAATACACGCCGCCCGGCATAACGCATCAAATAGCTCCACCAACAAAAGGGCGGGCACTTCACCGCCCTCGCAGCAAAGGACACCCACCTAACTCCATCAAGTCAAATAAAGAGCTACCCACCACCGCATAAACCCCCACACCACTATAAAACCCGGCTCCACCACCGCCCCCCAGCCCCACACCGCAAAACCCACAAGCCAAGAAGGGGCACATCACCAAAGCAATGCCCCTAGAACTAGCAAACCCGCGCCTGGTGGCGAGCCCAAACCAAACCTCCGCAATAATCGCGCCGCTATCGCACCCCCCAAGACCGCGAATGGAAAATGTAAAGCACCAAAGAACTAGCGGCAACAAGAACAAGGGTTCCCCGCAAGACACAACCACAAAAGCCGCCCAACAAAGACCGCGGCGCTTGAATCCATCACTCACGGAGCCCACCCCCGGGCCGGGCAGTAATCGCAATGGAGAATGTAACATCCTCGCAGCGACAAGACGCCAAAGGAATCAAAGTTCGGCCGGCGGCGCCGGGAGCCCATCTATCGAGTCCCCGTGCACAAACAAAGCTGCAGCCGCAGAGCCCGTCCAACCGGGCCTGCAAGAAGAGCATTCGAGCAAGTTTCCGAACCATCACCCCGACACCACATCGACCAACTCGGAGCACCCTCGGCGCCCGGAGCGGACAAGCAACCCCGCATCCACATGGATAGGAACGGGAGGCCTCGGGGAAAAGCCAACCAGCGAGCAACCCCCGCAACCTAAAAACCAGGGGTAACCTTGGGCAACCTAGGAGAGAAGCCGAAGCTAGTCGGGTTTCCTCTCTCCGCAAGCAAGGAAAGCATTGCGGATAGCCATTGCGCCCGGCATAAAACATGTACCCCGCGGTCGGGCAATGGAAAAAACGGTTGTCTCGTCCTCACAAATAACAAAACCCTACAACTAATACCCCGCAAGATAGCGAGCCTCGCTAAAAAAAGCAGAGGCGCTCGTCATTGCGCAACTAATACCCGCAAGATAGCGAGCCTCGCTAAAAGAAGCAGAGGGCATCGCTGCGCAACTAACACTCCGTAAAATAGCGAGCCTCGCTAAAAGAAGCGGGAGGGCATCATTTGCGCAGCTAATACCCTCGCAAGAGCGAGCCTCGCTAAAGAAGCGAGGGCGTCGCTGCAACTAATACGCCCCCGCAAGATAGATGTAGCCTCGCTAAAGCGAGGGCATCGGCCTGGCGCAACTAACACTCAGCAAAATAGCGAGCCTCGCTAAAAGCCGGAGGCGTCCGTTGTGCAACTAATACCGTAAATAGCGCAGCCTCGCTAAAGCAGGGCGTCATTGCAAGAACCAATACTCCCCCAAAAAGACAGAGGCCTCGCTAAAAGAAGCGGAGGCGCGCCGCCGGCGCAGCTAATACCAAGAGGCAGCCTCGCTAAAAGAAGTAGAGGGCGTCCATTTGCGCAAGCCAATACCCCTCGCAAGGTAGCGAGCCCGCTAAAGAAGCGGAGGGCGTCGTTGCGCAACAAAAAATACTCCACAAGCGGCCCGGAGCCTCGCAAAAAGAAGAAGAGGCCCTCGCTGCAATTTCATCTACGCAACCATTCAAAATCCCGCCAAAACGGCACCCGCTAACAACACAAGTAAAACGTCGCTGCCCAATAAAAGCGGCAACAATTTTACAAAAACCCCGCGATGGGGGACAAGTGTACGTCGGCCCCGCGGCGGGGGACAAGTCTACAACAACCCCGCGAAGGGGACAATTTACATCAACCCCTTTGACGGGGGACAAATTTTACAACGACCCCACGAAGGGGCAGTCTCACAACAACCCAAATAAGCAGAGAATCAACCATACAACAACTCGGCGAAAGGGCATCTCCGAGCCAAAAGCCCCTCAATAACAGATCACGCTAGCCACCTCCTCAACAAACCTCTCCAACACTTCTTCCACGAGGATCGCCGCGACTCGCTCCACGAACTCCGCCACGTCAATGTTGACACATGTTAACGTATACTTTTAATTGTCAACTAAACATGGAAAAGGATTAAAATATAATTAGATAACCTTATTAGGGGTTTATACTAATGATTTCCATGAGTTTTGGTAAAGTTGTGATTTGCGGGGACTTAACGTAAAAAGCGGCGAAATGACGTGGCATACGACCAGGCGTAGCATAGCGCAATCCAACTCCGAAACAAGTCTAGAAGGCTCCGGATTAATCCGGACGTGGACCAAACTTGACACCGAAGAAAACATCATCTAGAAGACTCAGAAGCCACGACGAGCAGCACGGGACCCGGAGGGGAACCCTCGGGGGCGATCGGTAATATGGGGGGCCGATCGCCCCGCTTAGCGCCACGCAAAGCCCGGTCTCCGAACCTTCCTCCACCGCCTCTAAGGCGCTTAATCTAAAACCGGTTGTTTAATGACGGTTTGATCCGAGGGCGTCGGTAGAAGCACCGAGATGGATCAAGATCCAACACCAGATTAGTACCACATTGCCTCGTGAAGCCGAAGGGGGAAGAAGACCCATATATATAGACCCCTAGACCCCTCGATCTCGAGCATCTCATACATCAAGTTCATATCTCATCGGATGGAGGCCGCGCCTTTGGAGAATTAGATTAGACGGCTACAATGTAATAGAATAGATCTAGTAGAGAGTTAGGGAGAGCGGAAGCAAGCGTTCGGTTCTCGAGAAGTCTTGACGTTACGGTATATCTTTGTATCTCAACTCTATTAGACTTTATGCCATAATTAGATCTATCTTTTCTAGTACTTTTATGCCTTTCCTGTTATTGATATAGTTATTATACTATTGCATGGGATCTCCGCTGTTATTGAGGGCTCTAGTTATGCTAGGTAGCTAGAGTAGTAATTTATAGTGTAGGCGTGGTGTCTAGGCTATAGGTTACCCGAGGTTGCCCAATCCCACGGTTAGTTGTGGTAGCCCCGGGGGTGCCTGGCTGTCGGGTCTTTGTAATCCACCACGTTCGGGTTGGTGTTTCTCAGAACTTTTTGGCGGCCTTTCCCCGATCACCCTTTCGTCTTTTTTCGAGGATCGGGGACGGTATCGCTGCTCCAAAGTGTATTAGAATAATTGTTATCATAGAACCAAAGTACTAGAGAAGTATTCAGGAACCTAGATCTCTCCGTTGTCCTCTCGACCTAGCTATCTATTCTATATTATAATATTCTCCTGGTTAAATGCTATTAATTATCATACATATCATATACATTATTTACCCCCTCACTTTAGTTTAGTTGGTATATTAAGTTAGTAGATACATGATTTTGATTTATCATAGTCTTTACCCTTGCTTCCACGTGGAAAATATAAATAACGATACTCTGGAATACTCAGGGTAAAAGCTACAATGGTATTTTTATTACGTAGGCGCTTATGAACCCCTTTATATTCTTTTTTTTTGCACTTAATAAATACCAACAAGCTTTTTGGCGCCGTTCTTGGGAAGCAATTGGCGTAAAGATTTTGATAATGATCTTGATATCTGCTAATTTAGTGTATTAACTAGCTTTAGTAGGATTACCCTTGCTCTATTGAGTGTGGAATAGACAGGATATCACTATATATCCCTACATTATGAGCATATGATTATTTTTCCTTCGGATATTCTTGTCACTGACCATGCCAGGTTTGGAGTAAAGAAGAACGAAGGATGACAATACAAGGTATGTCCAACCAGTCATTATGCAACAATGAATTACATACATAGAAACATTTATTATTATGTTGCTATACTAGCTTGGTTGTCTTTTACCTTCATGCCATGCTCGATCTGTTAAAACACTCATCATATCATCTATGTTTGAGTAAATCTCTATAATGCTTTCATGTCATCTTTTGTCTGCTTAGTATGCTAAGGTTTAGAATGAGTTCATATATCTCTTAAATGAAGCATGGTGCCTTGTTTAGGAGTAGATGATCTTTCTTCTAAAGGCTTTTAAATTAAGCGTGGTGCTTAGGTTAGAACGCCTTCCTAAATCAAATTAGACGTGGAGTCTAGGTTGACTTTTGAACCATAGTAAACTATAGTAGATGTTGGTATATCTTTGTTGGACTAACCCCTGTAGAAAATAATAAACTCTGAAACAAGTTTGGGGGAGGTCGAGATGAACTCACTAGAGATGGAGCAAGACATGTGAGACATGACTTATGGATAAAAGAATTCCCGATGAGCCAAGAAGAAGAAGAAGTGACACAAGACAAGATCCACAATCGAAAGCGCACTTTCGAAGAAGGAATTCATGGGTGATGGAAGCATCAAGGAGGGAGGCCAGTTCCATTGAAGATAATTAAGCCATCCTCTTCCTCCTGACATGCACTTGTCACTCCACATGCCACTCAAGAAGAAGAGAAGGACCACCATAAGGTGTAATAGCGCCATCATATTCCAATAATAAAGGTAACACCTTGAGGTAAGTTGTCATTAATTCCTCTTTACGATGGCATTCTCATAAATGAAAAGTCAAACATGCTAGAGTTATAGTTTCACATGATTCAATCTTGTTAACTCGACATGTTAGCTTTTTAAATCTGTTTCTAGCATCACTTTCTTGTTCGCTCATTATTTTGCTAAAAATATTTACATGCTAGATTTATCTTCTGATCTTACCACCCTAGTCATAAATGAACTTATACACTATCTTTATCTTGTTCAATGTGCCCACAAGGTTAGAATAGAAGTAAATGAAATTTTGGTTACGATGGTGTTTCCCCACCAATGAGCCCATGCACTTGATCTCTACCTTGTCTTTGCAAGCGGGACTCACTTTTTGCGCAACAAGAGGGGAAGTCTTACTTCCCCAATTCCTATAAGTGGAAGTCCCCGACCTACCAATATGCACACTAAACAAGACGCCATTTGCCCATTTGCCACCATCAATCTTCCTTCAAGCGGTGAATCGGCGAAGAACATGGGCAACGCCATCACCAAGTAGCTATTAAGATCAGATGATGCACTTGAGGAGTGACCAAGGAAGATCAAAGTGAGCACGACATGATTTGGAGGTGTAGACCACTTGACAAGAGTAATGGGTCAACATCCCCATACTCCATCAAGAGGGCCTTACACCACCACTATTGCCTACCTCACCACAAGACCCAAGAAGAACAAGATGTGGAGACGCCGCTAAAAATCACAAGACCGGTTGGAGCGGAGTTGACGAACAAGGAAGACATTAAGAAAGATTAAAGAAGTTCGCTCCGCCCCGACCAACCGAACACTCGGCACTGCACTCCAAGAAAGGTCTCCTCCGAAGAAGCGACATGGAAAAGAAAGAAGCATCACCTACCGAAGAGGGCGTCAAGAGTACACCTTCGGAAGACCTACCACTACCGCGTCATAAACCGAACAAACACCATCTCCATCGGCCACCTCATCCACGCCACTCCGAGATCATTGAACGCACCATTTGCATACCCGACATTAGGCGAGGTGCCATCGATGGCGCACGCCATGGGAGTAAGTACTCAAAATTCTTGCAGAGAGGTAACTTCGGTATTTATCTACATATTTATTTTCTACACGGCATATTTAAATTAGTATATTTCCTTTTATATTTACTTTCCTATACCTGCATAAAAAAATCATAAAAATATGTTTGCTTTGCTTTTGCATCGGTTTCTTTAAGCCCCATGCAAGTACTCCTTGTTGTGGCGGCATAAAAATAAAAATCCAAAAAAAAATATTGCATTCATATATGTTTTGCATCATCATTCTTTTACGTAAAAATCCAAAAAAATACGTGAGCACATGAAGGCTCACAATATGTTCCTAGAATTTGTTCCTTCGGGTATATGCGGAATTAATATTTGCGGGGAGAACATTTAAGGAGAACCCGAAGGCTAACGAGTTCCAAGGACGAACGAAAGGACTACTTCAAGATCCGGTTTGGGGAGAGCACCCCAGTTATCACGATAAGTATTGCTACTTTTACACTTTTAATATTAGCTAGTTATTATATACGAGTTAATGAGTCTTAGCGTGTGAGTTATAAAAGTTAGTTCGATTAATTTGTTTAGTTCGGTTTAGTCAAAATTAGTTTACTATTAAATATTAGGATTCGAATTATATAATAAAGTGCTCTTATGGAAGTCATCCACAAGTTGAGTCAATTATTCTCCATATATTTCTGGATATGCTTTTGTCTCCACCATGCTTTGTATGCAAGATAACGTGTAAAATAAGTGTGGGGAGATCTCGACGACCAAAACGAATTCTTCGCGACCAAAATCAAGAAATTCGGAACCAAGACGGAACCATCGACTCGCACGACGAACGGCGCCCCGACATGGTCCGGTGGGAGGCCGACCGCCCATATACAGCCGCCGGCCCTCGCCCGGGTCCCACGAGGCCCCTGCTTCGTCCACCGCTCGGTTTGTTTCCTAAAACTTTTCAATTTTCGCAAATTACTTTCCGTTCGAATTAAAATAAGTCTTTTTCTGTTATGGTATGTTTTCCCTATATGAAAAAAGATGTCTTGTTAACCCATGAACAAAGTTTTGCATGATTAAATTCCTACATATACATCACTTGTTGGGATGCATTAATTGCTTAAAACATGAGAAATAATAAAGTTAGAATAATGAGATCCTCTATCTTTTATCTTGTCTTTGGAGAGTTATTTATTTCAAAATATTAAAATCATTAGTTATGCTTCTCCTTTGTGATCAATGACACATCCTAATAGAGCCGTAGCAATCATTAAAGATATATCTAATTAATTGTTGCTTTCTTGTGTTGAGCTTCGTCAAAACCACGACCCATGTTGAAATTTGTCTAAAGTCTAAGATCAAGATCACGCATTAATCGCTTTCACTAAAGTATCCATGCTCTAAAAGGTTTTAATCTCTATCTCCCATAATTTTAATTGTTGAAAAAGGTACAAGCTATGAAAAAGCCAAATGTTCAAAATTCTAAGAGTGGAGAGAAAAGTGAGAGAGAGGAGAAAATGAGCAAGTGTTCTCTGGGTCGAAGAACCCCCCTCTCGAAAAAAAAAAAAAAAGAGAAAAAGGCAAAAATGAAGAGAAGAATAATGGACAAGTGTCCGAGGGTGAGTAGGGCCCACTTCTCTAATAATTGAGAGAGTAAAAATGGACATGTGTCCGAGGGTGAGTAGAACCCACCTCTCCACTAAATAGCTGGTTACCTCGCTTGGAAAATAAATAAATAAATATAAATCTTTGAAAAAGGGAGATAGGCGATTTTTCAACTAGAGAGAGCAATGGTAATAATAATCTTGATTCACATTCACATCTTGATCTATGACTTATGACATCTATCTCTATGGATCCACAGTTGACTTAGCAATAAATACAAGGTAAGTGTGCTACATGTTCTTGAGCTCCACATATGATATAATAAATGAACTATGAGGATATAATATATTTTGAGAGACTTGAGAGTGTCACAATGGAGTAAGTAGAGCTATGCTTTCTTTTCAAAATTTATGCAAAATCTCTCCAAGTGACTTTGGTTTAAGAATTTAAGGTGATCTCGTTTCTAACCATTTAATGCTCAGATATCCCAAAGTGCAGGTATGACTACGAGTATAATTATGATCCATTCTTTGTCTCTCTACGGTTACATTAAAGTTAGACCATCCTTTTATCGAGGGCCCAGTAAAAGCCTAAGTGTGGGGAGTTTGTTGACACATGTTAACGTATACTTTTAATTGTCAACTAAACATGGAAAAGGATTAAAATATAATTAGATAACCTTATTAGGGTTTATACTAATGATTTCCATGAGTTTTGGTAAAGTTGTGATTTGCGAGGGGACTTAACGTAAAAACAAAGCGTAAAAATGGCGTGGCATACGACCCGGCGTAACATAACGCAATCCAACTCGAAACAAGTCTAGAAGGCCCGGATTAATCCGGACGTGGACCAAACTTGACACCGAAGAAAACATCATCTAGAAGACTCCGAAGCCCACGACGATTAACGGGACCCGGAGGGAACCCCACGGGGCGATCGGTTAATAATGGGGCCGATCGCCCTCGCTGGCGGCCACGCAAGCCCGGTCTCGGAACCTTCCTCCACCGCCTCTAAGACGCAATCTAAAACCGGTTGTTTAATGGCGGTTTTGATCCGAGGGCGTCGGTAGAAGCACGAGATGGATCAAGATCCAACACCGTATTAGTACCACATTGCTCGGCCGTTTGAAGGGACGAAGAAGACCCATATATATAGACCCTAGACCCCTCGATCTCCAGCATCTCATACATCAAGTTCATATCTCATCGATGGAGGCACGACTTTGGAGAATTAGATTAGACGACTACAATGTAATAGAATAGATCTAGTAGAGTTAGGGAGGCGGAACGGAAGCGTTCGGTTCGGAGAAGTCTTGCTGTTTCGGTATATCTTTGTATCTCAACTCTATTAGACTTTATGCCATAATTAGATCTATCTTTTCTAGTACTTTTATGCCTTTCCCGTTATTGATATAGTTATTATACTATTGCATGGGATCTCATTTCGTATTGAGGGCTCTAGTTATGCTAGGTAGCTAGAGTAGTAATTTATAGTGTAGGCGTGGTGTCTAGGCTATAGGTTACCCGAGGTTGCGCCCAATCCCACGGTTAGTTGTGGTAGCCGGGGGGTGACGACCTGTCAGTCTTTGTAATCCACCACGTTCGGGTTGGTGTTTCTCAGAGCTTTTTGGCGGCCTTTCCCGATCACCCTTTCCCAGTCTTTTTTCGAGGATCGGGGACGGTACCGCTGCTCCAAAGTGTATTAGAATAATTGTTATCATAGAACCAAAGTACTAGAGAAGTATTGAGGAACCTAGATCTCTCCGTTGTCCTCTCGACCTAGCTATCTATTCTATATTATAATATTCTCCTGGTTAAATGCTATTAATTATCATACATATCATATACATTATTTACCCCCTCACTTTAGTTTTAGTTGGTATATTAAGTTAGTAGATACATGATTTTGATTTATCATAGTCTTTACCCTTGCTTCCCCACGTGGAAAATATAAATAACGATACTGAATACTCGGGTAAAAGCTACAATGGTATTTTTATTACGTGCGCTGCGGAACCCCTTTATATTATTTTTGCACTTAATAAATACCCAATCAACCACCCGACGTCAAGAGACGAACCTCCACCTACTCCTCCCGACCAACCACCCTCCGCCAGCGTTCCCTCCGCCAAATTCAGCGGCCCCCACAACAAGGGAGCAGCCTTAACAACGGGGAGTGGCCCGGAAGCACTCTCTCCGCCGAAAAGACATGCCGCAGGGTCGCATCTAGCTCCGTCGGTTCGGCTTCGGTACAATCACCGCACCCCTCACGGTCCACCTCAAACTCAACCTCTCCAAAGCGCAATAGCAACGACCTCCTCATCCCCGAGGTCCAAGTCCAACACGGCCCGCGGATCGACCCGCCCGGATCACCATCCGTTCCACTTGACGGTCCGGACAGTCATATTCACGCCGTAACGCCCCGTGGCCCGGGTTCTTCACATCATACCTCCTAGTACGCGCCCACCAAAAGCGAAGCTAATCGGGGTACTTCATCATCGCGTGAGCCCAGGTCTCCCCCGAGATGAAGATGTCTTGGTAATTCATCATAAGGGGATGACATTGAGCACCTCCGCGCAGCCCCGGCAGATCCTCGGCGCGGAAGAGCCAAGGGTCGAAAAACGCCCGCAAAGTTCAACACCCCGACCATAAGAATTAAGTAAAATGCTAAACACCGCTAGCGGTTGACCAACAAAATAGCGAGCAATCAAACACGATTAACCTTCAACCGCACACCGACTTCTCTCGAGTGCACCAAGTACATTTTCTGAACCTCCGGCCGAGGCCCCTAACTCCCTACACGTCGTCATAAGACATCACTCCCGCGAGGTCTCAACCCTGGCGGCGTGAGCGGCGCCGAGCCGGTCCGCCGGGGCAGCCCGACTTGCACCCGGGAGCAACATTGTCGCCACCTTCCGTCGAGGCACCATCACGGGCGGTTCCGCCATCTTGGCCAACTCTCGCCTCCGACGCTAGCTGGGGCCGCATCCTCCGGGGCCCCGCAGTCCACAAGAACCTCTGTCGCCCCCGGCCGAGTACAGCCGCTAAAGCCTCGCACGAAGCTAGGGTCGCAAAAGCACAAGGACATACCAACCGCATAATAAGCATCACGAAAGGAAAAAACTGCACTGCGATTACGGCCCCGGCCTCCTCCATTGCCACGTCATGCCCAACATCCATAAAGAACTTCTTCGTAAATCTCCCCGCCAGTAGCGGGAGGCCCTCGCCCTCCCACGCCGCATCCATCTCCTCCCCTTCTCGGAACTTGAGCTTGTGGGGCTCATTGAGAGATGGGCACCCCGCGGCCGCAAGAAAGTGTGACCACAAGCCGCCATCGCCCCCACATACCCGAAGTCCGGCCGCATGATGAACCGGAAAGAGTCGCCGGAAAGCGTCGACTTCAGCCACTCGGCGATGGCACTAGGCTCCACACAAGCGAAGGGGCAGAGCCTGGCCGCTTCCTAAGGTCCACCGAGCGGCCGAGGGTCTCCCTTCACCCGGCATCCCCGCCGCCCACGCGCCATCAGCGAGGACAGCCGTTGCTCCAACTCGCCACCTTCTTCGGTAGCGGCCTCCCCGGACCCCAGCCTCGCGCGCCCTGCTACCGTTTCCAGCGTTGCGGGCGGGAGGTTTCCACCACTTCATGTCATGCATCTTCGGAACCTCTCTCCCGCAAGGAGGCATAAGCCTCCTTCTTCTCAACCCGCATCCAGCGCGCCACCTCCGCCGGCCAAGGCGTTCCACCCGCGGGCCCGCCGCAGACCTCCGCGTCGTCCTTGGTGCCGCGCGCGACCTCCGGCAGCACACGCCAGGACCAGGATCTCGGCGGCCTTCACCGCAATGTCTTCTTCAGTCACCTCGGGATTCAGACGCGGCGCCCGTACACCGCGTGCCAAGAAAGCCTCTCCGCCTCGTTCGATTCGAATTGGCATTCTCCGATATCGGGCGGTTATGCATCGCACTTCGGGACCAACGAGTACAACCTCTTCATAACCCGGGAGAGCCGGGCGAGCATCACCATGCCCCCCGCTTCCCGTCGATATCAGCTGCTGCCGTTCCCTCAACCTCGGCCCCCCACGGGATATGGCACGAACCCGGCCGGCGGCGGGGGCAGACCGGGAAGAGGCGCCCACCTAAGGGGGTCGCGGAGGTACCGAGGCATGGCGCCCCGGGGCCGACACCTCTCACCATCGCCGTTTTCCCGGGGTGGGTCAACCACTAAGGAACAATGGCATCGGCCATCTCCGACCGTGGCGCGCACCTCCTTTGCCAGGACATCCCTCAACCCCGCGCGGAGACTCCACTCCCTCCTCCTCGGCGGGCGGAGTCCCCGCGACAACCGGGGGAAAGAACCCTCCGGTCCCCCGCCGAACCAGGGTCGGCCATCCTCCCCGCTCTCCGGAGCTACCGTGTCATGAATAAGCGAACCGATCCCGCCCGCAAGAGTGAGGGTGACCGCGATCAGTGGCAGCAGGGCACCTCGCGTCCGCGGACGTGGCAGCCCCCCCGTGTCCAAACGGGCCGCTTCACGCCTTTGCTCCCCACCACGCCCGCGGCGGCCACCTGCGGGCCATCCGGCCCCCCGGCGGCCCTCTTCTTCCGTTGCTTGCCGCCGCCCTTCTTCATTTGCTTGCCATTCGCCCGCTCCCACCTCCTCCCTCCAGCCTGGGGCCGGCCGGGTACAAAATGCCGAACCGGTCAACACCCGGTTCAGCCCAGCCGATGACTCCGAGGGCCAGTAATCCTTTGTACGGCCGCCCTCGCACTCCCAACGCCGGGTCCGCCCCGACCAACGAGGACCGGGTGATCGCCGGCACTTTACGAGCTCGCCCTACGGATCTCGATGCTCCCACAGTAACCTCGAACTCCACCTTCGGGACTTCGCACCCAAACTCCGCAGCCTTTATCGACATCTCTCCACCTCCGGCCACGCCCGCAGTCGACAACGGCAACGACCCTCGCCGGCACGAATTCCCCTCCACCCGATCCCGCCCCGTCGTATGGGACATGTTAGTCAACATGGCTCGCCGTCTCCGCCGTATGCTGGTCCCACCCCACCGCCTTCCGCGGGTCGCTGCCGCGAGCGCTCCACGATAGATCCATCCCGTCTGCTTCATAGTAAACCACCGGCCAACCGCCCGGGCCGACCACTCACTTACCTGGGCGCCGCAACGAAGCGCGCTCGGGCGCGGTACGCGAAGGTGTAGACCGCGTACCGCGCCAATCGCTGCAGCCCCCTCGTGCCCCACGGGCGAGGCTAGGGATGCACGCGATGGGCGATGTGAAGGCCTCCACGTCGAACGAGGCCCCCCGCGAGCGGTGTGCCCGCACAAAGATGCACGCCCGTGAAGTAAGCGGTTCGCTTGGTGGAAGCGAGTCCAAGACGCCTCATCACACCCAACACGAACTCCCCGGCAGGAAGCGCAGTAGTCGGCGTGAAGAACCCGTAAACACCACAACCTCGTTGTCATGAGGTTTGGGGATACGATCACCTCGGGGCGGCCGGGCCTTCGCTCTTCAAGATACCCCAGCCCCGCAGACTTTGAGCTCGGTTTCCCCACCTTGTTGGGGGAGAACATCAGCGTCGGGGAGGTCTCCTTGGGCTTGCCCTCACCACGTCTCCAACCTTCGCCATCCTCCACCACCTAGAAACTTGAACGAAACTCCGCAAAGGTAGACTTCGATACTTCTGGGCCCCGCTGTTGAACAGAACGAGGGCAAGCGCGCGTGCAAGAGCGAACAGTGGAACGGTGAATGCAAAGTAAAAACTTGAGATCGGCAGAAATTTTAATGGGCGAGATCGCTATTTATAGGGCCAACGAATCGCCGCTGAACGACCCCGAGGGCAAAAGTGATCTCCGCTGCCACGCATAATCGACGGTGCCGTGTCCAACGCTTCGCATTCAGCTCAAGAACTCAACCGCCGCCCACGGCAAAAACCTAACACGTGTCAAAGCAAATCCAATAACCGCCAAAGAAGAATTAGGGCGTTGCCGGGCGGGTGTTGACGGGTGAACCAACGACATATTTTTTTCCCGCCAACTTACTACCATAAAGGAGTAAAATTAAACCTTTTTATACTCATATACTTTTATCACTAATAAATTCCACTTGTAGTGTCTTGTATTTTATTTTGCAGATTTATAATAAAAAGCAAGTGGAAAATCGACCAAAGTACGCCTTCCGAGAAAAGCGCATTATTGCAAAACCCAAGCCCAAGAGCAAATCGACCCAAAACATCAAACTGGGCCGAGCACAGCCCGGCCCACAACTTTTCAGTTTAAAAAGACGACACCCCACCGAGACCCGGCCAGGCCGAGCCTGGGGGTGCGCCACAAGCACACTCCCGCGGTGCGGCCGCAACCTCCCCGAGGCGGCTTTCGCCCAGCCTCGGGAGGCGGTTCGTGCACTTTCCAAACGGGGTTTCCGCCTCGCGTTGGTCGGTTTATGATAAAAGGAAGGTTTACTGTGTCGGTTTTGATGTAAATTAGTACTTAGGCCCCTCCTCCAAGTGTATAAGTAGGCCCCTCTCCCTCTCTCAACACACACCACTTGGAGTCCAAAGAAACCAAAGCAATCTCTCTCTCTACCACCTCTACCTCTCTCTTCTACTTCTTCTTTCTTCTTCTTCTTTCTTTCTTTATTCTTTCTTAGTTAACACTTGGAGTAGAAGAGCTACAAGGAGGGCTTGTCTCCTAGAAGAAAGTGCTTTGGTAATACATCCACTCTATGGAGCATTCTTCTATTTGCAAGTCTTATATTCATGTTCTTGGCCTAACTTATGAACTAGAGTATAGTTTTGTTCATGTTCTTATGTTGGTATATGAACTAGCATATAGTTTACATATCATAATCTTGACATGTTCATTACAGTTCATCATCGATCATCATATGCCTAACTTGATTAGAGGTGGGATATCGGTTCGTTGTTCCTTCGGGTTTGCTCTTGTTCTAGTCCGTCCATTCGACGAGTGGGGATCCTGGGGGGACAAGAGTAGTGTTTCTAATATGCGGCATGGTGCCCGGTATTACGACACCTTCGGGATATGAGGGCATGCCACGGTTGAGGGGTAGGCGGCTTGGTCGTGACAAGCCTTGACCGCCCCTTTGAAATCCCCCCCACGTTCGTATGTTCCGTAGGAGTTCAGAAATGCTTCCCTATCGGGCCGTATGGTATCCGTGGAGTCTCCCCGCTATCCTAGACCTAACCATGATTAAATCAGTTTGCATATGATCCTAACTATTCATTTGTATGGCCATGACTAGATACATTAGAACTACTCCATTAGGTTATTCAATTATTCATTTATTCTTTTATCTATTTTTTTTATCCTTTTGTTGGTGGATTCTTAAGTGTGTGTCACACTATCTATGAACCGTTATTGCTTACCCCTCGTTATGAACATTTTGGTCTAAGCAAACACATGTTCCTCTATTCAGATGCCATGCTAATTTATTAATCACATGCCTTCCTTTGGGAAAATATAAATAACGATACCCCCTGAATACTCCCGTGAAATGCTACAATGATAGATCCGGCGCTACGACTTGAATATCTAAGATGAAAAGATCTATCCCGTTGATCAGGCCTATCATCAAGTCACGACATGGTGGTTTATATTTTGGGAATGTCACCGCATTTCCGACGCCTTATTGGGGATGGGTTTTATACCTAAGCTTCCTTTGATTGCGGCAGGGGCCGGTGCCAACACGGATAGCCCCCGCAAACGCCGAGGCCGCCGCGGGCTCCCCTCCTAAGGTTGGTTGCTCGCCCCACAAAGACCACCAAAACCCCGAGGGCTACCTGGGAGGACCCCGCCAAGGGACCCCGCGCAGCCCCGGGCCCAAAGACTCCACACCCCTCGCCAGTGCGGGGGTGGCGAGGCCAACACGACACCGCCAAGCAGCGCGGACCGGCGGAAGCAAAGACCCACACCCTCGCAGCAGCTGGGGCTGCAAGGCCAATACAGCCCCCGCAGCTGGGGGCTGCATAACGCAACGCCCGCCTGCACGGGGACGGCGTAAGCAAAAGATCTACACCGCAAGCAGCGGGACTCAAGGAAGCCTTTAAACGACACTCCCAAGCAGCGCTGGGGCGTAAGGCCACGCGCGACACCCCGCGCGCGGGGCGGCAACGCAACACCCCCCGTGCAGGAGCGGGGACTGGGGGAAGCGAGCACCCACACTCCCGGCAGCGCGGCGGCGAGGTCAACGCGGCACCCCCCGCAGCCCGGACGGCGAGGCCGAGGGACCCTCCGCGGGCACACTGTGAGCGAGGGAGCCCTCGTGGGCTCGAGGACCAGCGGCGGCGTGGGAAGGGGAAAAACCCTAATGAGGCCTCCGGCATGTTAGACCCTGTTTTTTACCTTCCGCCCCCGATGGGGTTTACCAAGTTTGCGCCGCCAAGGCCCTAGTCGTAAGTGGCAAATGTGACTAGTCCCGATTTGTAACTACGCCAGTCACCGACCGACTCCTATAATGACGGACCGGCTGTGACGTATACCGGGGAAGGGAAAACATTTTTATGACCTATCAATCAAAAGGAGACTTTCTTGGGATCCACGCTTTTGGCCACGCCACGCACTGGGACCTCGGCCCGTGGGCCCAGCCACGATCCTTTCTCTGTGGAAACCCTCGCCTCCTCCCGCTGCCCCGGCAGCCAGGGGTAGGAGGGCAGGAGTGAACCCCACAACATCTAAAAAAGGATGAAGGTGTGCCAAAATAGAATGACAGGTTACGGTTTTGTTTGGTTTCGAACGGACAGAGATGAAACAGGATTAATGTTTTCAGTGGACTTTCACTCAGTCTTCAATGTGTTATAGGAACAAAGCATCAGCAGCTTAGTGTCAAAATTTCTATACCATGTTACTACTTTTAATTTGCTGATATAAATAAGAATGGAGCTCCTACTATGGACCTGTCTCAATCACAATTCTCAAAGAACATAATACGTTGGAAATAAAAGAAGCCGTGCACTACGAAACGATGGAGCTTGTGGAAGAGTGGTAGCGCTGATTTTTTCTACTATCCATTTGCTAGCTAGTGGAGGTGGTGTCCATTTCCTAATCGTTTTGTATCCATCCAGGCAATTAAGCATGCTTGGAGAGGAGACTTTTTGGAACGGGAGAAGGGAAATAAAAGCTATAGTGCCTCTCATTTCGTTACTCCAAACTTTTTTTTTTTTTTTGACATCAAGGTCTTCGAAGATCCTAAATGTCGGAAAGTTGGATACATTTTGGCACTTACCCACCTGCTTTTTACTTGTGGAAACGCAAAAAATCAGGAACGTAGTGGCACGATGCACTTGACTCCGGTCTCCATAGCGACAAATGACGACGAGATGACAAACAATTGACGACAAGGTTTTAAAAGAAATTGAGAACACAATACTCCCTCCGGTTCCATAGTTTTTTTGTCGTTTTGGACAATGGCATAGTACCTTAAACGTATCTATGATATGATTTTAAATTATGATAATAATATATAAAAGATCAATATATATTTATTTTGCTAAAATAGTATTGAGGTTAATTACTTATTGTCATCAAACTTAAATATTATAAATGAAGTTACTATCCAAAATTCAATTAACAAGAAGAATTATGGAATTAGAAGAAGTATTCGCTAATAAAACTTAAAATTTGTCAATAGCGTTACAGAAAACACTACACAGTTCATACCGAATTATATATCACTTTAGCTTTGCACTGAATCAAAAAAAGTTTCATAAAGTTTATAAAAAAGATACACCGGCATCTATTAAGTCAGATAAGTTTCACTAAATCCACAATGAAATATCTCTTAATAGTGAATTATTGAGTATGTTGAAAGGTAAAGTATTTCTTGAAATACTCAATCAAAGTTTGACTTATAAAGTTGGAATTGTCTCTAATCTGAAATTGAAGAAGTCTTTTTTCTGGAAAATAGGCAATACCCCCACTTATTAGTCTTTTCGGACACATGCACCCTCAAGCCCACCTCATTTCTCACTTCTCAGCTTCCCCATCCAGACGTGCTTATGTCAGCTTTTCTTATTAAAAAAATGTCAGCTTACACCGCCACAGCTAGCCTCTACGGCTCCACCCGTTCGTCACTGTTGAGAGAAACTCAGAATGTCCAATGAATCTCTGTATTATTCTCTGATGTACAAATCTATCTATAACTCTTATAAAGATAAACCCTACTAGATGAATTCTCTCGTCATGCAAGATGTCCACATCATTTCCCACCAAGTGAGTTCTCTCTTCATACAAGGTGTCCACATCATTCTCCACTAAGTCCATATCATCCATTCTTAATTACACAAAAAATACCCATATCATCTCTAAATACTAAAAAATCTTTAATCTATTAACATACAAGTCATCTACACAAGCTATTTATTATAATAGATTTATTTTAAAAAAAAAATCCCGGCAACGCTGGGTATTCTTCTAGTTGTATATATACAGAAGGCAGATGCCTTTGTTAGCAACAGGTGCCTATTCGGGACAGAAAGGGTGTCTTGGCGGTGACTCTACCGAACCGCATTGGTTGTTGCTAATGAAGTGATTATCCTAATTGATCACTAATTGTTAATACTCCCTCCGTATCACTATTAGAGGACGTTTTTGGAAAAGCTTTAGGTCAAACATTGAAAACATAAATCATGAATAACTTTCAAGTCGTTAAGTTTAGAAATGTGAAAATCATATCAATAAATTTGTCTTGAAAAATTACTTTAAAAAAAATATACATATATAACTTTTCAAAAAATATTTTTATAGAAAAGAGAAGTCAAAGTTATGCCTTTGGAGACCGTGTCACCATCCTAAAAAAATTTTTAATAGTGATACGTAGGGAGTACTAAGGTCGGGTCTCAATGGAGGGTTTCATTGCACTTTTTCCAAGACTATAAGATGAAATGAAACTCGGATGAAACACCCTTCCTCAATGCAAAAGTTTCATTCTAAAGTTTCATATGCATTTAATTCCATGACTCATAGAGAGTTGGTATTCGTGCCAAGAGAGTTTCATCAAGATGAAACTTTTTTTCTCTCTCCTCAGGGTTTCATGCAAAAAGTAGACTTTTGATGATGTGGCACCCTATTTAATGTGCATTAAACACCTATGAAACTCCCATTGAGACTGGCCTAATTAATCCTAACAAGTAACCAATGGTGTCCCGGGGTTTACACTACCCAATTTTTTTTAAAAAAAAATATCCACAGTTAGTGAACAGGAATATCGGAAATAAGATTTTGAAAAAGAACAGACAAAACATAACTCATTTTGTTCGGGGAAAGCACATAGGTCATTTCTAAACGATTTAACACAAAAAAACTAAATAAAAAACCATACTATGAATTGAGGACACCGACACAGTTGGAGCGTAAGAGTGTGTTATGGCAGTGGCAGCTTGAACCTAGAAGAGAATTGAGAGAAAATGAAATATGGATGAAGTTAGAGTATCTCGATCGGGCTTTTGGCGTCTTTTTAGATAGACAAATTTTAATCTAAATATTTTCGGCGAAGGACAAATTTTGGGCTTGGACAGTAAGCGGGATATCTTGAAAAGTTCGGATTCTTTGTGCTGATATTTTAAACCCTGGCCCTGTTGCCTCATTCATCATCAAGCCAACCTCCCTCCCTAGCAATTCTCTAAATCTACCTCTCCTTGAACCTCAAAAAAAAAAAAAAATATCGGGCTTTGGCGTCTTTTTAGATAGACAAATTTTAATCTAAATATTTTCGGGGATGGACAAATTTTGGGTTTGGACAGTAAGCGGGATATCTTGAAAAGTTCGGATTCTTTGTGCTGATATTTTAAACCCTGGTCCTGTTGCCTCATTCATCATCAAGCCAACCTCCCTCCCTAGCAATTCTCGAAATCTACCTCTCCTTGAACCTCAAAAAAAACCTTGACTTGACAACTTGAGTATTGTAGAGTCAAAAAGAAACGCTCATAGTCATAGTGAGGTTTACAATATCCATGAAAAAGCTATATAGTGAAAACACTGTGGCCCAACAAACCATTGAAAACTGCCTAGTGTGAACACACGTGCTCTTTGCAGTACTCAATTTTTTTCGTTTACCTATAGTCCTAATATTCTCTCTCTATTCTTCTCTCTCGATCACGCACGCGATTTGTTCCAGTTACCAGTCAAATATGAAATGATGCTGGGCACCATAGTTTCCACAAGTTCAGTCCTCGCACGAGGCTCTTGCGCGACTACGTCGTCTGTCATTATAAATTTTACATCTGCAGGCATGATTAGCGGCACCATACGCTTACAAAAATAATATACTCCTACTAAACACTCATAATACACGGACGCCTAAGGAAAGCTCTTAGAAGGCGGAAACGGGTATTTTGAAGTACCACTAGTCTTTTGTCTTCGTTGTACGCTTGTGAGTTGATGTACCAACAACAAAACACAATGTACAGCTACGTGAGTTGATGTAGTAGAGCCATTAAACTTTTTGCAGCCAAACTACTTCATGGAAGGAGCAACTAAACTATTTAAAGAGCACGTAGCTGTATAAATTGTGGAAACTATGGTGCCCGGCAACAACTACACCTGATAATGGGGTTGTACCCGCCCCTACCCGTATTTAAAGAGCCCTAACTACCACCCGCCCGACCCATCCCATCGGCCCAATGCCCCAACCCGCCCCAACCCAAAGTCACGACGGAAGATGATATTCAACTTACGTGCCGATTTACCACCATAGCGCCCCAACCCATCCCAACCTGTTTGTGTCGCCAACCCAACCCGCCCCAACCCGTTTTTATAGTGTCACCTGTTTCCACCCATCCAATAGTAACTATATTAAAACCCGCCCAAGAAAACCCGTCAAACCCGCCCCATTAGCAGGAGTAGCTACAACTACTTTTCACATCTCCGCACCGAACAAACCGTATCTACTCCCTTTGGTTTTAATATATGACATTGTTGGCTTTGTCTCAAACTTTGACCGATATCTCTATTTCTACTCAGTATATATATACGATCACGTCTAGGCTGTCGGCTAAAGAGCCGTCGAGGAGGCAGCTCACAAGGGTTGAAGCAAAGTCAATTGTCGTGGACGACCAAGGCACACCTGCCAGGATCTAAGATTTTGTTCAGCCCCCTCTTCACCTATTTTTTTTGGCTTCACCCCTGTCTCGACTATAGATGATATATAGTTACGATCAATTTGTTGTGCCTTTTATGTAACAAACTAGTAATCCAATACTCAGACCTGATCGCCTTCGTCGTAACCCTACGACTCCGTTCACTTGACCTTATCAGCCATTGTACAGTAATCCAATCCTCAGACCCAATCGCCCTATGTTGTTAAAGAAATATTTGTCATGATTGTTGAAACATTACATATATATTTTTTCACTCATGCTTGCATGTGTACTTGATTTGTATAGCACAACATGTATGTTTACTTTAATCAAATTTTAATATACTAATACTAACAATGAAAAGGGTTAGGGTAGAAACATACATATGCTTTATGGTTATTTAAACATTCTTTTTTGAATATAAGATGTTGATGATTTAGACTGTTTATTTGAGTTAAGGCATCCTACGGAAAGATGTTGTCCTAACACTCCATCCAAAGCATTCCCATTGGCCAAACAAACATTGACCCGTAAGAGTACTAAAGGCCTAGAAACCCATTAGAGGGGTCTATATAGGTGAAAGGTTGGGCTTAGGGCAAGATCTATTTGACCTTCTCATACCCTAGCTAGTTGTCGCTACATCCCCCTCTCTTTCCCTCTCTCTCGCTAGCTAGCGCGTGCGATGGCAGCCCACGCACACGTGTTCTATCGTCCCTGCACATGTGGAGATGTTGCTGCTTCGCTGATCAGTAAGACCGATGTGTAGTTGCTATCATATGTTGTACGTATAATTTCAATGCATTAACGTGTAAGAGTCAGACCAAGTCGGCCAAGGGCAACAATCCATGGTCACCTGCCCCGCATGATATCTAAGTTGGCTTATATAGTCGATTTATTTTGTGCTAGCATAACAATAGCATATTTGAGGTTAGATATTTAGTAAACCATATCGGCAGCGCAAGGTCCGTATAACTAGACAAAAAATGTAGTCCTATGTTTTTTTGTTGCTACGAGGCGGCTAAAAGTTCTTTAACAATGCTTGTCATGGTGCATTCGAATGGCAATGGCAAAATGCCGTAGTACAAGAAAGGGACCAAACGGCCAGTCTTCAAGTTTCAACACTCGTATCAGTAAGTAGAGTATGAACATGTGCGATAGCAGACAGCCGTCACGCTCACACATCATAGGTGTAGTCCATATTTGAAGTCTGCACTGCAAGTGGGAGCCGGAAGGTGGGTCCTAGGACTAGTTGGAAGCGTCCACCAATAGCAGGCCAGAAGGCGTCGTCTCTAGGTTTGACCAGTGGGCCTGCGCACGAGGGCCCGTTGACACTTTGACCGTTGAGCTGGTTGCAGCACAGTACAGATAGACGCTGTAGCAGCGGCTTCCTCGGTCTTGTCAATCTTTACAAACTTTTCCTGCATGTCTCGATCGGTTCTTTCAGAGTTCAGGCCATATCTCCCATACTTTCAGGTTCGTCATGTTTTGTTCAAACGGCAGTTCAGTTTCCCTCGCTCGGCCTTTCGTGCAGTTTCCATGTTTTGTTCAAACGAACAAACGAATACCATTAAATTGTTTGGCTGTAACATTGACGGCGTAAATGGAAACAAATTAAAGCTGGCGGCAATATATACCATTTTGTAATTTGTGCTCAACTCTTTCTCTCTTAAAGATACTACTCAAAGAAAAGAGAAACAACTAACTGATCAAGTGATTTCAGTACTAGTCTTACATACATTCAGTAAACAACTGAAAAGTAATTTCAGTGGCCAAACAGCACGTACTAGTCTTACATTCAGTAAACAACTGACCAAGAGATTTCAGTAGCCAAAGAGATGCTGCCGGGGGCTTGTTGTCGCAGCCCACGTCCACCTCAGCTTGGCCAAATATTGAATTGACCCAAGAGGAAAGCATCAACGCCGCTGCCGCTGCTGCGTCTGCGTGCTCCACAGTCTGACGACCAATCGCCGCAAGAACGAAACTTCTCATTTGGCTCCATGCATGCCCTTGGCCGACTTGGTCTCCCCCGGACGACAGAGACACATCTTTGGATTCACTAGTACCCAAAATCACTTTTGTGGCGGGCAAAAGCTTGTTAGTGGCGGCACGGCTGCCCGTCACTAAAGAAAGGTCACGGATAATCGTGGGCTTTTCGGCGTGGGGCGGTCGTGTGCCGCCACGTGTTACAAGCCGTGGCGGGCGGTAACTCGCCCGCCATAAAAAGAAACTTAACCGTGGCGGGCGTTACGCCGCCCGCCACGGTTAAGATCCTTTTGCGTGGCGGGCGAGTTATGTTACCGCCACGCCTTCAATTTTTTTAAAAAATAAAATACCAATATATATATATATATGTATATATACATATATATATATATATATATACACATGTATCAATCCATACACACATATATATAACACAGACATGTACTCTAATATACATCATATATACATATATATACATCGATTCATATATACAAGTTTCACCGATCGATCGATCGATCCATTAGTTCATATCCAACATGTACTAGTTTCAATTACAACATATCCGTACAAACATTGCGGGCTATATGTTGATTGGATGAAGATAGTCCGTAAGACCTAGCTCTTCCCATCTCCTTAGCGCCCAAACTCTAAAGACAGCCCCAACTCCTTCGTCCCGATTGAAGTACGGCTGTTTTTTCGTGAACTACCATGTCTAGAACGAACTTGCGGATGCGCTATCAGGCGCCTGAACCGCATCTCGTCGGTTGCCCTTTGTATCACCCACCGAACGTGAACGTGTTCCCGCGTCCTTGAGCTGTCGGTAGCTGGATTTGTACCTTCGCAGGCCGGAGGTACTCCGCGCATCGAAGAATCCACACAAGTTTGATCCGTCTCGGTTGTTTGAGGCACTCGCACACAATAAACCGGTGTTATTAGTAATATCGAAGCTATAGCAAGGTAGTCGCATTTCAAGAAAAACTATGTTTCATTTACGTCTTAGGGAAATTTCGCTTGATTTTGAGTCTATCTCCATTGCGCTCCTTACACTTTTGGGATCGACGATCCCAGCAGTTCGGATCCTTCAAGTATTTCTTGTAAGCTATTTGCATTTAAATGCACTATATTGTCAACGATATATGATATTCGACTCTAGTATATAATTGCATAAGGAGTTCATCGATCACTTACAATCTCAAGATTTTTTTTCGAATTGTTGGTAGCCGAGCGGGTTCGTGCCTCGTAGTGAGTCAAAGATAACGGCCCTCCCGCCCCGAGGAAAGATCATGAAACAGATCCAATGTCCTACCATCCCCATTCCATATTGGTAAGGCGGAGAATACATCGAGCCCCATTTTCCTTGACCTTTTTCATCAGCGATATGACGTATTCTCGCTACCTCCAACTTCTTAGCTCTTTCATTCTTATCCCGGATCTTACGTCTTTCCTCGTCCGTCAAGTTGACCAGGTCGGGATGGTCCGCTCTTAGCTTATAACCGACGATCTGTCTCTCACGGATGTGCCATGGAGAGAGGTAAAGAACACCGATGTTTAACCTACGGGCTGCGGCGGCGCACAACCTACAAGGACATGTGGGCGTGGCATAGGTACCTTTGAAAGAAAGAATCTATATACGGATGCAAGGGACATGTGCAAGTAAAATTGCGCTTACATCGTAAACAAGGTGACTTGGGCGACGTCAATGTCCCGTCGACGAAGTAGTCTCGACATGTCATCGAATGTAATCGTGGACTGGAGCTCGATGGGGTAGTGGAAGCACTCCTTAGGAAGAAGGACACCGGCTATACAATCCACGCTTTGCGCACTCCATGTACCATGCATGGAACTTTCGAGTCTCCGGTCCTCGGCATCGATGATTTCGGGCCTTTGGGATCATGAACTTCCCAAACTTCGAAGAGCCGGGGCATTCGTCCGTGACAAACCCCTTATAAGGTGGGGATTTTGGCCTGCAAAAGCGGCGGTACAAATGTTAATTACCTAGGGTTGCGAAAAGGGTAGCTAATAACTTATTACAACTCGTTGTTTCAGCGGTGCATACCTTTCGGATCGAATATCTATTTCTTTGGGCCTCTGGTAGCGGGTACTTGGGTGCTGCGACCTCCTCTTTATCGAATGTGTGCTTTTTCGGTCTTTGGAGGCGTTTGCTAGGTCGAGCTCCTTTACGCTTCCCCGGCGCTTGAGGTGTTGTCCATTGGAGGCCTTGAGTGTAGGACGGGTGTCTCGCTCCCTACTCTCGCCTCGGGACTTGGCACCTTGTGTGGCCCGATTGCTTCCTCGTATATCGGCTGCTCCTCATGTGCCGGCTCCCGAGCACGAGGTGTCGGCTCTGAGTTGCCGGGGCGCCTGAGGTGCCGGCTCTTGAGGTGTCGGCTCCTTAGGCTCCTCGGGTGCCTGCTGATCAGGTGCCGCCTCCTTAGGCTCCTCAGTGCCGGCTCCTTCGTTGTCGGCTCCCGAGGCTCGTCTTGTGCCGGGTCCTTAGCAGGGGGGGGCTTTGGAACCTTGAGGAGGGTCGTTGCCTCCGCCGTCCCCCACCATCTTCATCATCGTCGGAGGAGTCACCATAGGGGTCCGGTGGCGTACTCGGGTCATTCTTTGTCTTCTTTGTTGAGTAGGAAGGTGGAGTCAACGTCGACATATTCAGCTCAATGTCCACCTTCGCCACAAAGCACATTGTAACACGTGAAAGCAGCTCCTAGAGTGTTCACCTCGTTATGACCGGGATAGTTGAAAGGTCCTAAATGGCTAGAGGGGGGGTGAATAGCCTAATAAAATTTTCTACAAAACACTAGACAAACTTGTTAGACTAACAAAAGGCAATAAACGCGTTTGCTCTAGCTCTACTTGTCGGCAAGCCTCCTATTGACAATTCTAGTTGTTATGATCTCTAGTTCACTCACAAGGGCTAAGTCGCTACTTTACAACTAGGTGAACAAGCTATTTACTCTAACAACTAAGCAAGTCTACTCAAACTACACTAGCACACTAACTAAGGAAGTAATGCAAGAGAGTGTAGAAAGGTTATACCACAATGTCGAGGCTAGTCAATCCAATCATGGGAGATGAATAATAATATAGCCAATGAAGCCAATCACCAAGAGACAACGAGAGACAAGTAGAGACTCAAAGATTTAACCCGAAGTTCACTTGAGCACCACTCAAGCTACGTCTCCGTTTGTGTCGACCTTCTCACGTGTGGGTCGGTGTGGAGCTCACTCCAAGCCAAGTGCCTTTAGGCTTACCGCACCCAAAGCAAATGAGAGGTACTCACCGACACGAGCAATGTATTATCTTGCAATTGTCGTCGTCCGACGAGGATGCACGATCCTCTCACAATCACCGGAGGTGGCCAAGAACAAACTCCTTCTCTTGCCAACGCCTCACCACCAATCACCAAGCCGGCTAGGGGTGGTGCTCCCCAAGAGCAACAAGAAATCCTTAGGCTCACAACGATCCTCAAGCGCCACTAGATGCAATGATCAAAGCAAAGTGCACTTGAATCACCTCAACTCACTAGAATGATGCTCTCAAGCAAAGGGAGTGAGGAGGAGGATGTGTGCTCAGCTCTAGAGATGTTAGGAATGATTTCAAAAGTCCAAGAGACCTCCTAGAACCGGCCAAGGGGTATAAATACCCCCACCACGAAATCAACCGTTGGGGTGCAAAGCGCACAAAAAACGGACGGACGGACGACCGACCGGACTCACACCGAGTCCGGTCGGGAGTCGGGCCATCCGAGTCCGGTCACAACCGACAAGGAACTCGCCCCGACCAGCGGCTACCCGGCGTCCGCCGCCGCCGGGCCGAAAGCACCCGGGCGTCCGTCCAGCGTCCGTCCCTGCGTCCGGTGAAATCCGACTGCGGGGCTCTCGCCAGCGCCAGCCCCGGACCGGCCGGGCCCCGGTCACATTTGACCAACTTCCGTCCGTGCGTAAGGTCCGCCACGCGAAAGCGGCGAAAAGTCATCGTTTCGTCGCCGTTCCTTCGCCGTCTTTTCTCCGACATGCTATCCAACAAATATACCAATTTGTGCACGAGGACTAGCATGTTTTTCACCACCAACTTGCATCCGCGCAATAGAAAATATGCATCTCATTTTCTCGAAAGCGCCGAATCCCGCTCGCAAGTTTCGGCGGGAGGGTGAGCGGTTCCCAAACCCAACTCAACCCTACAACCATCACCGCCTTCGTAAATGTGCCAACACCACCACGTGTACATCACCATGTGCTCGTGTGTTAGCATTTTCACAATCAATTTCGAAGGTTAGGTTAGCTCTCTAGGTTAGAATGCATGCAAATGATTTTGAACCTAGAGACACATGAGGATCGATATGTACGATAGTTTTCCCCTCTTTATAGTGCGGCTTATCGATCCTATAATCACTCACACCCTCTATGGTGTCTTGAGTGTAAAATCAAAATGGCCCTATGATATACCTTTGCCTTGAGCCCATTTTGATCCACGATCCACCTCAAGTCATGCACTTGATCATCAATTGAACCATCTCGATCCATCCAACATGACCACCATGCATCACACTTGGCTTGACCAATCTCCAACTAAATCAAACACTTAGCATAGAGATTAGTCTAAGGATGTCATCAATTAGCCAAAACCAATCTAGAGATCTTCAATCTCCCCTTTTTGGTAATTGGTGACAACCCCGCATAAAGATTTTATGATTAAAGGTTTTTGAACCTATCATGGTTGTCCAAGCATTTTGCTTACAATCATAGGATTGGACAAACATAATAAATTCGGTTTTTGGTAGCATGAGCTCCCCTACATGTATGCCTAGAGTTTGGTATAGGCTTTGCATACATGTATGAATATTGAAATTTAGGGAGTGAGCCATGTTACCAAATGATGCTTAAGGTGAAAGAATGGACCTTTGAAGCGTGATACCAATCGAGTTGCGCCTTTCTCACCATACAAGCATCATGGATAACTAGATATTTCATCAAAAACTCAAAGTACCTCGTGAGATCATATTATAAGCATAGGTACTTGAATTTAGAGCGGAAATCAAAATATCTAGTTACCACCTAAGTATGCTAGTTGATCAATCATCAATCAAAGTATCACTAGCATACACCACACAAGCATGTATATAGGAAATTTAAATACATGTGCAAGAGCAAGTCATATGTTAGTGCACAAACAAATGCAACAAATGGCTTATGAGCTTGCTCCCCTACTTGTGTGCTTCAAAAATTTTGATCCCCTTCTAATCTTTATGCACTAATCTCTCCCCTTTGTCAACAATTGACATAAAAGGATTGATCGGGTTCTTTTGATATTGGAAAGATTAGTTTTCAAATTTGGTCAAATTTGGATAGCTTGCCACACATGTAATTCGGTTTGAACCAAAGACAAGCTTCTTCACACACCTCATGAAAGGGTTATCATGTCTATGTTGAATCACATATGACAATATATCCAAATTCAACACTTGAGATTGCAAGCCCACAAGCATGTCATATGTCATCACTAGACCAATCAAACATATAAAACAATAGTGATGGCATATATACATTGAAATTCATTGCTTTTCCATGAATGCAACCTAAGGAACCAAGTTGTATGTCTATATGAGCTAACAAGTCCTTAGATATTATGATGACATGTCAAACAATTTCACCTTTGCTTTGGCTCGGTGGGAGGCATGTCACATATGTGGGGTGCATTCAACTCATATTGGAGAAGTCAAGAATGTTCAATTCATTTCTAAGCTTGCAAAATCTCTTCTCATCAAGTGGCTTTGTAAATATATCGGCAAGTTGATCTTCGGTACCAATTGGATGGATTGCAATATCTCCTTGTTGTTGATGCTCTCTAATGAAATGGTGCCTTATATCAATATGCTTGGTTCTTGTATGTTGCCAGGATTTTGAGTCATCTTGCAAGCACTCTCATTGTCACAATACAAAGGGTACTTTGTTAAAATCAAATCCATAATCCTTCAATGTGGACCTCATCCAAAGTAGTTGACAACAACAACTCCCCGCACTAACATATTCGGCTTCGGCGGTAGAGAGTGTCACACTTGTTTGCTTCTTTGAGGACCATGAGACAAGAGATCTTCCAAGGAATTGGCATGTCCCACTAGTGCTTCTTCTATTGATTTTGCAACCACCATAGTCGAGTCCGAATATCCAATAAGCTCAAAGCTAGACCCCTTAGGGTACCATAAGCCAACATCTTGTGTATGCTTCAAGTACCTCAATATTCTTTTTGTGGCCTTGTAATGACTCTCTCTTGGTGAGGATTGGAATCTTGCACATAAGCACACACTAAACATGACATCCGGTCTTGATGCGGTCACATAGAGTAGACTACCAATCAATGACCGAAATAGCTTTTGATCAACCATGTTGCCTTTGAGATCTTGATCCAAGGTGCCACTTGTACCCATTGGTGTAGATATGCCTTTTGCATCTTGCATATCAAATTTCTTGATCATGTCTCTTATGTATTTGCCTTGGCTAATGAATGTACCATTCTTGAGTTGCTTGATTTGAAGTCCAAGGAAATAAGTGAGCTCTCCAAGCATAGACATTTCAAACTCTTTGGCCATCATTTTTGCAAACTCTTCACAATATGCTTGATTTGTTGACCCAAATATGATATCATCCACATATATTTGCAAGATGAACAAATCCTTGCCAATCTTCTTGGTGAAGAGAGTAGTGTCGGCCTTCCCCATCTTGAAGCCTTTCTTGAGTAAGAAGTCTCTCAACCTCTCATACCAAGCTCTAGGTGCTTGCTTCAAGCCATACAATGCCTTCTTCAACTTGTACACATGATTTGGCTTGTGATAATCTTCAAAACCGGGAGGTTGCTCAACATATACAAGCTCATTGATGAAGCCATTGAGAAATGCACTCTTCACATCCATTTGGTATAACTTGATGTCATGGGCACATGCATAGGCTAGTAAGATTCTAATTGCCTCTAATCTTGCCACCGGAGCATAAGTTTCACCAAAGTCAAGACCCTCAACTTGAGTGTAGCCTTGTGCAACTAGTCTTGCTTTGTTTCTAACCACAATGCCATCTTGATCTTGCTTATTCTTGAACACCCACTTGGTTCCAATGACATTATAGTTGGTTGGTCTTTCCACCAACTCCCACACTTCATTTCTTTCAAAGTTGTTTAGCTCCTCTTGCATTGCCAACACCCATTCTTCATCTTTCATGGCATCATCAATCTTCTCTGGCTCTTTTTGTGACACAAATGCAAAGTGCTCACAAAATGCCGCAAGTCTTCCTCTTGTTTGCACTCTACTAGCAATGTCACCAACAATTTGATCAATTGGGTGATTTCTAGCAACACTTGTATTTTGGAGTATTGGTAGTTGATTGCTTGAACTTGGTTGATCACTTGATGTGTCTTGCACTTGAGAAGATGTACTAGCTTGTTGATCTTGCACTTGAGAACCACTAGCTTGACCCATTGGAGATGAGAGCACTTGATCTTTGTCATCATCTACATCAATCACTTGAGTTGGCTTGATGTGCCCAATGTCCATGTTCTTCATTGCATCTACCAATTGAGTTCCACCAACATCATTGTGATTTTCTTCTTCATCTTGAGACCCATTGGTTTCATCAAACTCAACATCATGCACTTCCTCAAGTTGACCACTAGTGCTATTCCACACTCTATATGCTTTGCTTGTAGTGGAATAACCAAGCAAGAAACCCTCATCACACTTCTTGTCAAACTTGCCCAATCTAGTGCCTTTCTTCAATATGTAGCATTTGCAACCAAAGACTCTAAAGTAAGCAATGCTTGGCTTTCTTCCATTCAAGAGCTCATAAGGAGTCATGCTCATCATTGGATGACAATATAACCGGTTGATGTAGTAACATGCCGTGTTGATTGCTTTCGCCCAAAAGGATTGACTCACATCATATTCACTAAGCATTGACCTTGCCATATCCATGAGAGTCCTATTCTTCCTCTCAACCAACCCATTGGATTGTGGTGTGTAGGTAGGTGAGAATTCATGTTTGATGCCATAATCATTGCATAGCTCTTCAATTCTTGTGTTCTTGAATTCACTACCATTGTCACTTCTCACTTTCTTGATGGTAACATCATATTCATTACACACTTGCTTGAGAAATGTCTTGAAGATGGAATATGTGTCACTCTTGTCATTGAGAAAGAATACCCATGTGTATCTAGTGAAATCATCCACAATCACAAATCCATATTTGTTGCCTCCAATGCTAGTGTATGTGGTTGGACCAAATAAATCCATATGCAACAACTCAAATGGCTTGCAAGTGCTCATGAAATTCTTCTTAGGATGAGTGTTGCCCACTTGCTTGCCGGCTTGACATGCACCACATAGCTTGTCCTTTTCAAACTCAACTCCATCCAAGCCTCTCACTAGGTTGTGCTTCACAAGCTTGTTCAATTGCTTCATGCCAACATGTCCTAGTCTTCTATGCCATAGCCAACCCATGCTTGATTTGGAAAGCAAGCATGTACTCAAATTTGGTTCACTTGTGCCAAAGTCAACTAGATAGAGATTGTCATGCCTAAAGCCTTTGAACATCAACTTTGAATCTTTCATGCTAACAACCTCAATGTCATCAACCCCAAATATGCACTTGAAACCAAAGTCACAAAGTTGTGCCACCGAGAGCAAGTTGAATTTCACCTTGTCAACATGTGCTACATTGGATATGCTCAAATCACTTGTGATCTCAATCTTGCCATGACCCTTGATCTTGCCTCTACTATTATCACCAAATGTGATGCTACCACCACTTTTGCTTGTATCAAACGAATTGAACATTCTTGCATCACCGGTCATGTGTTGAGTGCACCCACTATCAAGAATCCAATGCCTCCCTCCGGACTTGTAATCCACCTACAAATCAAATCAATAAGATTTAGGTACCCATCTTTGCTTGGGTCCTTGGAGGTTAGTCACCAAAGCCTTTGGCACCCAAATGGACTTCTTTTTTGGTCCCACAATTGGCGTACCAATGAACTTTGCCTTCACACCATTCTCCCTCTTGGTAAGCAAATAGCAAGAATCAAAACAAATAGATTGCACTTTGTTTGCTTTCTTGTTGGTGTTCATTTTAGCACATTTTTGCTCTAGATGCCCAACTTGCTTGCATCTTTGGCAATAGGAACCGTTGCTCTTCACAAAGCTAGGCTTTGGAGTCACAAGGGCCTTCTTGCCCTTCTTGGGGATATACCCTAGACCTTCCTTGTTAAGGGAAAATCTTTGGCTACCCAAGCACATTTTAGCAACTTGGCATCCCCACCATATGCCTTACCCAAGGCGTGGGTGAGCTCATCCACCTCTCTTTTGAGAGTCTCATTCTCAACTAATAATGATGAATCTAAAACCTTTTCATCACTACTAGTGGAGGTAGAGTGGGTTGATGTGGATGTGGAGGGTATGCTTGGTTCTTCAACATCAACCACAAATGGTTCATCTATAATGTCACATGTTGAACCAACATTCCTCTTGGATACCAAGACAACCTTGTCACTCTTAGCTACTAGCAAGGAATGAGCTTTTTCAAGCTTTGTGTGAGCAAGTTGAAGATCCTCATGTTCTTCCTTTAAACACTCATAGGATGCTTCTTGCTCCCTAAGGCTCTTTTCAAGAGAGGCAACTCTCTTTTCCAAGGCCATACATTCCTTTGCTTTAGCTATGAGAACAATGTTAGCTTGCTCCATTGCCTCAAACATTTCATCTTTAGTGGGTTCATTTGATTCATCATATTCATCCTCACTATCATATTTTACTTCATTAGAGGATGGTTCATCATATACCTTGGTGGCCTTAGCCATGAAGCATGAGCCGGAGGATGAGTCAAATAGAGAGGACTTGTCTTGATCAACTAGAGCCATCATAGCCTTGCCCTCTTCTTCTTCATCGGACTCATCACTATCCCATGTCACAATGAATGCACCATCCTTGCCTTGCTTGAAGGTGGCCTTGTTCTTGCCCCTTCTTCGGTCTTTGTTGTTGTTCTTGTCCTTCCTATGAGGACAATCCTCAAAGATGTGATCGGGACTATCACACTTCCAACATAGCCTCTTGTCATCATTGCCCTTGAAAGTGTCCTTCTTCTTGTAGTTCCCAAATCTTCTCTTGTACTTGAGCATGGTGCCAAATCTCTTGACAACCAAGGCAAGTGCTTCATCAACCTCTTCTAGGCCGGATACATCACATTCTTCTTCTTGAGCCTTTGCCTTGCCCTTGCATGAAGTAGAGGATGCCTTGAAAGCAACAACCTTCTTCTCCTCTACCTTCTTCTCTTCCTTCTTCTCTTTCTCATCAATGTTGTGATCATACTTGTCAAATGTTAACACTTCTCCAAGTAGATCATTTGGCTTCTTTGAATCAAGCCCATCTCTTTGTAGCATGAGGATCAACATCTTGAATCTTGAAGGTAGGCTAATCAAGAACTTGTGACAAAAGTCTTGATCTTGTGTCTTGTAGCCCAATGTCTTGAGATCATTGACTATCACTTGTAGGCGATGAAACATCTCAAGAATTGTTTCACCATCCTTCATCTTGAAGGTCTCAAACTCACTCTTGAGTCCATAAAGCTTGGCACTCTTGACAACTTTTGTGCCTTCATATGTTTCACTTAGCCTTGTCCACACTTCACTTGCACGATCCAAGTCCTTGATGCCTTCAAAGATCTTTGCATCGATGGCATTGTATATTGTGTTGAGTGCCATTCGATTGCAAGTCCGGTTGGCTCTATCCTCATCGGTGAGCTTGGTGGGATCAAGGATGACATAGTCATTCTCCGTCACCTCCAATACTCTCTCATGTATGGAACCGAGGTACATGGTCATCTTCCTCTTCCAATGATCAAAAGAACTCTCACCATCAAAGTGAGGCGGTTTACCCCCAACATGGTTGAATGCTATACTAGCCATATCTTGCACCGAAGGGTGTTAATCCTTGCTAAAACGGTGACCACGGCTCCGATACCACTTGAAAGGTCCTAAATGGCTAGAGGGGGGGTGAATAGCCTAATAAAATTTTCTACAAAACACTAGACAAACTTGTTAGACTAACAAAAGGCAATAAACGCAGCGTTTGCTCTAGCTCTACTTGTCGGCAAGCCTCCTATTGACAATTCTAGTTGTTATGATCTCTAGTTCACTCACAAGGGCTAAATTAAGCTACTTTACAACTAGGTGAACAAGCTATTTACTCTAACAACTAAGCAAGTCTACTCAAACTACACTAGCACACTAACTAAGGAAGTAATGCAAGAGAGTGTAGAAAGGTTATACCACAATGTCGAGGCTAGTCAATCCAATCACCGGGAGATGAATAATAATATAGCCAATGAAGCCAATCACCAAGAGACAACGAGAGACAAGTAGAGACTCAAAGATTTAACCCGAAGTTCACTTGAGCACCACTCAAGCTACGTCTCCGTTGTGTCGACCTTCTCACGTGTGGGTCGGTGTGGAGCTCACTCCAAGCCAAGTGCCTTTAGGCTTACCGCACCCAAAGCAAATGAGAGGTACTCACCGACACGAGCAATGTATTATCTTGCAATTAAATGCGTCCCGACGAGGATGCGCGGTCCTCTCACAATCACTTGGGAGGTGGCCAAGAACAAACTCCTTCTCTTGCCAGCGCCTCCACCAATCACCAAAGCCGGCTAGGGGTGGTGCTCCCCAAGAGCAACAAGAAATCCACCGGCTCTCAGCGATCCTCAAAGCGCCACTAGATGCAATGATCAAAGCAAAGTGCACTTGAATCACCTCAACTCACTAGAATGATGCTCTCAAGCAAAGGGAGTGAGGAGGAGGATGTGTGCTCAGCTCTAGAGATGTTAGGAATGATTTCAAAAGTCCAAGAGACCTCCTAGAACCGGCCAAGGGGTATAAATACCCCCCCACCACGAAAATCAACCGTTGGGGTGCAAAGCTGCACAAAAACGACTGGCCGGGGACCGACCGGACTCACCCGGTGAGTCCGGTCGCGAGAGTCGATCCAGTCCGGTCACAACCGACAAGGAACCTGGCCCACGACCAGCGGCTACTTGGCGTCCGTCATTTGCTTCGGTCGAGCACCGGGCGTCGATCAGCGTCCGGCCCCTGCGTCGGTGAAATCCGGCCTGCAGGGGCTCTCGCCACGACCGACCACCGGACGGGCGTCGGTCACATTTGACCAGCTTCGATTCGGTCGCGTCCGTCCGCGCCCGAGCAGCGAAAAGTCATCGTTTCGTCGCCGTTCCTTCGCCGTCTTTTCTCAGGCATGCTATCAACAAATATACCAATTTGTGCACGAGGACTAGCATGTTTTCACCACCAACTTGCATCCGGCGCAATAGAAAATATGCATCTCATTTTTCTCGAAAGCGCCCGAATCCCGCCCGCAAGTTTCGGCGGGAGGGTGAGCGGTTCCCAAACCCAACTCAACCCTACAACCATCACCGCCTTTCGTAAATGTGCCAACACCACCACGTGTACATCACCATGTGCTCGTGTGTTAGCATTTTCACAATCAATTTCGAAGGTTAGGTTAGCTCTCTAGGTTAGAATGCATGCAAATGATTTTGAACCTAGAGACACATGAGGATCGATATGTGCGATAGTTTTCCCTCTTTATAGTACGGCTTATCGATCCTATAATCACTCACACCCTCTATGGTGTCTTGAGTGTAAAATCAAAATGGCCCTATGATATACCTTTGCCTTGAGCCCATTTTGATCCACGATCCCCTCAAGTCATGCACTTGATCATCAATTGAACCATCTCGATCCATCCAACATGACCACCATGCATCACACTTGGCTTGACCAATCTCCAACTAAATCAAACACTTAGCATAGAGAGATTAGTCCTAAGGATGTCATCAA
Organism: Hyparrhenia diplandra; assembly: GCA_015847255.1. Classification (NCBI taxonomy): domain Eukaryota; kingdom Viridiplantae; phylum Streptophyta; class Magnoliopsida; order Poales; family Poaceae; genus Hyparrhenia; species Hyparrhenia diplandra. Next base: position 192,917 of record JADLZK010006533.1, read on the forward strand.
TTAGCCAAAACCAATCTAGAGATCTTCAATAGTCCGGCTCCGGTCTTCATGTTTCGGCGCCACGAACCCAATGATGACTTCAAGCACATTCGGAGGGATCTCGCGGCGCTTCGTACTCTTTGCAAGATCAGGGAGGAAATACCACCCCCTTGGCCACTACCTTTTTCTTGCCCAACCCGCCGGCGGGTATCAACATATTGCATGGTGTCTCTTCGGTGATATCATCCACCGGGTCTGTCGGTCGCCAGCCAGAGGTTCTTTGGGGTTCTTTGGGGTGGGCACCGGCATACCGGCCGTTGCGGAACATACGCTTCCGGACTCGACCATCCGGGGGTCGTTGCTCGTGAGAGGGCCTCTTTGATGGACCGCGGTGATCATTTCTTTGCAAGGCCTCATCACGCCCTTCCCGTCTCGACCCTCCTTGTACCTCCGCCTCGTGTGATGCGAGGCAAGATCCGACCGCCACGAGCCCACCGTCGCCCAACTCTTCACGGAGCTCATGCCGCGGACGCGGCCGCGATGCTTCGGAGTTTCCCAAGGCCACCGTCGGTGGATCGTGTCCCCGGCGAATCTCGAGGGTCCCATTGTTCTTAGCCGTAGTGGCCTCTATGACCTTCTTCTCGACCTCCTTCATGCGGGCTTCGGCCTCACGGCTTCTTGGGCTTGTGGGCGTAGAGGAAGTCGGGTCCTTTCATCACAACCCTCATCACGGATCCGGCTCTCCGGCTTCTGTCTTTTACGTTCTTCCGCCCGCCGCGCCGGCTTGTGTCCGGCGTGCACCCAACTTGCCCAAGTAGTGGGGAAGTTTGTTCCGTTTGGCTAGCTTCGGAGAACTTCGCTCTTCGCCTTTGCTTCGGCGTGTTTAGCCTTTTGCGTAACTCTTCCCATACTTCTTCCGAGATCATGTTGTACTTGGTGAAGGGTAGGCGTCCTTTCTTGTAAAAGTCTGCGTTGAGCCTATACTTCAGTTCGGAAGCTTCTTCCTACGAGGAAGTTTACATCTTCTTTGCACCTTTTCCATATCGGCGCTTTGGCGGATGGGGAACCGTTTGAAACCTCGCCAAACACCCATAACTTGTCGGTGTTGGGGGCGGCTTTCGATCTTCGATAAGAATGGAGACCTTATCCTTCACGAAACACGACACCCGAGTCTTTGTACTTCGGGCGATGACTTCGGGAGGCAAGGTGGCTCGCCTAGCGGCCCCAACTCTTGAATGACAAGGACCTCATTGATCTTCTTACGCCTCCCACGGTCTCCCCTTCTCCGCCCGGCTTGTCTCCCTTTGCTTTGCACGAAGAGGTGGCCGTGGGCCGAAGGGGGTTGTTGCTAGAGCTGCTTGTGGAGGGGCGGTGGCGGGGCCGTTCAGCCTGTACTTCCTTAACCCGGCGCTTCTTGCTTGGTGCTTCGTCCCTCGGGTTGAAATTAGGATCTTCTTCCTCCTCGATGCGTTTCCTTCTACCCTTACACGGGCTATCACGAGGCTCCGCTATGCGTACTCGGGTAGTACCAGTCGCCGCCACTTCGTTGCTAGAGCTAGGCTTACTCCCATTCAAGCTCAGGCCGTTCTTGTTCATTCGCCTTTTCAAGCCGAGGTCTGTTCTTGTTCATTCGCCATTTCAAGCTACAAATATATAGTGCTTTAGTACTATAGTATATAGGAGGAGTACACAAGCGTAATTCAAAATTGCGGAAAGAGAGAAATAAAAAGATTGGCTCGAGATATAGCCCCCTTGTGATCACATCGCTTCTAAACTCGGGTTGCTTTGTACAAGCCGCCCTAGTTTAGAAGCTTCCAAGTATAGGGAGACATTCAATCATCATATTTGCCTCGGCCCCAATAATTAAGTTCATTTCATTGCATATATGCCTTTGCCTCAGCACTAATGGGTTCACATCATTGCATATATATCTCCAAACGACCAATGTAAAAATAGGGAGCAGAGGTAATTTCAAACCAAGCCAATCAATTCAAACAAAAAGAGTAGTAGGCAAAGCATTGACAAATATATGGAATTAAGGGGAAAACCCATGACTAATCGGTTTAAACATGGACAAAGCAAAGTAGCTAAGGCAATAAAGTGACAACACATAAGTCGTGGTAGCTAGTGCATGGACAAGTTCATGGACAACAATAGCTAAGTCGTGGTAGCTAGTGCATAGATAAGTTCATGTCAACATAGACAACATGACAAGTAGCATGTCCAAATTACGAGAAAAATTAAGGCATGTCCACCAAGCCAAAGTTAAGCACCAATCCATATCAACAACCAACGGCTAGCAATTAGGTATCCAAATTCAGCTAGGTACCATTAATTAACATATATACAAAGACTCAAGTGAGCTAAGGCATGTCCAAATTAATTTGAAATGACATGTTGAAGTGAGCAAAGTCATGTCCAAATTACGTAAAATTAAGGCATGTCCAAATTACGAAAAATCGTAGTACTAGCTACTAGCCATAACCAAAAATGAGTTCAAATTGGAATTCAAAAATAGAGATGGACACTAGCTCAGTGGAATCCAAAACTAAGGCAACACTAGACCACTAGTTTATTCTAAGCCAAGAGGTAAAAATAGAGCCAACACCCAAAATTCAACATAATTAGACCAACGGTTTAAATTCAGAGCAGCCATGGTAAAAATAGAGCCAACAGATAGGTACATAGATAACCAATCATAGGATTAGGCAAAAATAGAACCAACAATTTAAATTGGAATACAAAAATAGAGGCAAAAAACAGAGGATTGGGCCAATCATATGCTCAGCTAATTTGTTGCAATTTGCATCATGGACAAAGTGACATTTATATGCTAAGTATCAAGTTTAAGCATCACAAAGCTAAGTTTCAAGTTTAAGCATCTCGGTGTCAAAAATCATAGAGAGATAACCAAAAATCACAGAAATTGCATTCCAGTGAGGGCAACACCATATATACCATCAAAAACAATGCAATTTCAAACCCGATGCGCCTTCGGTGGAGTGGGAGGAAAGAGGTAGAGATCGATGCCGGGCGGGCAAGGCACCACCGAGAAGAGGATGGAGCAGGGTCGACGCCGGCAAGCACCACAGAGCAATCACGGCGACGGGACGGGCACCACGAGCACCACGACGGACGGAGATGGCGCACCAGCCAGCGAAGACGAGCACCACGAGCGCGGTGGCCTTCCCAGTTAGGGTTCCGACAGGACGGATCTGGGACGGCGCACGGGGCGAGGACGGAGACAGTGATGGGGCCGGCCGGGGACGGGGACGGCGGACGGACGGGCACCACGGGCACCACGGGCACCACGGCGGACGGGGACGGGCAGCACGGGCACCACGGCGGATGGAGACGGGCGCAGTTGACGACGACGGCGGCGTTAGGTTTCCGGACGGCGGAGTAGAGGAGGATGACGGGCGAGGACGGAGGCGCGGACGGGACGGGACGGGACGGGGCGCGGGATGGGGGCAAGGACGTGGCGGTGACAGGGCGCGGCAAGGCGGCGGCGGTGGGGAAAAATCCGCAGCCTCTTCGAGGTCGAATTGAATCCGTCGAAGACTTGGCGCCCGGGAGCGGGGCGCGTCGGTTTTATAGGCGGAGACTTTTACATGGCGGGCGCACTACGATGCCCGCCACGTAAATATTATCCGCGGGCGGGCGTATAAGGATGCTCGCCACGTAAAATATTATCCGTGGCGGGCGTTTATGGATGCCCGCCGCGTGTAATATTTTCGAGAAGAGATAAGTATTCTTATAAATTGATATAAAATGGTTATAAATTGTTATAAAATGGTTATAAATTTTTATAATTTGTTATAAATTGTTATAAATTGTTATAAATTGTTATAAATTGTTATAAAATGGTTATAAATTGTTATAAATTGTTGTAAAATGGTTATGATGCCCGCCACGTGTGAACTTTTCATTTTTTGAACTTTTCACGCCTCGAAATATGAAATTTGAATTTTTACACATTAGGACGACATTTGAAGCACTAGACGACCATGATTTAAAAAGTCATGAACACGGAAACTTAATAACTCATCAAGATCTAAATTTCATATATATATATATAGGTCATTTTTGCATACGACAAATTGTTACAAACGTGTAGTTCAAAATTACTAGTCTCCCATGTAGTTTTCTCAAACTCATTGTGAGATATTTGTATCATTTTGGACTATTGTTTACATCGTAATAACCGCAATTACATATCATTTTGGTCTTTGGTGCATTGGTGGTCTTCTTTCGCCATCGGGGCGGGTCCATGGCATCATTTTAGTCTTGTCGGGATTGATTCTGTCCTCCAAAGTGCCTTCATCTTTTTGGAAAATCTGTAAAGAGCTTGAACTCATCATAGTTGTTGTATGTTTCGGGACTCTGGACCCCATCGGCCCCACGATCCGGCCGCTTTCCCGCCACGACAATATGTCTATTTATGTTCTCCGCGTTCATGTAGTAGGCTACTTGTGCGACATCCGATGCAAGCACCCATCGATCATCTTTGTACGCACACTTTGAAGGTTCACGGTGGTTAGCCCAAAATCGCCCACTAGAATCGCCGAAGGCTTGACCCATCGGCAACGGAAAAACGTTACTGTAGGTTACCGCCATAGTCAAGTTCCCATATTTCTTCGACTTGTGCGAAGCATGTCATCTTCTCCCCCGTCACGCTGTTCCTCGCCCTCATATCGAACACCGCTATTACGTGATGCACTCTTCTTGTCCTTTTCTTTTTGTGTGGAACCTGTACCCGTTGACATCATACCCTTGCCACGTGGTGACCCGCATGGACGGCCCCGACACAAGCTTCTTCACGCCTACGCATCACCTCACGGGGGAATGTTCCGCTTTTGGAGCCACCGGAGGAAAGTGCTCTTGTGTTCCTTCTACGCCCGATCATTCATTGGACAGTTCTTGCGCTTGCTACTTGCACGGGCGGAGCTCTTTGAGGTGCTTTTTCACGTATCCGTCCATGATCACCAATTGATGAAGGATGCTGTAGTGAGCGTCTAGCACTTTGTGCCTATGTATGTCGGTGCGTGCTTTTCGCCCGCGCACCCCATCCCCGAGGTTCTTCCTTCATGTTGATGCAATGGAAGCCCAATAGCCCTCCCATCTTTTATGTACTTCACACACCGTTCCGCGGCCTCCCGACTTGTGTATGCCTCGATCATAGAGCCCTCCGGGTAAGCGGTTATGATTGAATCGATTGAGGGTAGACATTAGTCGCCCCGTGGTCCACATCGCTTTGTAGGTACACGGGTCCCAACTGTTCAATCTGATCAACCATGTGCATCATTAGGTGTGGCATAATGTCGAAGAACGGCGGTGGGAAACACATCTCTATCTCGGCACATTGTTTCAGCGATGAACTCTTTTCAAGCGCGGGCAGATCCGCTTTGGCAATTACCTTACGGTTGATTTGGTTAAAGAAGTATGAAATCCTTGTGACCACCATCTTCACGTATTTTTGACGAACGGCTTTGATCACAATTGGAAGGAACACCGTCGGCATGATGTGAGCATCGCGGCGCGTTGAAGTTCGTCATTGTGAGGTCTTTCATGGATACCGGACTCTTGATGTTGGAAGAGAAACCCGTCGGTACCTTGATACCCCGCATCAACCGACACATAGCCAACTTTCGCCTCTCGTTAGGTTGTAGGCCGCACTGGGAGTTCGACTTTACCGTTCGGAAGCCGTGTAGCGTGAATTTCGTCGGATGCCCATGTCGGCAAGATCCCGACGTGACTTCACACCATCCTTCGTCTTGGTCTTGATATCCATCAGAGACCGATCTCGCCAAGACATTTTTCTCAAGGTGCATCCGATCGATCGCGTGGGGTGTATGCAAAGTATCTTCCAAGACTTTAGATACTTGAAGAAGATTGACTTCTTCTTGAAAGGAACGGCCGGAGGCGCTCCTTCCTCCGGTTTATCCCTCTTTTGCTTCTTTGTCTTGGAGGTGCCGTCTTCCTTATCATCGTCTTTCTTCTTCTTCTTCTTTCCAAACTCGCACTCCAAGTCCTTCACCATGTCAAACACCTTCGGGACCATAACTAGTCGGTGCCGGGCCGAGGTTTCGATTCGCCCCTTGTTGTCAAAGTACACATTCATTTTGGATCTCTCGTACCTATGCTTGCCGCAGAGGAAGCGTCGCGTGTTCCATGTACACGGTTTTCTTTGGATCCCTTCGGGTAAGTGGGAGCAGGTTTCTTCAATGCAAGCTACACAGCGGTCTTCCCTTTAATCTGCCCCGATAATGAAAACAGGCCGGGGTAATCAGTGATGGTGACAAAGATGATGGCACGAAGAGTGAACTTCTCCTTGCGGTACGCATCAAACATGCTGACCCCATCATCAAACAGTACCTCCATCTCCTCCATGAACGGCTCCAGGAACACATCTATATCGTTCTGCGGGCCGCCGGTCCGTAAATGAGCATGGTGAGCAAAACATACCTGCGCTTTTGACAAAGATGTGGAGGTAGATTGTACATGGTGAGGACGACCGCCACGTGCCGCGCGCGTGCTGCTCAGTCACCGAATGGGTTCATTCCGTCGGTACTCAATGCGAACCGAACGTTCCTGGGCTCCTCTGCAAAGTCAGGGTAGGCGGCGTCGAAGTCTTGCCACTGCTTAGCATCCGAAGGGTGCCGTAGATTCCCGTCATCCTTCACACGATCGCTAGATGCATGCCACGCCATGTGCTTAGCATCCTCAGGGTTCCCATAGAGAGCCCGCAGGCGATCAGTGACCGGAAGGTACCACATTGACAGCGCTGGACGTTTCCTCTGCGTGTAACCTTCCTCTTCCTCGTCCTGCGTTGACATGATCTTCTTCGCGCCGCCTTTGGTTTTCTTTCGCCCCCTTCTTCTTCTTTCTCGCCCGCCCCTGTTTCCTCATCGGCGTCATCGTCCACGCGACATCCGGCATTCCGCTTGTATCGACTAGCGCCCACAGTCGCGGACAAACTGGTCAAATTCTCGCATCGACGCCCGATATAGGATACGATGGTTGGGGCAGGCATCGAACTTCTTCACTTTCATCGCCATCGGGCGGATCAACTTCTTAGCGCGACGTGCTAGCAGGAACCTTGTTAGGCGATGGATACGTCGAGGCCAGGTAACTTACGAGCTCATTGAAGCTAGTGTCAGACCAGCCATGGCGAGACTTCAACATCAGCAAGTTCAGGGTAAAACTCAGCGCCGTGCAACCCTCCGGACTGTCTTTGTAAAGAGGATCAACTGCTGCCTGCTTCATCTGTTTGAAGTTTTCCAACCATCTCGGGCACCCAAACCAGAATGTCGTCCTCACCGAGTCGGTTGACCAAATCTTCAAAAACCCGGACATCCTCGGGGCTGCGTCATAGGATTCTCCCCGCCGCCGTCCCCTCCACCACCACCACCGTCATCGTCGTCATCGCCGACGTCGGCCGTGGTTTCGAACAAATCGATGGAATTGGACCGGCCGGGTGGACTTTTCGGCATCGCATCGGCCGGAGGACCGCTCGTACTGGTGGATCGAAGGGTGGAACTTCTTCGCCGTGAAAAGTCCAGACCAAATAGTCACTGACGAAGCCATGCATGATTAGGTGAGATCGCACGACGGTGTCAGAGAACGCTTTCAGATTCTTGCATTTTGCGCACGGACAGATGATCAGCCTCTTTTGAATTATTCATTTGTATTAGGTCGCCGCCGAGCAACAAACTTCTTCACCTCATCAAAGTATTTGTCATCAACCCTCTTCATCTCATACATCCATTGGGCTCGGTGCCTCTCCATCCCGATCGATCCCTCGCTCTTCCAAAAAGCTTAATTAGTGCCGTTACATAATACTCAAAAAAAAAAAAAGGAGAACAAAGTCCCACCATAGAATCTAGATCTAGAGAAAGGCGTTTTTCTCTCCTCCAAAACCAAAAAAATGATGAAGATGCACCGAGAGATCTAGATCTAGAGAAAGGCGTTTTCTATCTCCTCCAAACCAAAAAAAAAAGAAAAGTCCCACCATAGATCTAGATCTAGAGAAAAGGCGATTTTCTCTCTCTCCTCATGTGTCTCTAGATTTAGAGAGGGGATGAAAAAGAGGGAAAGAAAGATCAAAAGAGGCATTATAACTGACCAATTAATGTCTTCTCCTCCACCAAATCAAAGCCAAAACACCCAAATCAAAGTTTTTGTCAGTTTTTGGATCAAAACCTCCCCCACAAGAGTTGGAAGAGGAAGTTCGTGGAGAAGATGAAGGGGCGGCCGTCCAGTATTTATAGGCTGCGGCCTTTTACGTGGCGGGCGCCCTAACATGCCCGCCACGCAAAAGAAGCAGCGGCAGCGGGCGGGGCGCCCGCAACGCGCCCGCCACGGTTAAGATATTTTACGTGGCGGGCGCGTTGCAGCCCGCCACAAAAAAAGATAGGAGCTGCCCCCGAAGCCGAACAGGGGCCATATCTTTTCCGTGACGGGTTCAAGTTACGCCCGCCACGTAAAAGATATGGCCCCTGCTCGGAAAATCAATTCGTTACTAGTGATTTGCTCCAGCATATCCATCGATGTCGATCGAGATGCGATGCATTGCTCTTACTTGTAAGCTCTGACTGAAACAGTAGTATATAGTAGGGCATCGAGGCGAGGCTACCTCTCCGGATTGGATGCAGATGCAGTCGGGTCCTCCATCAATCAATTATATGGAGTCGTAGAGCTCGTGCTGTGTCGTTGTCGACAGTGAGACATAGTACTACGCTGATGTGTTTTCGCGGCGCAAGGGCATCTAGCAGGATGCTTCTTCCTATATGCCTTACAGAAACGTTTTTTTTTTTTTTTTCATTTGATAGATTCGCACAAGGACTCAAGTGTGCTAGATATAGTAGTATATTTGACCACAAAACGCTACCTGTTCTTGCACTTGTTTTTTTTTTTTTTCTCTCTCTCTCTCTAACCATAAACTTCGTTGGATTCCTGTACGGGATATGCACTGTCACAAAATTTGAGATTCAAACTCAATTTGCAAACATTCATATGAAAATAACAGATTTCACTTGTATATGCGCTACTAAAAATCATGGAATTATGCCCTCGAGTGCATATGCATGTGAAATATGTTGTTTTCATATGAATTTTTACAAAATGATTTGAATCTCAAATTGTGTCACAATATGCACATCTATAGGTGCATTATTGGTGTGCATAGTTTCATTTTTTTTAAAAAAAAAACTCCTAACTATGCTTTTGCAAACGTTTTTCATTATTTCATCAACGATGTAGTTTGCACGGAGTATTTTGCCAACAGGTTCCCAACCTGAAAGTGTCCCTTAAAATCAACTTGACACAGTAATAAATCATCACATTCCCAACCTGAAAGTGTGTGCAACTTTTATACGCCTCTGAACTAGCCAAACCGTACGTACGTCGGTTAATTTCTTAATTGTACCGGGTAGCAATTGGGCTCGTAGGGAGTTCAAAATAAAATCTCACTAGAGCTGGCCTGGTCACACGACAAAGCCTTGCGGGGCACTTCATCGCCCGGAAGACATCAGCAATGAAACCTACATTTTCGTTTTCACACGCGGTTATTAATTCGTCATAACGCACGTGTCACTGTAACTCGTACTGACATCGTCTATGAAGACTAACGCAAATCAATCCGCGTCACAACTGCTCGTGTATTCTATATATGGTACCATGCACCAAGTCGTGTACGCTCTTTTCCCTTTTGGATAACGGAACAAAAACATCCTGCTTAAGGAGGAAATCAGACCCCAATTATTGCGAGTTCGCTACTTAAAAAAGTTTAAATCAAGTCTGAAGGTTATTAAAATCAAGTGCCATCCTTATTTTCGATACCCAACCACTACACCTTGGTCCTTTTGTTGGCAAACGGTAGCCCATTTGACGATCCTATATTTCATTTTGCTAGAAAAACGAGCATGTCTACCCAACACCCATGTATTTTTAGGAGTTCCAACACATGAATTTTTTTAGCTATTGGATGAAGATCCAACAGCCTCAAACCTTCTTCTTTTTTTTCCTCCAGCTTTCTTCTTCCTTCAGCCATAGATCACAGATCACAAAAGACAATATTTTTCTATAGAAGGACATATCACAATTTTTTTTATATTCAAGCGCAATCACAGATCATAAGAAACAATTTATATATATAGAAGGTAGAGACAATCACAGAGGGTGGGAAAGAGGAGGAGGAGCCGGATCCGACTGCTATGGCCGGCGCGGTGGAGGTGGCCTTGGGTCGCCAAATTGGCGTAGGGATACAAAGGACCAGAGGGAGGGCGAAGATGTCGGGGGGCGGAGGACCAGAGGGACGAGGAAGAAGGTGGAGAGGGGGAGTTGGAGGGTGCATGGGCCCCATTGTCATAGGCACTGAAAAATTCATGAGTTGGATGGACAAAAACACAAGGGTGTTGTCCTCATTAGAAAAATCGATTAAAACTAGCCTACAGCCATAAGATGACATCTCGCCCTTCTAGTTGCTCAATTGTTTCTCAAATCTATCCTCAGCTGTCTTCCAATCTTTAATTTACTTAGCTTCTTACATGCATGGGGATTAATCCTAGACATGGGAATGGGAGAAAGCCAACTTTGCAACCAAAAAAATGGGAATACCGTGACTCACACTCTTTTCCTTGCTCAAAACAGAAGATCTCACTCTTATGGAAGTTTATCATTAGATCTGATAATTGCTCGAAGGTACATAAAAGTAGTTTTATGTTCTTTGCTTGCTCAATATCATGACCTATAAAGATAATCATATCATCTGAATACTATCGAATAGACTCCATCCACAAGATGTGAGATAATCCCCTCAACTTGACCATTCTCCTTAACTTTAGATACAAGGATTGACAACGTATCCACCACTACGTTGAATAGTATGAGAGACAGCGGATTCCCCCATCGAAGCCCATTCACCAAGTCGCGTACTACGTAGCCTGTAGCCTATAGTATTCTAACCAATCAAATCAAACGTGCTTGCAGAAACAGCTGGGGTTCCTCATCATCCCCTGGCCGAGTTGAAGTTCAATGCAAGGTCCCCGGCGCTCTCCACGACGTACGGCGTGCCGTGACGGCGACGGGGCACAAGAACCGCGCGCCGATTCGTCCCTGGAGCGACTTCCCAGAGACCAAATCAGTCTGAAAACGTCTGCTTCATCGAACAATTGAACTGATCTCGATGGTCCGACCCCGTCCTTTTAAGTTTCCCAGTAGGCAATAGCAATTAGCTGATGGAAAAAGTCGTTTACACGCATCAAATGACACTGCTGGCGACCAAGCCGTCCCCTATTACAGAGAGACAAATAAAGTGCATGCATATGCATGTGTGTACCAATTGTCAAAGCAGGATAACGATTGATTGGGTGCACTGATTGATCGAGTTCTATGCATGATATCTCTTCCTCTCTGAATATCCAACGGGAAAACAAAAAAGATTGCTATGACATCGTCGTCTTGTGAACTGGGTTTTCCCCAAAGGAGAAAGGAGCTAGCGACCTTATAAAATCCAGAACGTTGGAGCAAGCACTACGGGAGTACATACAGACTGTGTAAAAAGTTACGGCTCGTTCCAACTGCTCCACTAATCCGGATGTATGGTTATTGTCAGCGATAGAATCGATCTGCCTTTATTTAGTCCTCCGGATAAACAACAACGTGAGGAAATGGTCTAAAGTTCTTGGTAGCTGACGGTGTGAGCATAATCATAGAAATAACGGCCTGATCTTTAGCCCCTGTAAAAAAAAAAAAAATAAACCAATCATTTTTTCCAAGTGTTTTCTGAGGTGCCATCGACATCTACTAGTTAATGTTCACCACTGAATTAACTTAGAAATTAACTAACCAAGTGATTACTCAGCACCTTCAAGACTTCATAGAGTTGAGAACTCAAGCGTTTAACTTGTAAACTGAAGCTTGCAATTTGAAATGGAAAAAGTCTACATCACCCCCTCAACTATGGGTGGTAGACTACATAACCCCCCAACCTATAAAACGGTCTATATCACCCTGAACTTTTCAAAAACCGGTCAAATTACCCCTAAAGCAGTTTTAAAAATCATAGTAAATCACAGAAAAATCATAAAATGAAAAATCAAATTGCGTTAGACTCGAATGAGTAGATCTACACAATGAACATATAATATGGTATTAAAGCTGCAGCAAAAAAAAAAATGAACTAAAACATACCATATTATATGTTCATTGTGTAGATCTACTCATTCGGAGTCTAACACAATTTAATTTTTCATTTTACGATTTTTCTGTGATTTACTATGATTTTTCAAAACTGCTTTAGGGGGTAATTTGACCGGTTTTCGAAAGTTCAGGGGGTGATATAGACCGTTTCATAGGTTGGGGGTTATGTAGTCTACCACCCATAGTTGAGGGGGTGATGTAGACTTTTTCTAATTTGAAATACAATTTAGTAATTTACTATGTGATGTTTGGAAACTATGTGTTCGTAGAGTAGGAAACTATCCACCCGCTACGTAGTAAGCTTCACTGCGACAGCACCCATACTAGTGCTTCAGGCCTTGTTGGAGTTTCCAACCGACTGCCATTCCTGGACTCGTTGATTTGTTGTTTTAAAAATAAACACCCAATTCTTAATCTAGTAGACTCTAGTCGTCAGTGACAATAATAACCATTGGATCTATTCTTTTTCCTTAAATTAAAAATTTGCCAATATGCCTATTTGAAAGATAGTTTAAATTAACATCCTAAATTTATATCTACATTATCCACCTATGTAATTTTGAAAAATTACAAAAAGTAACCACCAAATGTTTATTTAAATTATCTACATAAGCCATCCTAAAAAAAAATTATTTGAAGTAACTCTCTAAATTTTCCTCTAAGTTATTATGGAAGATGGCATATAGTGACCCATAAATCTGCATCTAAATTACTATAATTAATTTACAAAAATATCTAAATTACACTCCTACACATTGCTTTTTTTGTCTCTAAATTATCCATTTATTTCAGTGTTCATAATCATTTACACATGAGGCAATGAGTATACTAATTTCGACGTTAACACATAGTTCAAAGCTATTATTTCTGCAAAATGCATGACAAATACATACACATGAGGGTCGGATACAAAAGAGAACAAAAGGTACAAAACAAACCCATAAAAAGATATAAAAAGTAATATATTCCAATTTGATAATGATTACAAAATACTACTACCTCATCACAGAAAGAATACCATTCTAGCTTTAATCAAAACTAAGTCATATTAAATTTAGCTAAATTATAATAAAAAAATTTATAATATAATTGGGTACATTCAACTTTTCTCCCATATCCCTCAAAAAAAAAACATCCCATAAATAATACTGATATTTTTCTGTGAATTTAGTCAAATATAGCTAGGATACTTTGACTCTCTTTTTTATCAAGCTATAGAATGATATTATTTCTTGGGCAAAGCTAATATATTACTATTATACTAAAATATGAACAAATGGGAGGACATAGTAACGATTAGCTGGGCTTTTAATCTATCCGTGAATTTTTAATCTTAAACCTTCAATTAAAAATTATTAGACCCCATCTTTCACAGAACCACACACGGTGAGGCCAAACAAAAAGCACACGCGTGATATAGTCATAGAAAAACCAAAGTTTTCGCATATGGACGTGTCAAGTTCACCTCGTTGTTGCATCTCTCGGGCGTCGCAACCAACCGATGAAAATCATATGATATATGGGTATCCTATCACAGGGAACACATGTCACATCCGTTCACATATACTTTAGGGCTACTATACTTTAAGCCGACACTGGACTGGAGGGTACGAAGGTACAACTAGTACAACGTACAAACAAACAAACAAACCGTGGCATAAATATTAAAAACGACAAAAGAAGCAAACGCCGAATCACGTACGACGCGATCTTTTTTTTCAAGAATTTGGGGTGCTAAAAACTGATAAAAAACGCAGAAGCAAACGCCGAATTACGACGCGAAAGCAAACGTAAAAAACGCACGAATTTAAACTAGCCTTTAAACTATTCGTATCCCCTTGTCACGCTCGGGCCGAAAAAACCCCCTTCGGCCTTCGGGGAAGCTCCCTGCTTTGACCACGTTTTGGTTTTGCCCTTTTCGAGCCGAGCGAGAGCGGGCCCCGTCCGCTGTCGTCGCGGCCCGGCGGCATATAAATAGCCCAGCCCACCCTCCTCCCAGTCCACACAGCAGCAGCAGAGCAACCACGAGAGCTCAGCTCACCTCACACACACAGCTTGTGCAAGCTCGGTCTTCTCGCCAGGACCCGGTCGGCAAGCTCTCTCGACGTTGATCGTGGGCAGCACTAGAGACGTACGAGACATGGGGCGCGCTCCGTGCTGCGAGAAGATGGGGCTGAAGAGGGGTCCGTGGACGGCCGAGGAGGACAGGGTGCTGGTGGCGCACATCGAGCGCCACGGCCACAGCAACTGGCGCGCGCTGCCCAAGCAGGCGGGCCTGCTCCGCTGCGGCAAGAGCTGCCGCCTCCGGTGGATCAACTACCTGCGCCCGGACATCAAGCGCGGCAACTTCAGCCCGGAGGAGGAGGACGCCATCATCCAGCTCCACCAAATGCTCGGCAACAGGTGCTTATCGATCCAACTTGAACTTGTTGTCTAGCTAGTAAATTATGTCGACATCAAAGAACATGCGAGCTCATTTTGTGTATGGTTTTCAGATGGTCGGCAATTGCTGCCAGGCTGCCGGGGAGGACGGACAACGAGATCAAGAACGTGTGGCACACTCACCTCAAGAAGCGCCTGGAGCCTACTAAGCCAGCCAGCAAGGCGCCCAAGCGCAAGCCCAAGAAGCAGCAGCCCGAGGCCGTGACGACGACGCTCGAGGTGCCGACGACCGGCGCCGTGCCGCCGGTATCACCGGAGCAGTCACTCTCCAACTCCACTTGGACAACCACCAGCACCAATGACTACTCGGCGGCATCGTCGATGGAGAACAACGCGGACAGCTTCACCTCGTCGGAGGAGGAGGACTACCAGATTGACGACAGCTTCTGGTCCGAGACGCTGGCGATGACGGTGGACAGCTCTGACGACTCCGGGATGCAGCAGGCAGAGGGCAACAGCATCTTCGGCGGCGTGTCGGCGTCGGTGACGTCGACCAACGACGACGGCATGGACTTCTGGCTCCAGTTGTTCATGCAGGCCAGCGACATGCAGAATTTGCCCCAGATTTAGGCAGGAAATGAACCTGCTAGCAGATGGTGGTTACCTCTCGATCGGCTGATGATATTCTTGGCCTCACAATTCTTTCAATCGTTGTTCTGCTCCGTTTCGGTGGATGTATTATCTGACTGAAATCTTGTGAAGCAGAAATCAATTACTCCATGCTTCAGGCGGTGTTCACTTGTGTCCCTTCACTGCTATCACCTGTGCAGCTGTGCTTTCGCCGCTACCTTTATCCAGAGGGCCCCCAGCTACATATGAACACAAGTCCATAATAACCACCCAGCTCCCTCCGATCGCCCTTTCCTCCCTCGTCCATTTTTGCTGTCGACTAGAGGGTATGTAGCAGCCGTCTCCAAGTAGCCGTCGCCTTGAGCATAGCCGTCGGCCCGTCGCCTTGAGCATGGCCGACATGCGGAGGCGGCCTTGAGCATCTCCTCAGAGACGACGCCAGCAGCCAGAGCAACTTGAGGAAGTCCCCAACCGCTGTTTCTCTTCCTTTCATGGCGGCCCACACAGGTCACAGCCTCATGCATGTAATCAATAGGTTTGTCTTAAAGAAGACATTGGTAAATAATGATTCACGAGAAAATAAAATGAAATCATTACGGGCGCTGAATTGCTACCAAATTAAAGACGCGTCACGGTGGCGGAGCCAGGAATTATTTATAAGGGGCCGAGCAAATCTAACTTTGGTTAAGTTTAGATCACCCGAAATTAACTTGAAATTCTAAAATTTCCGTCAAATTAAACCGAATCATTTAATGTACCAAAAGACGCATGAAGTATGAAATGTGTAAACAAAATGCTAATTGCATAATTTAAATATACATTGTGAGACTAATCTTTTGAGTCTAGTTAGCCCATGGTAACATAATATTTAACACAAACAAATGAAAAGTGCTACCGGTTTGATACTGATTGCCAATTTTCGGGATCTAAACATACCCTTGTAAGAAATGAGCACAACGAGTTAAGTTAGATTTTTCATGGTGACTATTAATTCATCGACTTGACACAAGTACTCGCAATTTTATATATCTTTCAGTCCTAATGTGCTTCGTAATATTATCTAATATTGTTTTGTATGATTTAACTATCTAAAAGATATTAAAAGGTACATGTGACAAGAATTTTATTATATTCTTCATCTTAATATAAATAAAAACATGAACTTATACTACTAAAAATTTTGCTTGGAAATGTTAGGGGGCACGGCCCCCGCCAACCCCTCGGCTCCGCCACTGACGCATCATGCTTTAATAAAACCTTTGGTTGGTGGAGCTCTCGCAGGCTCCACGAGCGACTTATTATCTCTTTCATCAGAATATACTAGAATTCAGAATATATTTTGAATAAGATGGGCCGTCAAACAGGATGAGTTATTTGTGGACAGAGGGAGTAAGTCGCTTTGACTTTTTGGTACATTATTTTTTATACATCTAGATATACAATATGTCTAAATAAATGGCAAAATTAATGCATAAAAAAATCAAGAGACTTATAATTTGGAATCAAAAGAGTACTATTATGGTTTCTCTATCTCCTCCGTAAACTACACTAAGGAGAGCCGTGTTAAATGGAGTCTAAATAGTAAACACAGTACATAAATCTTGTGGGAGCCCAGGTTGCATTATTAGATGCACATATACAAAGCTTTCACTTTCTCATTTTCCTACGAATGGAGATCTTGATGAAGAGATGCTGTACTCTCTCTCTCTCTCTCTCTCTCTCTCTCTCTCTCTCTCTCTCTCTCTCTCTCTCTCTCTCTCTTGTTGTCTATGACTATGTTTTCTTCCATTCAAGCTTACATAGTTTGAAGTCCATAATCCGTAAATCACTATCTGAATTTGGCATCTACTAGTATCCTAGTTTTGTTTAGAGTTTTTTGGTTGGCCTTTTGGAAATGCTGACATGTGCAACAATATATGCTCAAGACAACAATTCAGAAATTTTTCATCAAATCAGGTCCATTACTTAATTGTATACTTGTATTGGTCCTGTTTTTTTTTAAAAAAATCTAAGTACATTATTCGATCCAAAATAACAAACGTGGTTGCTTTTTAAATATACTCTCGATTATAACATCAGAATTACAAAACAAATAACATTTTACTAGCAATACACAAAGCTATGCTGTACGGACGTGCATAACATATAGTTGCTTCAACCACTTAGACTTAGTATTAAGCGAAAAAATAACAACACTGGTTTCAGTATAATGCACCGCCCGGCTGGGCCTCAGTAACCTTGCTGAACGAGAGAGTGATAAACCCTGAGGGCCCGCGGGCTTGTTGGATGTGCCTAGGACTGTCTGGCCCATTACTGTCGTCGTACCCAGTAAAACTGGGCCTAACTAGGCCCTTTGGTCGCAAGCGAATCGGAAGAAAAGGGGCTGGCCCAGTTGTTTTTCCTGCCCAAGGGCGAATCGGCAGAAAAAGGCTAGGCGGCTGGGCCATTCTAGTCTTTGCTACTACTTTCTTGTTCGTCGTCATCTCTTTTTTTTTTTTTTTTTTGTTTTAGTTTTTGAAGAATTGTTTATTTATTAGACCTGGAAAAACGTCCGCCTACTTATCTGGTCTTTTTTCGAAATTTTTGTTTGGCCTCAAAATGAAATTCCATTACCTATTTGGCGGTTGTTAACTGTGTCAAGTGATAGATAAAAAGTCCATTTTACCCCTGGCCGGTGTACACGAATATGTACTCTTCATTACAGGCCTTCTCCTCTATCAGTGATGTGCGGGCTCCACTTGTCATCTTTTTCTTCGTCCCTTCTCAATTTCCCTTTGCTGAGTTACGTCCACCGCCGTCCACGCTAAACGGCAAGTAGCAGCATGCCGAGGAGGTGGAATCCTCGATGCCGACACCCTTGACAAAGGGCAGGTTGGGGACCTAGACCTTTCGGGAACCTAGTTGCAAGGGCCAGGTATTCCTTGCCTCGAACGGGGAACCATGACCTGCACATTGCTGATGGTGGGTACTCGATGAGCGCGTCGGTGAGCGGGTTCAGGAGGCGGATGGGGCAGCGGCCTTGTCGCACAGGACGAGGAGACCCTCCGCCGAGCCCTAATGGGGGTGGGTGCGGAGCTCCGGTAAAAGTCCCCATGGTGACCAGGGAGGGGAAGGGGGCGACAAGGGTTTGTAGGGTGCGGCAGTGGATCTGTAGGGTGAGGCGCCGCTAGGGCATTGGCGGCGGCGGCCTTTTTTTTTTTAAGCGCTGCCCTAGCGCTGTTGAGTCGGGTCAGGACGGGAGTGAGTTCACGCGATGCGAGTAGGAAGGGAAGGGAAGGGCATCAAAGTCTTTTCAAGGATACCTAACAAACTAACTAAACTGAAGGCCAAATAAGTAAATAATAAATTTGGTTTTGAGACCAAATATCAAGAGGCTTCTTTCGTGGGCCAAGTAAACAATTCTCATGTCAAAGTTTCTGTAGCTCAAGACAGTGACAGGTCACACACCGGGGACGTCACGGCGTCTGACGGAGCACCTAGCGCCCACGTGTGCCTTAAAGAAGCCGTCACTTACAATTCTGAATTTTGATGCTTTTCAAGGTGTTGTTTGTCTTATCGTGTTTTTCTTGGAAAAGGCAAATGGCTGCTTTGTTGGTCGATGGTA
Organism: Hyparrhenia diplandra; assembly: GCA_015847255.1. Classification (NCBI taxonomy): domain Eukaryota; kingdom Viridiplantae; phylum Streptophyta; class Magnoliopsida; order Poales; family Poaceae; genus Hyparrhenia; species Hyparrhenia diplandra. Next base: position 211,713 of record JADLZK010006533.1, read on the forward strand.
AAACAGGCTATTTTCTACTATTTTCTAGTGTGATTATGATGGCCATGGTTTCAGGATTCGTGTTGCTTTGTTTGCCTATAGAGTGCAGAGTCCACGACAATGACCCGGGGTGACGTGTCGATGAATCTTCCTACACTTTCTCCCCTAGAAACCTATTTTAACATGCCGGTAAAACTAGTCTCGGGCTGCACAACTTCTCGGACGCCTCTATTTTACAGTTCCAATTCACCGCTGGTTTACACGTCCGATTCAGACTCTGAAGTTCTGATTAAAAACCTGAAGAGGCGATCGTCAAAACGTTTTCGAAGAAGCAGCCGGGGCGCAGTAGAACGCTGACATTCCGGGTGGGAATAAAGTGGTGGATAAAGTCTGCTAGCATCATCATCAGTAACTGAGAGCTCCGTGCTTGTCCCTCTACCTACTCTGCAAGAAGAAGGAAAAGAATGTACCCATTGTTCAGACAGTAACCAGCACGATATTGTCTCTTGTGATGGTAAGCTTTTATTTGAATTTTTTTATAAATGAAGTCACAGGTTTGAAATCTCCCACATGGAAAAAGATTCGATATGAGACTTAGTATTGAGTTTACTTTTTTTTTCTAAAAAGGATTGGAGATTTTGACCAACTTGGTATCTATCATGATACAGTAGAAAAGGAGTGTTTTGTATATTGTTTGTACCTGATCAAGATCAGCCTGCCTTGTAAAAAAAATAGAATGAATTGGAGGGCAGCCAGACCTGGGGCTGTTTGGTTCTTAACTACACCTTGCCACAACTGACCTTAGGCAAGTGTGGCAAGGTGTGGTAAGGTCTGCTTGGTTCACGCCTAACTTTGCCACGATGGGTTGTGGCAGGCCATGCTGTGGCGGTGGCGGAGGCGGCCGAAACGCTCGCCCAAGGTTCGGCGAAAAAGAAGCATCGGCATGCAGATACGACAAAGCGGCATGCAGATGCGACAACTATGGTTGTCTCAACATGCTATCAAACCAAACGCATGCCATCATCTGTGGCGGCCACCGGTGTGGCAAGGCGATTTGCGGCGGGGAACCAAACCTCCCCTAAATTGGTTGCCACACTTTTTTGTCTAAAAGAATTTTGTCACATTTTTGTACTCTATGACATGTGAAGCCCAAAAGAATCTTGCCTAAGCTTAGTCATCAACCAAACAGTAGCCAAATTTGGTTGCCTAACATGAAGGATGTTGTGAGAGTTGCATTGTCTATGGCTTCCCGAAGTTTGAGAGACAACTCATTAATACTAGCTACGACAAAAAATGTACTCCCTCCGGTTTGGTATTAGAAGTTGTCATGATCCGAATTCGCCAGCCCGGACGGGTTAATTGGGCCTAACGCGCGCCGGCCGCCGGCCCGAGGGCGAGGGCGCTACAAGGCTGCTAAAGGGGGCCGGCGCCCTTGCCGCCGCCGCCGCCTTCCCTCTCCCGTATGAGTCCGAGTTTGCTTCGTCTTCAAGTTAGGATTATCTTAGGAATTTTTTTTGTGTGCAAGGGGATATCTCATCTATAAGGGAGACCCTTATTAGAAAATAAATAAATAGGATATGCTTGTAAAAGGTATTCGATCGTATAAGGAAACCTTATAGAGATTGCTTAGATTACAAGTCCCACTAGTCGGGCTATATAAGCAAGAGGCATGTAATCTCTAGGGATAAGCAAGCAATAAAATATATATATCGCCAAAGACCCGCCTCCTCCACCGCCGCCGCCGCCCGCGCCCATGCGCGCCCCGACCCAGCGCCGCCGTCGCGCCATCCGCGCCGGCGCGCGCCGCCGCCGGCCGCCCTCCTCCCCACGGCTCCTCCTCTCCATCTAGTTGCTCGTGCCGCCGCCGTCGTCGCCGCCGGGCGAAGCCGCAACCCCCTACGCCATCTCGGGAGCCGCAACGGTCGACGAACACGTGTCAATTCCGGTCCACCTAGCCGAATCGGATACCGGTATCCGGAGACCGGGACGATTCCCACCACCCATGGCTTCCGAGATGAAGGAGTTCACCGCAGCCTGAAGAAGCTCCTCGGACGACAACTGCGCCAAGATCGGCCGCCCGCTCGACGACATGGAGACGCGTCTACGCCGGATGGAGTACGCCCGCATCACCTCCAGGATCGCACCGAGCACGACGACCACGCCGAGGACAGGAGGCGGCGGCCGCCGCCGCCGCAGACAGGGTCGACCCGGTACGCGCCGCCCCGCCGCCCCCTCCCCGCCGCGCCCCCGTCGGCGGCTCCGACCCTGCTATCCTCCACCGGAGGAGGACGATGGCGTTCGGGTGACACACCGGCCGTCATCGATGTCATCCTCGACGACACCGCAGCACCGGCTGCCCTCTCCTCTCCACCGACACCGCAACCACGCGGGACTCCCCGACGAGACGGCGCCACCCGCGGCGCCCCCGCCTCTACCCGGGGCGCCACCCGTGGCGTCCCCCGACCGCGCCACCAGCGGCGCTCGGGCCCGGTGCCAATCGTGGCATCCCACCCCCTCGCTACGCCACACGTCTCCAAGTCCAGAGTACGACGACACCGACGACCCCGACCCACGGATTCGCAATTCGGAGCTCTGTGACGAGCTCAACTCGGACATCGACCGGACTACTACGTGAGTTATGCTCGCCTTCCATCTCATCGATCTGCTGTAGTTTGGTTCATGGACTGTCCAAGAAGAAGTCCCCGATCGAGTGGGATGAGTTTAAACGTCGCCGGCGCCATCACTTCGGACCCCCCGCCTACCTCGACACTATGGGGGCATACGCGCCGCCTTCCTAGGAAGGCAAGGCGGACGACTACATCGACGCCTTTGAGGTCTATGCACGCCGCATGGATTTTGAGGGCGGCGCCACCGTGTCGGCCTCTTCGCCGGAGGTCCGCGTGACACGCCGGATGACGCCGAATGGTTCGAGCCCCGATCGATGGAGGAGGCCATCGACCTTGCCCGCCGCTACAACGACGACAAGCCGGACGACGTCGGCAGGGCGCCGCAGACCGGCGCCGACAAGGCGCCACCACCACGCCGACCCCGGTGACATCGACGACGACATTGTGGCTGCCCCGGTCGACCGCATGCCGGCCCGCAACGCCTTCTTGTGGCGATGGACGACATCGGGCCGACGTCGAACGACATGATCGGGCCTGAGCTGCATTTGGCCACGACGACGAACAAGGAGCTCGGGATCATCTCCAACGCCATCGAGCCGCGAGCCACAACGCCCGAGTGGAGCCTCCATTACGGCATCGTGAGGTACTTCAGCGCTACTACATCCCCGTTTGTTTGAGCTTCTCAGACTTCCCGCTTGGGGAGAACGTTCCGCCGCATGGCGTCTTGATGGGCTTCCACCTCCCCAACCGCCCTCGCGAAGACCATGCATTCAGCGAGCGCCCTTCTTCTCCGGAGCGCCCGATGAAAGGGTCGAGGGCGCCACCGTCCTCCCTCTTCGACAACAACGGCGACGCCTTCTTCCGCATCGACAACGCCACGGTTGGCGCACCGTGGACAAAGGAGATACACCGGGGGGCCGCCGGTCCACACGCCCAGCCGACCTCCCCCACGGCCGCCTCCTCGACTTCACCCGTCGCCTCCCACGCCGCTCGACGTCGCCCATCGCAGCAGCTCCATGCAAAGGTGACAGTGGGCGACGACTTACACCTACGTCTCCTCCTCCGACCCGCCGATGATCGAGCTGTCGGGCACCCTCGGCGCCTCGTCATGCGTCGTGCATGGGCGAACGTCCCTTCGTGCAGCCCGAGCTTCAAGTTCAGCATCTACGGCGATCTCCACCTCGACTTCTCCTTTGCCGACAAGGACGCCAAAGATATGCAACGGCGACAACGATAAGTGCGGCCCTCTCGTCTTCTATGTAACAGAACCTCCTAATTATTGGACCCACTTGCACTGTCATTGTCCCAAAGACTCGACAGCAAAGCGCGATGCACCCAATAACTTAAGAAGCTCGTCTTGTGTCATCGGAAACCCCGATTACACCACTCATACCAGGATCAACAAAGGAGTAGCTACAACATTACAACATTTGTTACAAAAATATAGATCGAGTGCGTAAGAATAATAACATTGATTTACAAAATATGAGTAAGTTACTTTTGAGTAAACTTAACTTAATTTGCGGAAGCTGAGTATAACTAAAGGAGACATCCAAGTCATGTCGAGCCCACCGACACAACTTTGGTTAACAGCACGAGTCAACACCTGCAACAAGGGTTAACAAACCCTGAGTACACAATGTACTCCGCAAGACTTACCCGACAAAAAGAAAAGACTCCAAGGATATGCTGGCTTAAGGGAAGTAGAGTTAGAAAAAGGGAGTTTGCAGAAAAGCTTACTATAAGTGGATCCTTACTTTCAATATTTTTAGCATCAATTTTGTTGAAGCAATAATAAAGCTAGATTTGCACCTGTTCTATCTCAAACACTTTTTAAGCAACACATCTCAACTTATCTCTGCATCTCTTTTTCTTTCATAACCGTGAGTAACCTTGTTTCTTCAGTTACTACGATGAATGGGCAGAAGAACGGGTCTCCATATCCGAGAAGCAACGGCGATCCGCGAATCGATTAAAACCCAGCTGGGGATTCCTAACCACACGACATATGTAGCACTTAAGCTTGCATATATCAACCCTCACTCAGTTCGTCCAAAACGGGAATGAGGCCTGCGCCACCCGAGAGCACAGTACTCCACCTCCCTACCCGCCCTAATGACGGTTTGACAAAAGTAGGGTGGGTACACGCTACTCCCGCCATCTCTCCACTCCTAGTGCGTGGTTGTCATTCGATTTGGCTCCACCGAGATCCGCTTACGGAGTATGTGGCTAGTTAGGGTCGACCGACTGGGGTGACAACCAGCAGCCGTGCCATTGACCAAACGCCCGCAAAGCGCACTTAGCGTTCAAAAGTCCCGAACTTAACAATCCAAACAACGGGACGGTCCTTATACGACCAACACGGACAAGCACGGCTAGGTATCCCGCCGGCTTTCAACCTACGCCCCGTCCGATCTCAAATTCATCACTACCATGTTCATATACATGCTCTCATGAACCACCATCGTGGTGTTCTCTTTTTCCATAGCCGGGAGGAACAAAGATAAAACCTATATCTCGCGAACGATGAAGCCATCATTCGACTTCTACCGAAATCTAGGCATTACTAAGCATTTAGAGAAACAACCTACTCATACTAGTAGGATAACATTGGAATAACCGAAATTCAAGGTAGTCATGCAAAGAACGGTATCAACCAACTCTTATTAACTTAATGCACATTACACTAGACTTAAGGTGAATAAAACATTTATAAAACGTAGAAGGGTTTATGCTCCGGGGCTTGCCTGTTTTTGCAGGAAAAGTCGATTCTTAACGAGATCACCCGAGTCATACTTGACATTATCCTTGTCGACGGGACGGATCTTCTCGAAGCTTGATCATCGCAAACCATATCAACACCCTCCCCAAAGCTTCATCAACACGATCCGACTCTCTCGTATACTCTACACGTAGATGATGATGCATGCTTTAGCATGACGGAAGGGTAAACATGATGCTTGATGAATGCATGAAATGATAAACAACTTGAGTACAACTTTCCTTCACGATAAAGTTGCAACCCAACAAAACCAACTTGTTAAACTACTCTATAAGATATCATCACCATTGCCTAAGGAGTTCTCAAGGACCATTTCATGTAGTATGATCCAAGATTCACCAAACAATCCCAAATCACACATCAAACCTAAGTCATTGTACCCTAAACACTTACTTTTTCTAATAAACAAAATAAAGCTTAAAATAGAAAATAAATTAAACATCTCAAAATGGCCCCAAACTTTTTATACAAGTAGGTCACATCATAAAACAGCACCAAATAAATTTTTATGAATTTTGAACAAATATTTTATTTTCTAAAAATCATGAAAGATGCATTTTTCAATTAAAGAATGTAATTTTAAAACATGCAAGAACTACTCAAAACTCAAGTTTCATAATTTTCATATGTAAACATACTCATAAGAAGACCCTACAAAAATTTTCAGAATTTTTGAAGCAAGATTTGAATTTATATGAAAATCGCAAAATCAGACACTATTCATAATAAAGGAAATTGAATAAACAATTTTAAAACAAAACCGGCCTTCGGGCCGAAAGTCGACCCATCACTGTGCTCGCCCCCGCACGTGCTCACAGACCGCCCGGATAAATAGTGACAGGTCGGCCCACCTTGGCCCGCCGTGCCTCCCCGGTAAATTTACATAAAAGAACCTAGACTTTTATAAAATAGCAAACAAGTCCAAACTACTATTTGACACTATTTAGATAAGTCACGGACTTTTCACTTAGCCCCCTTAATCGTTTCTAATTTGCAAACTCTGGTCCACAAAGGATTCCAGAGCAGAAAGCGGCCGGTGGCGCTTCGGCCCGGCGGCGGCAAGGCTCGGACGGGGCTTCCCCCGGACGGCGAGGCGAGCATTAGGCACAAAGACGCGCCTGGCGACCAAAATCCCTCACACAATCGAACCAAACGGGACCTCCACGGGACGTGCCTACGCCACGGGCAAGACGGCACGGCAAGGCGAAACTCGCCGGCGGCCGGCGTTCCGGTGGCTACGGTGCGCGAAACGACGAACGGACGACACACTCGTGACCAGGAGCTCACCGTGGGGTTCCGTGCTCGCGCCTGGTTTGGGCCGGAGGCAAGGCGAAGATATGCCCTCGGCGGTGGCGGCGTTCTCCGGCGGCAACGATGGCATTCCGGCGTGTTTAGGCCGCTTCTAGAAAACTGATGAGCCGACCATGATCACGGAATGAAGGCGAGATAAACGCACAATTTGGCGCAGTGAAAAGCTCACCGTGACGGCCAGTCCACGGCTGGCGGATCTCATGGGCGTTCGCCCGCCCGGGGGAAGAAGAGCTTATGCCAGGCGATTCTAAGATCGAGGCAAGGCACAAGATGGCTCTACGGGTGTGCAATAAGGTTGCGAAACTTGTGGCGCGACTAATTTGGGCGGGTGGAGTTTAACGTCGACGGCATGGCGCGGCGAAGGGAGGTGACCGGCGGCGGCAAAACGAAAAGAACGAGCTCGCCGGCGCTGTGGTCTCTTATAGGGCGATTTGGGGACTTCGACGAGGACACTCAGGGGCTTCATCTCGACACGTAGAAGCAGGACGTGGCTCGCGGACGCGCCTGGAACACGCGAGATGGCCACGGCGGCCGGGCGGCGGCAAGTGGCGGCATGGGCACCATGTGCCACTATCTTGTAGCACCCAAAACCCTAACTTTCGGTTTTATGCGAAATTCACCCAAAATTTGAACTGAACTCGAAAAACTCCAAAAGCAACTTTGCTTAAAATTTCAAGATCTACAATTTTCACAATTGGAAGATTTTCAAATTCTGCCTCTAAATATGACTTTTTGAAATGGGGTCAAAAAGGAAGAATTTTGAATTCAAAATTACTTTTAAAATTATACAAAAACTTGAAAAACTTTGTACATATCTTTTGTTCATCAAGAAAAGATCTACAAAGTAGCTTTTGGAAGTTTTGCCAAATTTTGCTTAGATTTTGAAATAAACAAAAAGGGGTAAAGAAAGGTTTGGGTTTAGGGTTTCCGACAAAAAGGGGTAACTCAGATTCCTATTCTTTTCGTGTCCTGTTCATCCAACAACTCAACCAACTATAACTAAACTTATTTTTGTCCAAACCATGGCTTAGCGGTAAGTAACACCGGGGTGTTACATTCTACTTCGGGCCGAGTGGTGACTTCCCGATCGGCCTACCCTTCGCCACCACGGTGGGTTGGACGGCCCGTGGGACGCGCCGCCTCGTCAAACGGTGGGGAAATGTCATGATCCAGAATTGGGCCAGCCGGGGACGGGTTAATTGGGGCCTAACGCGACGCCGCCGCCCGAGAAGGGGGGGGGGGCGCGCAAGAAGGGGGCGCCCTTGCCGCGCCGCCGCCTTCCCTCTCCCGTACGAGTCCGAGTTTGCTTCGTCTTCAAGTTAGGATTATCTTAGGAATTTTTGGTGTGCAAGGAGATATCTCATCTATAAGGGAGACCCTTATTAGGAAATAAATAAATAGGATATGCTTGTAAAAGGTATTCGATCGTATAAGGAAACCTTATAGAGATTGCTTAGATTACAAGTCCCACTAGCCGGGCTATATAAGCAAGAGGCATGTAATCTCTAGGGGATAAGCAAGCAATAAAATATATCTATCGCTTTCAAAGACCCCCGCCTCCTCCACCGCCGCCGCCCTTGACCTCGCGCCGCGCTGGCGCCCGGCCGGCGCCGCTGCCGCCGGGCGCGGCCGCCGCCCGCCGCCCCTCCTCCCCACGGCTCCTCCTCTCCATCTAGTTGCTCGTCTTTGCCGCTCGTCGCCGCCGGGCGAGAAGCCGCAGCCCCTACGCCATCTCGGGAGCTCCAACGGTCGACGAACACATGTCAATTCCGGCCCAATTTAGCCGAAACCGGCGTAAGTCGTTTAGTATAGCAAGAGGGGACAACCATGCTTGATCCCGCAAGAAGAATGACATTAACCAAAGGATTCTCCATCAAAGTTACCAGAGGAAGATGCGGTGGAAATGCGGCGTGCACTAATTTTATAAAATGTCCATGAAACCCTTCGACGTAAAAAACAACCAACGCAAAAGACCATTCTATCCTATCAAATGCCTTAGCCAAATCAAGTTTTAACATAAATGTTGGTTGCTTGAAATCCTTCCGGTTGAAAGAGTGCACAATTTCCTGAGCTATCAAATTATTACCCATGATTTTTTTACCTTTGAATGACAAAAGACTTCAAGACAATTAGGAGTTTGGCCCTGAAAAAAATTGTGTTAGGAATCTGGCCCTTTTTTTAAATTTGGAAATCTGGCTTCAAAACGAAACTTTATTAGGAATCCGCCTTCCGTCAGTTTTGGAAATTTGGTTCACCAAAATTGGAGTTACCAAACTCTAGCTATGAATTTCCAAAACTGGCCGAAGGTCGGATTTTTAACAAAGTTTCGTATTGGCCAGATTCTCAATTTTAAAAATAATAGGGGGCTAGATTTCTAAGTCAAACTTTTTTGAGGGCCCAAAGAAAACTACTTAGGGGTCAATAAAGTATAGATACACTCCAATTTTATCTCTCTCTAAAATATCGTCTTCTAGTTCGTGTGGGGGGATGGTATCCAACGGCTGAGCCTCCTTTTACACTAGAGGATAAAGTTGGAGAAACGAACTAGGTGAAGGCGATGGTACTACTATTGCTTTCGTCTGAGAATGTTTCAGAATACATAGTACTACCTCCATGATTTTGTCCATACAGTATGTCACACGGAGGTAAACGATGAACCAGTACCTCAAGAGTGATCAATCAATCGCTGTCGATGAATCAGCACTCATGTACTCTGCTACTCTGTATCTTGAGCCTGAAGATCAACGTGCATCAACTACCGCAACGCCACATCAGAAAGAGGCGTCTCCTTTGAAATTTGCCACATACCTGTCGGTATCGCTAGTGCAGTCAATTCGTCTGCGTGCGAGTGAAAACGCCTGCGTTTTGATCTCTTCAAATCGACCACATCATGTGTCCAGATTAAAGCCTCTCGATTAGTTCAGAGAGCAGCAACCTAATCACCCTACCTATGTTAACAGCGCTCCTGCCAGCCACGCCATGCCTCCTAATGATGCCGCCGCCGCGAGAGGCCGGGAGAGCGCAAGAACCATCCTAATCCTTGCGCTGCTCGCCGCGTCTGTCCTTTGGGCGCGGCCACCGGCGGCGGCGGCAACGACGGCGATGCAGCCGCACGCGGCGTGCCTGCGGCGGTGCGGCGACATCGACATCCCGTACCCGTTCGGCGTCGGCCCCGGGTGCCACCTCGAGACGGGGGACTGGACGTTCAAGCTCACCTGCAACCGCAGCTCGGACGGCCGGCTCCGGCTGTACGACTACCAGATCGAGGTGATGGACATGTCGGTGCGCCTGGGGCAGCTGCGCATCTACAACATCATCAACCCGTGGTGCTACAACTCGACGACGCGGGCGATGAACGAGCAGCACAACTGGTGGTACAACATGTCCATCACCAACTTCCGCATCAACGACGCGCAGAACCGGTTCACGGTCATCGGCTGCAACTCGCTGGCCTACATCCGGTCGCTCAACGACAGCAGCGACACCTACATGACCGGCTGCATGGCCATGTGCCCCGGCGTGCGGCGGCTGGAGAACGGCTCCTGCGCCGGCTTCGGGTGCTGCCAGACCGCCATCCCCAGCGACCTCAACGCCTACTGGGTCTCGTACGAGGACAAGTTCAACACCTCCGGGATCGCCAACTTCAGCCCCTGCAGCTACGCCGTGCTCCTGGAGGCCGCCGCCTTCGACTTCCGCACCGAGTACGTCACCAACGACGCGTTCGTGACGGACAACGGCGGCCAGGTGCCGCTCGTGCTCGACTGGGCCATCGGGAACAAGACCTGCGAGGAGGCCAAGCGGAACGCGTCGGCGTACGCGTGCGTCAGTGGCAACAGCGAGTGCGTCGACTCCAAGTACGGCAAGGGCCGGGGCTACCTTTGCAACTGCTCCGCCGGATACGACGGCAACCCCTACCTGCTCGACGGCTGCCAAGGTGCTCTTGAGTTCTTCCTCCTGCCGTGCCTTCGTCGCCGCCGTGCTCCTGAGTGAACGTTTTGCTTTTGCAGATATTAACGAGTGCGAAGATGCAAGATTCAGGTACCCGTGCTCTGTACCCAGCACCTGCATCAACACCATTGGCTCATTCTACTGTGCATGCCCAGACAAGACTACGGGCAACGCCTACAACGGAACTTGTCAAGACCAGAAAACCCAAATTGGGTGGCAGATCGCCATTGGTAGGCACACAACTCATGTCTCCATTTTCTTGTTTCTTGCTGCGAACGCTAATTAAGTTGAATTGATGATCCAACCACCGTGATTAACGAGTGTCTCTTCCTGAAGGTGTTACCAGTGGCGTCGTCGTACTGATCGTCACGGCGACCTGCCTGTACATGGTCCACGAGAAGAGGCGGCTCGCCAAGATCAAAAGCGAGTACTTCAAGCAGCACGGCGGCCTGCTGCTGTTCGAGGAGATGAAGTCGAGGCAGGGCCTGTCCTTCACGCTCTTCACCCACGAGGAGCTGGAGGTGGCGACCAACAAGTTCGACGAGCACAACGTGATCGGCAAGGGCGGCAACGGCACTGTGTACCGCGGCACCGCCAAGGACGGCACCACCGTGGCGATCAAGAAGTGCCGGCTGGCCAACGAGCGGCAGAAGAAGGAGTTCGGCAAGGAGATGCTCATCCTGTCCCAGATCAACCACCGGAACATCGTCAAGCTCTACGGCTGCTGCCTCGAGGTGGAGGTCCCGATGCTGGTGTACAAGTACATCCCCAACGGCACCCTGTACCGGCTCATCCACGGCGGCCGTGACCGTGACCGCGGCGCCGCGCCACGCATCCCGCTGGCGCTCCGCCTCAAGATCGCTCACCAGGCCGCCGAGGCGCTCTCGTACCTGCACTCGTGGGCGTCCCCTCCCATCATCCACGGCGACGTCAAGACGTCCAACATCCTCCTCGACGAGGACTACACCGCCAAGGTCTCCGACTTCGGGGCGTCGGCGATGATGGCGCCGACGGACGAAGCCCAGCTCGTGACGCTCGTGCAGGGGACCTGCGGGTACCTGGACCCGGAGTACATGAGGACGTGCAAGCTGACGGACAAGAGCGACGTGTACAGCTTCGGCGTCGTCCTGCTGGAGCTCCTGACGTGCCGGAAGGCGCTCAACCTGGAGGAGCTCGAGGAGGAGAAGTACCTCTCGTCGCAGTTCCTCCTGGTTCTCGGCGAGGACCGCCTCGAGGATATACTGGACGAGCAGGTGAAGAGCGAGCAGAGCTTCGAGCTGCTCGAGCAGGTCGCGGAGCTGGCCAAGCAATGCCTGGAGATGACAGGCGACAAGAGGCCGTCGATGAGACAGGTCGCGGAAGAGCTTGCCAGGCTGAGTAGGGTGTCCCAGCATCCCTGGGGTCGGCAGAATTCCGAGGAGATTCTGGCGTTGCTTGGTGGATCGCAGAGCACAGCCTCAGAATTAGAACTTAGTACCAGTCGGAATATCAGTTTTAGTGATACGGCCTACATTGGAATTAGGTCCCCACGTTAGGGCCCGTTTAAAGGCAGGATTATTATCCACCTGATTCACTAACATCTTAATACCACACCTATAACAGTCAACAGAGTTCATTATACAAAGAGCAATTCTATACAAAATCACTCTTCTTGGAGAATCATTTCCCAGTTTGCTCAAAAAAAAGAAGAGAGAACCATTTCCTAGTTCAACAAAAAAAAAATCATGAAAAAAGGAGGATATCCACTAAGTAACTGAAGGACCGAGATAGGCGACTAGAGGGGGAGGGTAATAGGAGACTCGAGAAATTCTTTTGAATTCTCAAGCAAATCACAAAGATCGAAAAGATCACGACCTAGGTAACTAGGTGGATGCGCTAGAAGAAGTACTAGGCGCACAGCGGATCAACCGGAAAGAAATTGACACAAGACCGAGCGGAACCAAGGAAAATCAGCACAACACGCAAGTCAACGGACTGTCCGGACAGTCCGACGACGAAATTCTCGAGCACAGACTTATGAAACAGCAGTTCGACCTTCACTGGAAACAGGGGCTCGGACTGTCTTGGAGCAGTGGATGGCAACGGCGGACTGTCTGGATGACTTGGCCGCACTTGTTCGCAGCTAATCTCCCAAAAACGAACCAAACTTGAAACTTACTGAATTGTCGAGAGGAACATCGGCGGACTGTCTGAGCTAAGAAGCCGAATTGTCCGTAGCCAAACTCCAAGAAAAACAACTTTCCTGAAGTGCTGCTAGACTGGCTACAGACCGGAGTATGGACTGTGCGGGCCTTCAAGCCGGACAGTCCGCACTTGCCAGCTCAGCATAGACCCAGAGCACAGAAATCATCCCGTGGAGGAGCCCAACCGGCGGACTGTCTGCACCCCTAGAAACAGCAAGAACAACACGAAATCCAAAATCGCCTCTTGCACAAATCGTACCAAAACTCGATCAAATCTCCATCTCAGGTCACAAAAATTGAGCCAAATGATCTCGACATGTAGGTGACCAAATCTCCCAAAGAAACTTTGCATTTGCCCGAGCGAAAGGAGACAAATTTCAGATCAGGCAAAAAGTGCCCCAAAATTGAACACGAACATAAAACTTGCCCGATCTCCAATCTCGTGAGGTTTCAATCGATTTCCTCTGGTGGAATCACTCCTCTCACGTCACAGATTGAGTTGGTGCAAAAAAAAATGAGATCAAACCATCAAGGAATGAAGAAATCGAGATCAAGAGAAGGGTGGAGGAGAAAAGAGTGCGAAAAATGCAAAGCAATAACACAAATCACAGTACACAAGTGAACAGATCTGACCCCAAAAGTCCAGAGGATATGCACACACTAAGGGGTGTGCTTTCTACGAACATAGATCATAAAATAGTTGTCTCGACCGCTCTCACTCAGAGCAACTACAGACTGGAAAACCCTAAGAATGAACTGGAAACTGGAGAGACAACCTGAGATGGAGGGCTGCCCTCTCTATTTGTAGTTTTGGTCCGTATGACCATCCTACCCCTACCGATACAATTGTCGAAACCATTTAGCCAGGGGCATAATGGTCGACTTGATATCTTATGATCTGCCGGCCACCGCGCCTTCTCACCCGTAGCCGCCTCGACTCGAACTCCGATGCCGCCATGTGCCGTACTTCCGCGATCGGAACCTCTGCTCGGGTTTTGAGACCCAAACCCGCGAAACCTGTCGCCGACGGTTTTGAGGCCCAAACCACCAAACTCGCGACAATGGTTTTGGGGCCCAAACCACCAAACCGGCTTGCGCGTATCGTGCGCGCACGCCGCCCCCGCCATCACGTGTCGCCGCCGCGTCTTCAACCGCCCGAGCCGCCAAGTCTCTCCCAACTTGCAACGCCGCGTCTTGATCCGACCGAGGCGCCCCGCCACGTCGTCTTGCATTCGTCGTTGTCCCAGATGTCAGCCACCATCGCTAGCCACCCAGCGATTCGATCCCTCGGTCCAAGTCTCACGTCCGTCCTTCACCTCTGCGGTCTGTCGGCCCGACACATCCTTCTTGGCCCCTTCACCTTGCCGTCGGCTACCATCTCCGAGCTTCACAGCTGTACAACATGAACCAAGAGATACGTCTTCAACACACTCCACGTGTGCCGGTGAACGTAGTCGAAGCATAAGGGATAAAGGAAAATAGAAGTAAAATGTTAACCGTTAACAATTACTTAATCACACAACTAAACACATTCTATCTAAATCAACCATGTGTTCGCAGTAACCTTCCGTTGTGATGATGACTCATATTTTGAACCACAACTTTACCGCTAACGGCCCATTCAAGTCTCTTCACTTTGAAGGAATTGAAATCTATATTTTTTTAAAAAAATAAAGGCTAAATTTGAGATTCTTTTAAAGTTTACATATAACTTTTTCCAACTTAAATAAAGTAACATATTCTATGGATTTTATTCTACAACTATATTTTATACCGTGAATTTAATTTTGAGATCCAAACAGGGCTTAAAAGATTTCTCTTTTGCCGCTATGTTTTATTTTTGAGCAAATGCCGCTATGTTATTGGGCCCGTTATTAGTTCGCTTTAGCGGATGCAGTCACTAAACAGGCTCCAATTTATCTGCCGGCAAAAAGCCCCATGGGCCCAAAATGCAGCACTCATCCCCGTGGTTCAATTATTTGCCAAAAAAAAAAAAAAAGCCCTATGCCCGAATTCACTCTTCTCTTGCAGCTAAAGCAAACTCCACTCTTGCTCTTCACGTAAATGTAGCGGCGTTGAATTAAAAAAAAAAAAAAAAGAGTGACTCCAGCGGTGGCTTGGCGGCTGTATCTAGGACTCCTATACACTGTTTTTAGGAAACCGGCTAGGCTTAGAAAACTACCATTTAAGAGACTAAGCCCGGCCTTGAGATTGTCCTTAGGAAACCGGCTAGGCTGAGCTTTGGAAGATTAAGCCCAAATCCATCTCTTTATCCTCTAGACTCCGAATACTATGATCTGAATAATATTCTCAATTATCTTGCCACTAGGAACATTGTGGAGTCCTTTACATGCATGTGTACACTACTAATTGCTTTCAACACCATGCTTGTTTACGATGGCGATCGATTCACAACACTCTTTCTCTCTCGTGCGCGCACACAAAGACTTCAATATGAAGCTTTGCATCGATACATCCTCGGCCGACCGCCGGTTCCCTTTCGCTTTGGATTGAAGCAAAGCAAGAACATGCCAATCTGAAACGCGTTTTTCTTGCCAATATGATGATTCCAGACTTCTCTCTCCCGTCTCTGTCCCAAATGTTGCTAGCTGCACTGCATGCCGGGCGGTTGCGGCGTGTGTCCAGGTCCCATCCAATAATATTGCTGTAAAAAAATAGTAATGACCCGTCCATTTCGTCAAGCCCAGTCCAATCAGACCGTGAGAGGCGTTGCCGACAGTACCCGCTCCGCGACCGCGGAGAGCCCAGGTGGGGCGCGCGCCGGCCCAACGGGTCCCGTCCACGCGACCAGGCCTCAAGGCCCCAGGCGCCGCTTCGACAGTTGCATGCTCCTGCCAGCGGACCTGAAAGCGCATGGGCCGGGACAAGCGCAGCTGGTCCCAAGGGGGCTGCATCTCGCCGTCCCGTCTTGTTGACGACCGATGCGTGTGGTGGTGGTTGGTAGCGCGGCGCCCAGGAGCCAGAGCTACGGCCCACAGATGATGGATTAGCAAGAAGGTATCCAGATCAGATTCCACACCAGACGTAAACGTAACAAGACGAGGTGCAGCGCAGGCTGCTGACAGACACCATGGGACCATCTATGGAAAATTTGTTTCAAGCGTGGAATGAAGCTTGGAATTAACCCTCACATTTATTATTCCAAAGTTTGCGCTGCGAAGTACGTATATACCCCTTCGTTTCCAAATTATAGTTCACTTTTGACTTTTCTAGATTCATTTGATTTACTATGTATCTAGACATAGTGTATATAACCAGGTGCATAAAGAAAATCAATGTATCTAGAAAAGTCAAAGTGAACTATAATTTGGAACGGAGGGAGTATAATTGATTAGCTTGCCATGGAACGTTTTTTTTTTTTGTTTATGTACTGACGAATTGTAAATACGGAAAGTGGTGTGACACTGCTAAAAAGTGGAAATTTTGTTGGCTATAATAATGTTGTTGATTTGGACACGGAGCTGAAATTTCTTGAATGCGCATGACCATTTGTCCACATGTTCCTTCCCGAATAAAGATTCAAAACTATTCAATTGGCATATCTACCGCAGCTTCCAGAACGGAATGTGATGCAAATAATGCATGGTTATTACCACAATACACTGTGGTGCTACGAGAGAGATCACATTGTTTAGGAGTCCCTATCTGTACTATCACTTTCTCATCTCTTGTCTGCCTCGATTGGCAGATCTATCGATCTATCTCTCAGGCATCTCCATTCGCTTCGTCCGGATTGATGCGTAGCTCAAACAAAAGCAACCTCATGAAGTGTTTGTCCGAATGAGGTCAGTGCAGAGAGGCGCGCCGGAAACAACACAGGGTCTGATAGCATCATATCCTAGCAGTATACACAGATAATAGATAGCTGTGACATGATCGCAAGATTAAACGGGTTGGGTCGTTATTTTTTTTAGCATCACAGAGCTTTATATTAAATCACGGCAAGATTACAGTTTGCGGCTGCTAATTCAACTAGCCAGTCCGGAAAATTATCAAAAAAGAAGAAGGAGCGCTCACTATAAGACACCATTGATGCACAAACATCTGCCACCGAATTCGCCTCTCTACTCACCCAAACTACCGAGAACTCGGAGAAATTCTTGCTCAGCTCTGCAATATCGAAACAAAGACCACCAATATATGATCTAGACGCCGATGGATCCATCAGTAACTTCGATAGGCCTTGATTCAAAAAAAGTTTCCCCCTTTTATTTCCTCGCCAGCTCCGCCACTGGCCTTGGCAATCCACCTCCAGAATGCACTTCTCCACCCCAAGCTCCAATGCAAGCTCCAATCCTTCCTTTGCTGCAATGGCTTTAGCTGTCATAGCATCCGGAACATCATCAACCCACCTAGCTGCAGCACCAGCCAATTGACCCATATGATCACGGATGACCACACCAACCCAACCAACACCAAGATCACCATCAAAGCCGGCATCATAATTAATTTTCATCCATCCCGAAGGAGGGCATACCCAGGACTTACGGGTTGGGTCGTTAGAATATCATAGCAAACCACACTTCTTTGCAGGAATGCAAAGGCCTTATTTGGTGTGACTCCAACTAGCCCCTGAAAAATCAATGTACCGTTATTGTACGCTATTGGAAACTCAAATTGTTCTGCCAGTGTAATAGAAACTATGCGCGATAGACTATTTGAGCTTTATTAAATAATATTATGTGCTGCAGCAAGAAACTGTTTCCCTTCTTAAAAAATAAACTGAAAGTCGGAAAACTATAAAAAGCCAAACAAAAATCCCCTAGAACAAGCCATTGGCTACACCTACACCAGCTCACGATACAGCTACAGAACGAGGACCAGAGGGCGCCCTAAGCTAAGCTCCACAAAAAAGCCCTAAATTGGCACTTCCGAGGCAACTACTGTCTTCTCGAGAGTTCCTCGTGAACAGTAGAGAGCCTGCTTTTCTCCGTTTATGGAGTGATTTTCTCCCTTTCGAGTGATCTCTCATCAGGAAAAATTCTTCGGATCTTGTATTCCGCTCCAATCCCAAGCCTAGCTGACCTGCTGTGATTGGGATTTGGGAGTTCGTCTTTCCTGTTTGCCTGTCCTGCGACGTAGCGACGACGAACAATGGGATTTGGTCGTGAGATTTCTCTGTGCACCCGCTCCATTAGCAGTTGATCTCTTTTCCAATGATTTTCTCCCCTCCGGTTTCCATTCAAGAATTCCCAAACTTCTCCTTCCTCTCGCGGCGCCTCAGGACGACAAAGGGATGAACTTTGCTTCATTGCACGTCCTTGGCCTGCGACTACTTAGAGGAGCAGGAAGGGAAGGCTCTGGCCCATGCGGCCATTGAAAGGGAGGGGGTTTTTGGTTCAAGCTCCAATGTGGCAGAGGTGTTGGGCCGACTCAGGCTTACTGCTGAAGAAAGCGATGCTTTGGCTGTGGATAACATATCCTTGGAAGGAATGGCGACTTCTGATCTGGCCATTATTGGTATGGTACTATCGTCTAGTGTACTCCATATCCAAACTATTATGTCAGCTCTTCGACTAGCATAGGGAAATCCCAAGGGTTTGGATGCTAGATCGGTGGGGAAAAATATCTTCATCATAGAGTTTGTTTCCTAGCAGGATTTGGAAAAGAGTTCTAGATGGTTCTCCATGGAATTGGGCAAAAAAAGCAGTGTTGCTGCAACTTTTTTATCCAAATCTAAGGCCATCAGAGGTGCCTTTCAATAAAATGCTATATGGATTAGGATCTATGACCTTCTGTTTGGACTTGTGAATAGAAAATGGGGTTCAGAGTTAGCCAAGAAAGTAGGCTCTGTTTTGAAAGTGGATGTTGATGATTAAGGGAGAGCATGGGGTCCTTACCTGAGCCAAAGTGTTGGTCAATATTTCAAAGCCCTTGGTTAGGTGCATTGCCATTTTTTCTGAGAAGAGACAAACAACAGATTTGTACCCTATGAAATATGAGAAACTCCCAAACTACTATTACTCTTGTGGGATTATTGGCCACTCCTCTGTTGAATGCCCAACCCCTGTTGATCGTGATGAAAATGGACTACTGCCATATGGAAGGGATTTACGTGCATTGGATGATATCAAACAAAGAAAGGGCTAAAGGATAGGCAATCTTTTCTGCTCATAGAAGCCTCAATTCTAGGGGACAACGTGATTCAAGTGAGGGCCGTCATGGGCAGTATGGCAATACAGGAGGCTCGACTACACGAGGGGGTCCTGAGAAGAGTATCCATAACAATGAAGCTCTATCACCTTTGAGGCAGCAAAACCTGAAGGGTAAAAATATTTTAGGGGAGGATGAGAAAATGAGTGTGGGGACGACTATGGTTTTGTGCCCTATAAATGCTGAAGGAACTAAACGTAAACTTGTGAGGTCACCTCGATCTTGTCATGTTAACAGTAATCAAGAATTGAGGATGGATTCCAGTCTGGCGATTGTGGTGGCAAACCCATCATTGCAAATCTCTCCACTATTAAAGAATCCAGACATAGAGGTTGAGTTGCCTGAAAATGATGATGAGATGACAAAGAAGATGAGGATTGCTCCTAATTCAGGTGCAAGTGGATCGGCGGAGACTGCTAGTAGCCCCGCCGGGAACCATGAATCTCTTAAGTTGGAACTCCTGAGGATTAGGGCGGGACTCAGCAGTGGGAGAGCTTCGCTGGTTAGTGAAGCAATACCATCCCTCCCTCCTGTTTTTATCAGAAACAAAAATGAGGGAAGAAAGGATAAAACCCTTTATGTGGTCGCTCGGATATAATGGATGGTTAGTTGTTAACTGCAAAGGAAGGAGTGGGGGCGTCGCCCTTTTTTGGTCCACCAATAATTGTTGTGTGGTTTTGCAATCTCTTTGTCCATACTTCATTGATGTACATGTTAAAGACACCATGGGTGTGACATGGAGGACGACATTTGTTTATGGGCAGCCAAGAGTAGAGCAACAACATGTTTTCTGGGACCAATTGTGCTTTCTCAAGGCACAGTGGGATGGACCGTGGGTTTGTATTGGAGATTTTAATGAAGCTTTTAGCAATGATGAGCATTTGGGGCCAACGCACAAAGGTGAGGCTCAGATGTGGCTATTTCGTGAATGCCTGGACGATTGCAACCTTTTTGACTTGGGTTTCTGTGGTCCAAAATATACCTAGAACACCGGATAGAGGTTAAACAATAATATTCGTGTTAGGCTGTTGTTGCTAATGGCCTCTTTACACAACTTTTCGAAGATATACAAGTAGAAAATATTATCACATTTTCCTCTGACCACTTTGCTATTGAAATCTCATGTTTGGTTTTGGAAATTGATGACACACTTGTGGACTAATCCTTGCTCTAAGTGTATGACTTGAGATAGGATTAGAAGGATGACAAGGAGCATGATGATCATGAACATGGACGATGATGGTGGACATGATGGATCGTCAAGCTCGGTGATCGGCTTGAGAGGAACCCGGGAGATCAAGGCAAAGGTATCTTGATAGGGTTTTTCCTTTCGGTGATCAAGATACGATAGAACGTGTGATCACATTATAGGATAGATAGCCGACTATCAAGAGGGGATGCCATGATAATCCTTGCATGAAGTGCTTCTAGGTCCATATCGACTTGCATATTGCATTTAGGATATGAGAGCACTAACTTCGATCTTGCCTAACTTTTCGACGTGCTAACATTGGTGATAACGTGATCATCTTGGACGTGTTGGCAACCTACGGCAAGAGGCGAAGCAAGTTTGAAGCAAAGAGCAAAGAAAAAGATGAAGATCACCGTCCACGGGGTGACCGGACGCGCTTCGGCATCGACCGGAAGCACTCACGGGAGCGTCCGTCGGTCGCGTCTCGCGAGAGCTCGCAGCCGTGTTTTTGCCGGACGCACCGACCGGACCTCGACCGGATGCTTCCGGTGTCGACCGAACCGTGACCGGACGCCGCGGAGGAGGGGCGCCACTGTGGGCCCAACCCTTGTCGGTAGCGACCGGAAGCAATCGACCGACCCTCGACCGGACCCGCCGGGTGGTTCCGTCGATCGTCCCGATCGGTCTAGAGAGCAAATTTTTTGGAGCAACGGCTCCATCTCGAGAGGAGCCCTATATATACTTGGTTGGCTGGTTCTTTGGGTTCTCTCTTGCACATTTGAAGCTTCCAACTTGCTAGTGAGCATTTGATACTCCTCTCCACTCATCTCTCCATCCATTAACTCGAATTCTTGGTGAGATTGGGAGTGATAGAAGTGCATTGCATCATCGGTTGCATCTAGACGCACTTCATCCTTGGAGAAGCCGCGGGATTCTTGTTCTCTTGGGAATTTGCCCAGTTCCCTAGCGGCTTGGAGCAAGAGGCGGTGTTGAGCTCAAGTGGAGCTTGTTTGAGGCCACACCGGTGGTGATTGTGAGGGGTCGTTCCTTACCCCGCGGGAGATTCGCGAAAGGAGCACTAGTGGATTGCTCGTGGCTTGTTGGACCGCGTCTCTTGTGATCGTTTGTTTGAGCGCCCATAGGGGTTTTGGCACCGCCATTGCTTTAGCACACGCCAAGTGAGTGTGTCGCCACAACGAGGACTTAGCGTGCCGGCAAGCACGTGAACCTCGGTAAAAATCATCGTGTCACTTGTTCTTGCTCGTTGGAGAATTCTTGGAGATCACGGTGATTGGCTACAACCTCGACACTACACCGGTGGTATTGTATCCTAGCACCTCTCGCATTACTTTCGTAGTATATCTTGTTAGGGTGCTTAGTGTTGTGTAGCTTGTTTAGTTAGCTTAGACTTGTTAGCTCCTAGTGGTAGAATTAGTTAGTATATCTTGCCCACCTAGGAATAACTTAGCAACCTAGCCTTTGCTTGTGTTTAGAGACATTAGAATTGCTAGAAGGCTTGCGTAACTAGTTTGAAGCATTTGCTTATTCGCTACGCCGTCTTATTTACTAACCGCCTTGCTTAGTGTTGTTTGTAGAATTTTTAATAGGCTATTCAACCCCCCTAGCCATTAGGACCTTTCAGCTATGTACTTATAGATCCCAAAGCATGTCTAGAGAAGGCAAAGCGAATCATATCACTGCAATTTCAGATATGAAGTTGCATGGTGTAGGGCGCAGATTATATGGAAACAGTAGAAAAAAGTTGGGCAGATGGATCTGTGGGGCCAAAGAGTTTATAAACAACCTGGGCCAACTTGACCAAAATGGCAACTTCCTTATCTAAATGGAGTAAAAATTCATTTGGCTTTCCCCGTAAGCAAATAAAAAAAACTTCAAAATCAATTCACAAGGTTGAGATTTAACAACACCACAAGGAATTATTTCCAAGAGGAAAGAGATATCGAAGGGAGACTCTGTGAGCTGTTCGAGAGAGAAGAAATAATGGCCCGACAGCATTCAAGAGTAGAATGGCTTTAGTCCGGGGATCGCAACACATCTTTTTTCCGGGCAAGGGCCACATCTCGAAGAAGAACCAATAAAATAAAATATCTTATTAGGCAAGATGGGAGCAAATGTGTGGAACAATGTGAGATTAAAGAGATGGCTCGATCATTTTATATAAACTTATTTACATCTGAACCACTAGTTGGCATGAATTATTTTGTAAGACTTTTTCTAATGATGAGATTAAGGAGGCACTTTTCTAGATGGGTCCAACAAAATCCCCTAGCCCAGATGGCTTTTCGGCTTTATTTTATCAGAAGCACTGGTCCTTGCTACAGGATGACATATGGCAGGCTGTGAGAAGTTTTCTAGATGGGGATATGACATACCATTGGGTTTCTATGATACAACAATTGTCCTTATCCCAAAGGTATCCAAGCCGAAACACTTGTCAAACTTTAGACCAATCAGCCTATGCAATGTGTTGTATAAAATTGCTTTAAAAGTCTTAGCCAATAGGTCAAGGGGCTACTACCACACATAATTGCTGAAGAGCAAAGTGCTTTTGTTCCAGGAAGGCTGATCGCTGATAATGTACTTATAGCCTATGAATGTATGGATACTATCAGACGGCAGCATGCTAAAATTCCCTATTTTCCTCTCAAAATTTACATGATGAAAGCATATGATCGGGTAGAGTGGACATATCTTCAAGGAGTTCTGCAGAAGCTGGGTTTCGAACAGAGATTGATAAATTGTATTATATGTTGTGTCTCCTCAGTCCAGTACACGGTGAGAGTGAATGGTGATCTTTCAGAACCTTTTACACCAACAAGAGGATTAAGCCAAGGGGATCCTATCAACCCATATTTATTTTTGCTCTACGTCGAAGGCCTCTCATGTTTACTGAAGAAGGAGGAACAAGCAGGTCATCTAAATGGGGTGAGAAATGGTGCCTCAGACCAGCTATAACACATCTTTTATTTGCAGATGACGGTATTTTCTTTACATGTGCAGATGAAAGATGCATTGATACTTTGAAATATATTTTGCAGACATATAGCCAAGGAATAGGAAAAAAAAGTTAACCTACATAAATCCTCCTTATACTTTGGCTGCAAATGTGTGACTGAGATTAAACAAAAGGTAATGAACTCTTTGAATGCGCAAAGTGAGGCGCTCCAGTCCACTTATTTTGGATGCCAACCTATGTGGGTCAATCGAAAATGACTGTTTTCAATTTTATCTCACAAAACATGTGGAAACTTGTACATGGATGGAGTGATAGACCTTTGTCCAGAGAAGGAAAGGAAATTATGCTTAAATCTGTGGCACAGGCCATACCAGTTTATGTCATGAGTTGTTTTCAGCTTCCTGATGGTATTTGAGAAAAAATGAGGGCTATAGTTTCAAACCATTGGTGGGGCTTTAAAGGAGGTAAAAAGAAGATGCATTGGTGATCCTGGAATTGGTTGACAACTCCAAAATTTATGGGTGGAATGGGTCTTAGAGATACGAAGATTTTCAATCAAGCTATGCTTGGACGCCAATGTTGGAGGCTAATGACACAAACTGATTCTCTGGGTGCAAGAGTACTCAAGGGGAGGTATTATCCACATTGTTCCTTTACTGAATTAGGTCCCACAAGATCGAGTTCTTTTACATGCGAAGCTTGATATTTGGAAAACGCCTCCTGGATCGTGGCATCATGTGGAGAGTGGGAACAACAGAACTAATTAGAATACAAAGGACAAATAGATTCCAGATGCACCTTGTCATCCAATTCTCCCTTCCGTCCAAATGACTGATGACCTTATGGTGAGTGCTCTAATAGATGAGTCCTCAAGACAGTGGAATGAGGAGCTGGTACGCATTTGTTTTAAGCGTCTTGATACTGAGCGTATCCTAAATATTCTCCTAAGCCAGACAAGTATATATACCATAAAATCGGCATACATCATGGCAAAAAGTGAGGTAGTACATCTCAAGGCCAGTGTATAAAAGGCAATGGAGAGACTTCGGACCAAGTGTGTTGTGCAAAAGATTGGAAACATCTATGGAGTTTATTAAGGTTCCACCAAGATGAAAATAGTTTTGTGATGTTTCACACATAATTGTCTCCCAACGAGGAAAATCCCTCGCCGATGATTTGTGTTGCCATTATGGGAGAGATGAAACTATAGAACATGCCTTTTCTTTTGTCAATGTGTTTCTGAAATTTGGAGAGAATTGAAGAAAAGGTGTGGCTTAAGGAAACTTCTAAAACTAGTGTTGTATAGGCAATGGATTTTTCAAACTTTGGCAAGCTGTACAGAGAGAGAGAGAGGCTACCATTCTTGTCATAGCTTTTTGGCACATTTGGGAAGTCAGAAATGCAATTCGAAATGGAGAAAAAGAGATGCATCCTTGTGTAGTTGAAAAAGTGACCGCTTATGTTGACACGGTGTTGTTGCATATGTATGAACCACCGCCGAGAGGATGGGTTATGATAAATGTTGGGTTATGATAAATGTTGATGCAACAGTGTTTCAAAAAGATAATCGGATGGGTTTGGGCTTTGTGATCAGAGAGCATAGAGGAGACTTTTTGGTAGCTTGCAGGAAGAGCATCAACAAGATCACAAATCCTAAACTAGTAGTGGCTATTGCTTTCAGGCAAGCAATCCTGTTTGCTTCGGCGCTTCCATATAATCAGGTTGTCATTGCAACAGACTATTTGTACCAAGACGATGTCACAAGGTTGCTCATGTTCTTGCTAGGTCAGCCAATCAAATTTCTGATTCGGTTTGGTTTGATGTAGCTCCTGAGTTCCTCTGGGCTTCTTTATGTACCGATCGATTAATTCAATCAAAAGGCAACCTATTTACTCTAAAAAAGTCCTAAATCCTATAGCTGGATCAACAAAAAAAAAAAAAAAAAAAGAATCACCTCCAGAACTGCGACATCGTCGTCTCCACGGAGTATTTGCCACGGAGGACATGACACCAGAAACGAGCTCAATAAACAAACAGAGGTCGATCTTTTTTAAAAGTATGTACGGATCCCTGTGCGTAGGGCTAGGCATGCATCATCGTCCCAGGCTCCCAGCATCTGCAACCATGAAGACGGCTAGCAGATAGCAGTACCTGCCATTCGTGCATGTGCACCCAGAGTGTCTCGTGATAGTAAGTACTCCTATAGTGGCAGACGTAGTACTATATTATTTGGCCTTTCTCGATCGTAATCTCAGGTCGTCAGGATTGAGATCGTGAGCTCGAGACTATTGTCGGATCAGAGAGCTCAGAGAGAGCTAGCGCAGCAGCAGGAGCAAAGATCTGCTGCGCATGCATGCTGGCCCTCGATAAAGGACTGGGTCAATGTTCGTACGTCACCATATTTTAAGGCTTTCCCACTTCACCAGTTCTCAGTTCCAAGAAGCTCGATCGCCGACAGATGGTAAGCACTTAGGAGTCCACAGGAGTATAATCTGCGATTGGCTCGGTCTTTGTAAATGTACACACAAGAATAATCCCAAATTCCAAGCCTCACATGCAGACATGGCATTGCGTGCTCTGGTTCAAGGCTTCGCTTGTTCGGCTCATATTATTCCCGAATCTTTGTTGCCTCAAGGAAACTTAAGCATGAGTGTGGGTTTGTTTTAGGCCTCGCTTGGTAGCTTTTCTCCTGAAGTACTTTCCCAAAGGAGCTGAAGCAGGGGCGGAGCCAGGATGACACATGCTATTTAGTGGAGATTCAATAAAAATCAAGAAACTTAATGGTGGTTTAATGACTAACTACAATAATTAGCATGGGAATTGTGCCTGCAGGGGGGGCTACAGCCCGGGCAGCCCCCCGTGCATCCGCCCCTGAGCTGAAGCACTTGAGGAGGAGCCTTTTTTTTTCTGGCTCTGGTCCTCGCCACCATCAATTGGAAGGATTTTTTCTAGCTCCGGCTCTCTAGCAATGTAGGAGTGTAATGTAGCGATCCAAAAGAAGCCTCAAATGTGCAGCTCCTATAGCTCCTTTCCATGGTTCATTTTTGTCGTCAAAGGCCTATTTTTCTCTGTGCTACAAACTAAAAAGGGGAATTTGTCCACAGGACATGCAAAGTGCTGCCACGGTGCTGCTGGACATCGTTGTTGACGGTCACCAACGACATATTTTTAACGTCAACATTCTACCAATAAGGGGTTGAAACTATACCTTACTACACACATATACATTTATTATTGACATATTTCCACTTGTAGTGTCCAAATTATTATTGTGCAGATTTATATAAGAAACAAGTGGAAAATGCACCAAAAGGCGCCTCCCTAGAAAGCGCATTCCTGAAGAACATCAAGCCCAAGGGAGAAATGGACCAAACACGCAGAACGGGCCGATCAAACACCGCCACACAACTTTTCAAGCCCAAACACGCCAGCTGCCAAGGCCCGGCCCGAACCGAAGCAGACAGTGCGCGCAAGACCACCTGGTGCGCCCGCACCCATCCCGAGGCTGTTCAGGTCCGTGTTTGGCGAGGCGGTGCATTACCTTCCATGGAGGGCAGGCCGACGTTGGATGATCGGTTCAAGCAGATTTGGAAGGTGTCCAAGGACGGTTTTGGCTCCTTCCATGTGGGGAGGGACGTTTTCTAATGAGCCCCCTCTCCTCTACCTATAAAAGGAGGCCCTCTCCCCCTCATTCAACACACACCACACAATAGAGCCTCTCTCCCTTTCTTCTTCTTTCTTCATTCTTCTTCTTCTTCTTCTTCTTCTTCTTCTTTTTCTTTCTTCTTCTTCTTCTTCTTCTTCTTCTTCTTCTTCTTCTTCTTCTTTTTAGTTTGTACTTAGGAGGAGTTTGGCAAGAATAATAAAAGGAGAGCAAGACATTTTGGAGCTATTCGGTATGAGCAATTTAGAGTTCTTCATCTTGTTCTTGTTCTCTACTTATCAATATAGTCATGTTCTTGAATTAGAGCAAAGTTCTTGTGATATAATCTTGGTTGAAGAACTAGTCTATAGTTCCTATATCATGATCTTGTCTTATAGAACTTCGTGCTTAGTCTATCATACATACATGTTTAGACCAAAGAGCTAGATCTATATGATGAGTTCTATCTAGAGTTAGACTTGGTTGATGTTGGGTTACGGGATTGGTAGTCGTACCTTCGGGTCGTAACTCTTGGAGAAGGAACTCTTTGACCTGGGGAACCTTGATCGACCCAAGAGTTGTGGATGGTAGTGCAAACGTGGTGTTTGGGCTAGCGTTCACCTATCTTTTGTGGCGCATCCCACGGTTGGGGGTAGGCGGCTTGGTCGTGACAAGCCTTGTCCGTCCCTTGAAATCCCCCCACATTCGGGTGTGGCGCAAAGGCTAATTGCCGGAAGTCGCCCAGTTGGGCGTTGGCCGGTGCCCGAAGTAATTCAAATAGAAACCTTGGCTATCTTGACTTAGAATCTCTAACCATAAAACATGTGTGTATCTGCTATCTTGACATGACTATCTAGGATATGCCTGCTCCATATTAGATTTATTCTTTTATTCATTCTTTTACCTTTATCCTTGAGATTGGCTTGAGTGTGTGTGTCAAGTTATCCTACTACCTATCTTGTTTTACCCCTATTATGAGCATTGGTCCATTATACATTCGTGTTATCTTGTTCATGTCTCTATTAGATCCTTTTCCACCATGCCTTCCTTTGGGAAAATATAAATAACGATACCCTGAATACTTCCGGGTGAAATGCTACAATGATAGATCCGCACGCTATGCGGATGAATATCTTATTTGGCAAGATCTATCACCGTTGATGTACCTAGTGTTATCACCGACACGGTGGTTTCACTTAGAATGTCAACGGCGCATTTCTCGGGCGCCGTTATTAGAGATGGGTTCCAAAACCTGTTTCTAGTGATTGCGCTTTAAGAAATGCAACAAGCATTTTCGTGCCGCTGCGTGGGAAGGCATTGGTTTTTATAAGGCATCTTTTTAGAACATGTTTGTCATGATAATATGCATGTGTAGTGACCTTTGTTCATAACAGGTTTATCTAAAGTAAAAAAAAACTAAAAAATCTTTTATAAAAATTTTAAAAAAAAATTTTAAATAAAAAGCAAGGATATGTTATCAAGTTAGTATGCGCCTTCGAGTATTCGTATTCTTGTCGCTAACCATTTCAGTGGAGACTAAAAAGAACAAAGGGCACGCGACGCTTGAAAACATGGGGGCTACATCAACAAGAAAACTTTGATACTCTTGGGCGGAGGAACGCACTCAAAAGGAGACTCGACCTTGCACACTCGACTTTTTCACGAAAGTCCAAGTGTGAGAGGGAGGATGGTGATAATATCAAGTTCCACGTACAAGGGATCATAAAAAAAGAGAAATGAAAAAAAAAAAAAAAAAAATATGAGAGAGATGAATAAGAGATTAGCCTCGCCTTTGCTATATATATATAAAAAAAAAAGAGGAAAAAGAGTTGAAAAAAAAAGGAGAGATAAAAAAATATAAAAAAAAAAAAATGGTTGAAAAAAAAATAATAATAAGAGGAGAGAGGAGCAAAGTTGGCCCCACAAGATCAAAATAAACAAAGAAGGCACTGACTCCACCCAATAAGAAAGCTTCCATGTAAGCAAGAAGGGATCTTTTTCTCCCAAGACCTTTGTTGCACTCGAAAGTGAGTTCGGTATGCCTCCCTCTACTCCGGTGTGAGGAAGCCATTACCAAATCAAGATCATCACGCTACCGATGCAGCAATTACTTAACTCTATCCTCAAGCTGCCGGTCAAGTACACCCAGGTATGCAAAGGTCCAATAATAATAAAAAAAAAAGAATTAAAAAAAAGAGCAAAGGGAAGGAGGAACATCCTCCTTTAAGCCTTTGTGACCACTAAGGCCCATGGTCAATATACACTACATGTGTGTATCACCTAAGCCTTGTGGCCCTTTGAGATGGATTATCAAGCTACCACCGGGAGTTTTCAACACATTCTTGCCTTCATGCGCGGTTGGTACACACACACTCAGGTACGCAAAGGTAATAATTCACCAATTCTTTTTACTCATACTTATCTCCATATAAAAATTCATGTTTTCTTTGTTTATGAAATATGATCCGGGTTTGATGCGCTTTTGCATGTCGCTCATGCGATACATCCATAGGTCTTTTTAAATCAAGCATGGTGCTTGGGTTAAAATTGACCTCCTTTAATCAAAAATTGACAAGGTGTTGAAATTTAATTAATGAACCTAGAGCCGACGTCATAAACATTTGAGTTATTTCATGATGGAGATAAAACAAGGCTAGACTTATATTGCATCTTTATTTTAGCCTTGTTTGAGTATGAAAACTTTGGTGAAGCTTTTATGTTCTCCCTTGATAATAAAAATCCTAAAATAAAAATCTTTCAAAAGTCGCTTTTGCTCCTTCCCGCATATGTTTCAAATTAGGTAATCACGAAGGATGGTAAATCCTCTCGTGAATCTACCATATACTAACCATGCAGAAAAGTTAAGAGCACGGGGGGTGAAACCCCGATCCAATGGGCATTGAGCTAGCTTGGGGAGGACCCTAACAAGGTAATGAGAAAACTACACTCTCATCCTCTGTCCATTACCTTCGAAAAAAAATGTGTTTTATAAAATATTTTATTATCAAAATAAATAAAAAATATTTTACTACACAAAAATCTATAAGTAAATATTTTCAAAAAAACTAAAATAAAAATCTTTATAAATAAAATAAATTCTTCTATGAAAAAAAAACTATAATCATTTTGTTCGCCTTTGCAATGCCTTTTATCTCCATTGGATGAATCTTGTTTTCATTTCATGCGCCCTTTTTTCTATGTTGGCATGTTTTGGTTTGAAGTTTTGGTTATTCGAATAATCATACTTCCATAGGCATTTTGAATTAAGCATGGTGCTTAGGTCAAAAAGTCTACCCTAATCGATTAGACATGGAGTCGAGTTTGATTATTGAATCGAGCTGCTAGTGTTGAATTTGGTCGACCATATGGACTAACCCCCCCAGGAATTTATCAACTTCGAGAGGGTAAGTCCAAGAGACGACAATGGAGATCAGAAGTTGTCTAGTGAACCAAAAAAAATAATAATAATATAATAATAATAAATAAATAAAAATAAATAAAACCTTTGAAACCCCAAGAATGGTCATCCCGTTCTTTCAAGATCATCACAAGACAAGCTTGGGGAGTCCCCCGGCACGCTAAAAAAAAAAGATGTTAATCAAAGATCAAATCATGGCGTGCACAAGGCTAGCAACATTCTTAACTCGAAGGTAAGTCAAAAGCTAGCTTGGGGGAGGACTCCCACAAAGGTAACTCGTATCTCACATTCCATTCAGTTATTTTCTTATCTTATATGAATGATGAGATATGAGAAATATAAAAAAAAAGAGAGAGAGGGGAAGAAGAAAGAGAGAGAGGAGATTTATTCCACTCCAAACATATGTGTTGTAGAAATGTTTAGTTCTACCCCGTTGAAATGATGAATAGTTGCTCTGTTTTATGTTTTGCCTGTGCCTAGTTTATAATTCGAATTTCTAAAGTTTGGGTTTAGTGGCTAAGTCTAAAAAAAACTCAAAAAAAAAAAAACCCGATTCATGTGGGTTGCATAGGCTCTATCTAGTCTAGTTATTGCCAAGTATGATATGGTACAAATGGATTTGCTATGATTTCGCCCAAAAAGAGAAACTTGACATCGGGGAATCTAATTTGAAAGAAAAGAGAAATGATATGGGCTATGTTAAAAAAAAAAGAAAAAAAAAAAAAAAAAAAAAAAGAGAGATGAAAAATGGACATGTGTCCGAGGGCGAGTAGAGCCCACATCTCCAAAAAAAAAAAAAAAAGAAAGAAAGAGAGGAAATAAAAGACAAAAGTCTAGGGCGAAAGCAGAGCCTACCTCCAAAAAAAAAAATATATATATAGCAATAAAGCCCATACTTTCTCGAAAAGCAAAATAGAACTTAAATAAATAAATCCCTGATGAGAAAGTTGATCAAAAGGATGAATGAAAAGTATTTTTTGTTATAACCATTCTATTTGGCAACCGCCCAAGGCTTTGAGAAAAGCTAAAAAGCCCCGCTACGATGAAAGGTAATAAAGGGTGAGCAAAGGCATGCCATTTTATTCAAACTCTAGTAGAAAATCTTATTATAACCCCCCGCACTTGTGAAAACATAATCGGCATAGTAGCAACTCCCCGATCAACAACCAGTACTTATCTTTGCTCGAGGACGCAAGAAAGGGTAAGCTTGGGGAGTTTGTTGACGGCCACCAACGACATATTTTTAACGCCAACATTCTACCAATAAGGGGTTGAAACTATACCTTACTACACACATATACATTTATTATTGACATATTTTCACTTGTAGTGTCCAAATTATTATTGTGCAGATTTATATAAGAAACAAGTGGAAAATGCACCAAAAGGCGCCTCCCCGAAAGCATTCCCCGAAGAACATCAAGCCCAAGGGAGAAATGGACCAAACAAGCAAAACCGGGCCGAGCAAACACCGCCACACAACTTTTCAAGCCCAAACACGCCACCGCCAAGGTCCGCCCGAACTGAAGCCTGACAGTGCGCGCTACACCACCCGGTGCGCCCGCACCCATCCCGAGGCTGTTCAGGCCCAGATTTGGCGAGGCGGTGCATTACCTTCCATGGAGGGCTATGCCGACGTTGGATGATCGGTTCAAGCAGATTTGGAAGGTGTCCAAGGACGGTTTTGGCTCCTTCCATGGGAGGGACGTTTTCCAATGAGCCCCTCTTCTCTACCTATAAAAGGAGGCCCTCTCCCCTCATTCAACACACACCCACACAATAGAGCTCTCTCTTTCTTTCTTTCTTTCTTTCTTTCTTTCTTTTCTTTCTTTTCTTCTTTCTTCTTCTTCTTCTTCTTCTTCTTCTTTTTCTTCTTCTTCTTCTTCTTCTTCTTCTTCTTTTTCTTTTTTTTAGTTTGTACTTAGGAGGAGTTTGGCAAGAATAATAAAAGGAGAGCAAGACATTTTGGAGCTATTCGGTATGAGCAATTTAGAGTTCTTCATCTTGTTCTTGTTCTCTACTTATCAATATAGTCATGTTCTTGAATTAGAGCAAAGTTCTTGTGATATAATCTTGGTTGAAGAACTAGTCTATAGTTCCTATATCATGATCTTGTCTTATAGAACTTCGTGCTTAGTCTATCATACATACATGTTTAGACCAAAGAGCTAGATCTATATGATGAGTTCTATCTAGAGTTAGACTTGGTTGATGTTGGGTTACGGGATTGGTAGTCGCGACCTTCGGGTTGTAACTCTTGGAGAAGGAACTCTTTGACCGGAAACCTTGATCGACCCAAGAGTTGTGGATGGTAGTGCAAACGTGGTGTTTGGGCTAGCGCTCACCTATCTTTTGTGGCGCATCCCACGTTGAGGGGTAGGCGGCTTGGTCGTGACAAGCCTTGTCCGTCCCTTGAAATCCCCCACGTTTGGGTGGCGCAGCTGTTAATTGCCTTAAGTCGCCAAGCCATTTGACCGTGCCCGAAGTAATTCAGCAGAGACCTTGGCTATCTTGACTTAGAATCTCTAACCATAAAACATGTGTGTATCCGCTATCTTGACATGACTATCTAGGATATGCCCGCCCATATTAGATTTATTCTTTTTTATTCATTCTTTTTCCTTTATCCTTGAGATTGGCTTGAGTGTGTGTGTCAAGTTATCCTACTACCTATCTTGTTTTACCCCTATTATGAGCATTGGTCCATTATACATTCGTGTTATCTTGTTCATGTCTCTATTAGATCCTTTTCCACCATGCCTTCCTTTGGGAAAATATAAATAACATATACCTCGAATACTTCCGGTGAAATGCTACAATGATAGATCCGCACGCTTATGGATGAATATCTTATTTGGCAAGATCTATCACCGTTGATGTACCTAGTGTTATCACCGACACGGTGGTTTCACTTAGGAATGTCAACGGCGCATTTTGGCGCCGTTATTGGAGATGGGTTCCAAACCTGTTTCTAGTGATTGCGCTTAAGAAATGCAACAATCGCCACACTTCGTGATTTGGCGTGAGACACCGCACTTCTCGCGGTTATTTGTCCCATGGACACCGCACCCCGCTTGGAGATGGTAACGGAGAGATTTCGTTGAAAAATGACACCGGTGCCCCGATAATTAAACGATGTCCAGCCCTGCCGCTCGTCACAAGACGCCGCCCGCTCGGCCGCCGCCCCGCCCTCCGGGTCCTCGGCCTCGCCCGCCGCCGTCACACCGCAGCCAGCCCGGCCGCTGTCACAAGACGCCGCCGGGCCGCCCGGCCCCTCCAGTCCTTTCGTCTGAGGCCGAAGGCCAGCCGACGGGACGCGACGCGACGCCGGGCCATGGATGTCGACATCCTCCACTACGCACCGCCCCGATCGATTTAACCCATCCACCGCGCGGTCCGAGCCAACCCCCATCCCCCCCCTCCGTTTCACCTTCCCGTAGAAGCACATACCGCTAGCAGCCAGCCGAGCCGCCGCCATTGCCGGGCACCGCCATGCCAAACTCCGCCACCACAACCTCCACTCCGCCAAATCTCGCGACACGCCTTCACCACTTTCGCCCCTCGAGTCAGGCGCACACTATCGCCGCATTAGAAAGGGTAAGACCGCAGCAAATGGATTTC
Organism: Hyparrhenia diplandra; assembly: GCA_015847255.1. Classification (NCBI taxonomy): domain Eukaryota; kingdom Viridiplantae; phylum Streptophyta; class Magnoliopsida; order Poales; family Poaceae; genus Hyparrhenia; species Hyparrhenia diplandra. The sequence goes on from JADLZK010006533.1 coordinate 245,568, forward strand.
CGCTCGCCGTCCGCTGGGTCGCCATGAACGACGCCACGCGAGCTCACTCCGCGTTCGGGGCGCTCGCCAAGCACTTTCTTGCTCCCGCATTTGCCCTCGTTGTGTTCTAGCTGGCTATGGTTAATACAGTTCGAGCAATGCCGCTGGCCCAAAGAGGTCGCCAACGCCGCCCGCCGGGGAGCCCGCCGCCATGGCGCACGCGGTCAAGCACTTTCCCGCCATCTTTCTTTTCGACAGGTTAGGGATTTGCTTCGTATCGACGCGTTGGAGCTCATGCTCGAGCCCGCTTTTGCGCCGCCGCGCCTAGAACGGCGAGGTCGCCGCAGAACGCCGCCACCGCCGCCGCCGCCATCGTGCATGCCACGGTCCGCTTTAGCTCGCACCATGGGTACCATCATGTAGATCTCGCCGTTGCGAAGTCGATTGATGTACTTGGTTCACCGGAATAGTCGCCGCTGGCGAGGCCACCGCCACGCCGCTGATGCCCGCCGTATCCGTCACCGACACGTGGGGCCTGGTTCGGGTCACGCTGAGGCCTCGGGGGCACCGTGTCATTTTTCAACGAAATCTCTCCGCTACCGCCTCCAAACGGTGCGGTGTCCATGGGACAAATAACACGAAACTACAGTGTCTCCCGGGCAAATACGAAGAGTGACGATGTCCGGCGGAAGACCGAGAGGCAGCACTTTGCATGTCCCGTGGACAAATTCAGACAAATTCCCCAACTAAAAAGTGTGCTACAGGTTCAAAAAGAAAAGAAAAAGTGTGCTTAGAAGATGAAATCGGATCCCATGAAATAATCCCCACCAAACATGCGTTTAAAGTGTTTAATTACTATATGGTTTCTTTGACTTCTATACAAAAGCTACCGTTGAAGCGGTACCAAACAAGCCCTTTATAATGCTATGTATACATGGTGCGCTTTCTTATGAAAATTTATTTCAACATCAAAAATTAGTCCCATAGTATTTTTTATTCATATATTTGGAAAGGTTTTCCTATAAAAATAAAATGAGTAAAATGCAAGAATATACCATTAACTTGTGCGGTCGTGTCATTTTTGGGCCATCAACTTTTCGCAAAAAGAATATTTTGTTAGTGATGCCATGGAAATTGGGGTGTGTAGATAAGATAATATCTTCATAAAACTTAGTCAAGTGGCACACATGGGATGGCCATAGCAGCCATGTTAGCGGCACCAATAATGATGTTTGTCTTGCTTTCTCAAGTAGGAAACTCTCAAGACATGGAAACTATTCACTTCTCATATTTCTTTAAATTAATATTTTTTTCAAAAATCTTATACAATTCTTTTTGTTCTAAATATGTTTTAAATGTCTCACTTACTAAGAAGTCAAACACTTTTAACTTATTGACCAAACTATATACAAGAAATCATTTATATTTATGTTACACAATAAGAATAGTTAGATTAACTGCAAAAATGTATTATTATAATAAACTTAATTGCAGATACAAATAATACTAATATCTTCTAAACAACTAGTCAAATTTAACAGAATTTTTTACATCACGGAACCTAATTAAAGAGAAATTTATTTTTGGGAGCCTATTTTTGGGAAGGAATTGTTGGCTTTTCTACTACAAGGCTATTTTTTGAGCAAAATTTGGTTTTGTTTCTCAACATTTCATTTGTAATTAATATATTAAGCATCTCAGCATACGAAAACTAGAAAAATACGTCTCATTAAACTTTTGGCTTTTTCAAAAACTAGCTTAATGGGTTTGTCTATTTAGACCAAAAGCTAGCAAAAGCTAAAGAAAATATACCTATAACCTAGCGAATTCCTCGATGTACTAGAAGTGTTTTAGATACATTGGGCCAAAAGTTGTTATGATTTTTTATGCCAAATATAAGAACTAAAATATAAGTTAATTATGGACTAATAAGAGAGATAATAGACGACTAACCATCTACTAAAAGAACTAGATATTTTTATCTTTTGTGGAGACATGGAAATATGAATTTCGTTCGCACACTTCACCTAGGGTTCAACACTTCACCCGATCGACATCAGTGTGTTTACTGTTTAGTCATCTACTCCGTCCACGAATATAAGGCGTGATTTGACTTGGTGCGGTCTTCAAGAACATATTTTGACATATAATTTCTCTTATAATATATAGTGTATAGACATAAAAGTTTGATCACTAGGAAGTATTTCTAAATACGAATCTAATGGACCTACTTTTACAAATAAATTTTTTAATATAATTAGGCTAAATCTTAGTCAAAGATAACAAAGTTTAAATTTTAAAATACGCGGCGCGCTTTATATTCGTGGACGGAGGGAGTACTATTTATGACTGTTGGGTGTACAATAACAATACTACTACTACACAAGCTTTGAAACTAGCACTAATAATGTATCATTGTTGGTTCATGCTTACAACTGGTAGAGATAGAGTTAACGACACCATTTGTTCGTTCGTGGTTACTACCAACATTGATATGTTGTTTTGCATTTGAAGAAATTTATATTTTTTTCGTTTCTACGAAGTTGGATCAAGACAAATTTTATATCAAAATTGTAGAGTTCAAACTTTGTACGTAGTTGACAAAATTTTAATATAGGATGGACATGTGATGTTTGTCAATGTCGAATGGAGACAAAGCTAACTGTCACGCTCGTCGACCCGGTCAACGAGAGGGAATGACAAGGGCGTGGACGTAGGCTGGGTCGATGGTGCACGAGGGAGGGCGGCGTGCGGGCGGCGCCGCGGCTGCATAGGGGGCGGCGCGTGCAGGGTGGGGAGGCGGGCGCTGGTGGCGGACGGGCTGGGGGCAAGAGCCAAGAGTAAAACCCTAAATTGGTCTTTTTGACTCTCACAAACGGTGTGCCCCCATATTTATATGAGGGATTACAATTGCTAATGGGCCGGACCCATTAGTCTTTAATACTCAATTCTATTTTTAATTAATAAAAATACCAAATAAAGTTATTTAATAAATTAAATATTCAGCCACGTTGTGTCGGTTTAGGAATCCTTTTGCTGAGTGTGACATATCTCCCTGCCTGGAGATTCAGCTCGTCCTCGAGCTGGAATTCTGGATAGATCTGATGAAAAAGCTCTACCATCTTCCCGCGAAGCATCCGTTGCCGTTCGGTTCCTCCATTTGATTAATACCTGCAACTGCCCCTGACGGATTCTTGATTTCAACATAACTTCCGGTTCAGGGACTGGTGTACCTTCATGCAAGCGAGGTAGCTCGGCCGGTTCTGATGGAATATCCCCCTAGTGAGATTTCAACATACTAACATGAAAAGTGTTGTGTATACGAGTGCCCAATGGATGATCAATACATATGTAACATGACTGATAACTTTATTGATCTTGAAAGGTCCAAAGTATTTAGGGATAACTTGCCTTAATACGATGATGAGATAGTAGCGCCTGATTTGGATAATAACTTGAGCCAAGCATAGTCTCCAACTTTGAATTCTTGTTCCGTATGTTTAGCATCAAAGTGTTTACGATAATAATCTTGAGCTAACTGTAGACGAACCTTTGTTTGCTCAAGGAAGGTATCACGCTAAGATAACATAGCATCAACTGCGGGTAGAGTAGCTTCACCTGGATTGTAGCCTCTAATACATGGAGGGTCTCGTCCATAGACCAACTTAAATGGTGTTGTTTTAGTTGAGGTATGATATGATGAATTATAACAAAATTCAGCCCAAGGTAGCCATCTTACCCAATCTTTAGGCTTGTCTTCTATTAAGCAACGAAGGTACATAGTGATGATTTTGTTAACCCCCTTTGCTTAACCGTTTGCTTGAGGATGATATGCTGAAGTAGGCATTAACATTACGTTTGATAATCTAAAAGCCTCCTGCCAGAACTGGCTTGTGAATACCACATCTATGTCACTTACAATGGATCTAGGCAGACCATGTAACATCACAATTTCTAACAAGAATCTTTGATCTACTGAAGTTGCAGTGTAGGGGGTGTGAGAGAGGAATGAAGTGAGCATACTTGGATAGTCGATCAACCACCATAAGTATGACTGACATTGTTCCAACTTTTGGTAAAGCTTCAATGAAATCCATAGATATGTCCTCCCAAACTGTTCTAGTATTGGCAAGGGTTGGAGAAGGCCGGCTGGATGTAAGTGTTCTATTAACATTCATTAACGAATTGATGTTGTCGCGGTCGGATATCACGGTCATATAGAACCGACTAGTGTTCGATGGCCTAGCTCAAGAACAATGACACGGTGGTTTATACCGTTCGGGCTACGGAGCACCCTAGTCGGTGTGTGGCACTATCGAGCTCAAAGTGCCGACGGGGGCAAGAAGTCGACGAGAGAGGGAGATGAGCTCCCAAGTCTACGGGGTGATGAGTGGAATCGAAGCGATGTGTGTGCGTGCCTAGTGTGCAAGAGAAGCCCTCCCTTTTATAGTCGCAAGGGAGCTCACGGGGTCACCGATCGGAGGGCTTTAGAGATAGAAGAAATACAAGCTTGGGGGTTCGGGCACGCCGGGCTGTCCGGCGTCTTGGCGGTCGCCGCCCTACTTCGGGCATGCTAAGCGGCCGACTAGAGTAGAATAGAGGTGGCTCAGATCCCGACACGTGAAATGCGTCGAGGGTGACAAGCCTCGGAGCTCGCTCGGCCGGTGTAGAAGGGGGACAACGAGCTCGTCCCGCCGCCGAGAGGGAGATGAGCTCCCAAGGGCGAGATCATCCGCTTTTAAATGCTCGCACTTGGGGCCGCAGGAAATGTGTGGCCAGGAGAGCTTGACGTAGAGCTTGACTTCGTCGTCGAGGTCATTCTTGTCGCGTAGTGGTTGTCTCTTGTGCTTGTCGTCGGTTGGGCGTGGTCAGCAAAACCCGCCGCCGATGCCCGTCGGCGATCTCTTCGCGGCGAGCGAAATCTGCCCTGCGGCGCTCCGTAGCGGCAAGCTGTGATCTGTGGATCCACGGTTTTTCTCCCTTCGGTTTAAAAGAAGCCAAATTCAAAATGTAAAATTTGAAAAAAAAATCGTTGAAAAAAATTACGCAAAAATAGTTAAGTGATTTATAGAAGCCAATGGTGTAAAAAATTTTTCAAATTTGAGTTCGTTTGGTATAAAAAAATTTGAATTGAAGTTTGAAGCGTCTTAGAGAGGCGTCAAGGCCCATGAGGCCCATTTGGCCTCCCCGGGGTGATAAAGAGGGGGTCAAACGCGCCCCTTGGCTTATCCTTCAGCGTCCGCCCGCCCGCCGTCGCCTTCCGCCCGCGGCCGGAGAAACCGCTCCGAGCGGCGGTTTTCGAGGCGAGGCGGCGGGCAGCGCCGCCGCCCGCGCCGTCCGGTAGGGCGGACTGCTTTCGATTTACCGAGGCGGTTTCTCGGTTTCCCGACCGGCCGGTTAGCCGGGACCGAGTTTTTTTTTTTTTTTTTTGATTTAGGTATATTGTATATATATATATATTGTAGGTATATATTGTATGGATATTATATAGATATATTGTATATATATATTGTTGGTTTCTATTATATAAATATATATTGTTGGTGACTTTGTGTTGTCCGTATGGTTTATGCGGGTAGACAATGTCCGGGAGACCGAGAGACCCGGTGCGGGGAGCGGTGAAAATCTTGCTCCAAAGTTGGAAGTGCAACTACCGTCACGGCGAAAAATCCGGCGGTGGTTGCACAAGGTTCGCAAAGACTTGGGCGGTAGAAGCGAGGTGTTGCATTGCAACCATGTGCCTCCGGATGTGCGTGACTACTTCCGGCGAGACCTTGACAAATCGAAGAAGAAGGCTAATGACGGGGCTCGGGATGCATCGGCACGTGAAAGTGCACGGGAGGGTAACTATGTCATGGGCGAGGAGGAATATGAGGCTCAAAAGCAAGCGGAGTTGAGCGGTCGAGCTGAATATGAGTACCAAATGAGGTGGGCGCAGGGAGGACATTATGAGCGTGGAGGGGGTAGTGGTGTGCAGTGGCAAGTGGTGGTGGGCGTAGCAATCCACTTCAAAGGATGTTCAGCAGCAGAGATCGAGTTCACGCCAGGGGAGACTCGTAGTGGTGGAGGACTACAAAGCGGCCCCGCGGTGGTAGCGGAGGAATGACCCAACCAAGGATTGATACGGGGGCCGGGACGCGAGGCGGAAAAAAAATGCCAAGCAAGCTATTGGTAAAGCTTGGTCAAAGTGGTTCCATTATGTAGGACAACCCGGGACGAAATGCCGACAATCCGTACTTTATCGGTGCCATCCGAGAGACACGTAAGTGGGGTAAGTACCTATACTTGAGATTGATGGTTTGTGTGGTCTCATTATTCTTCCGTGTTCTTATTATTCCCTTATTGTTTTGGTGAAGGCATCACGTCACCCATCGGAAGGGAGATCGATGGCAAGTACCTAGATGAGAATGAGAAAGACTTGAAGGATAAGTACGTCAAGTTTGAAGGCCCACCTATGGCGTCACTTTGATGTGTGATTCTTGGATCGCCCAACTAGAATGAGTGTGATCAACTTCATGATTTATTGCAATGGGATCACATGGTTTCACAAGTCTATTGATGCAACCGAAAAAGTCAAGATCATAAGTACTTGTACGGTGTATGTGCACCTCCTAAACATAGTTGTCATGTTGTTGTTTTTTTTAGTTTATATATATGTATATAAATAATAAATGTTGTGCCTTTTTTTTGAGATTCGGTGGTGTTGGAGATTGGCCCCTGACATATTGTCCATGTGGTGACCGACAACGGCTCCAACTACAAGAAAGCTTGCAACCAACTGAAGCATGAGTGGGCTCACATTGTTTGGACACCTTGTCTTGCACACACCATCAACTTGATGTTGAAGGATATTGGTGACCGGACCGATCATTCAGTATGATAGCAGCGTGCAAGAAAATTTCAAATTGGTTGCACAACTATTCTCGGGTTGAATAATATGATGAGGGAAAGCAATTGGTGGTGAGTTGGTCAAGTGGAATGCCACTAGATTTGGGACCAACTACATGTTTATGGAGAGTTTTCTTCGGAAACGGAGAAGTTCATGCAAAGTGGATGGGATCTCCGGAGTTTTTTTGCAAAGCAAGTGGGCAAAGTCTGCGAGAAGGTGTATATGCTCATGCAAGATTGTCAAGTATCCGGTGGTGGGATGGATTGGCCTACATCGTTAAACGCGGTGGAACCAATTTACAAATTCCCGTTTCGCCGATCAAGACAAGCGCCCGAACATGGCCGATGTGGTGTCACGAATACCGAGTTGTAAAAGCAGGGAGATGGAGTCATTCTTTGGAAGAAACAAGCGAGACATGGAGCGAATATAAAAGCGATTATGGACAAAAGGATTGGCGACGTCTACATGTAGGGACGTATGTGGGATCGTGTATGATAATGGGTTGTGTTTATTTCGCAAGCTATATATATTTAATACTTACCGTTTGCTTATACAATTTATGTTGCAGCTGCTGTATTAAATCCAAGTCTCTCATATAATCTGGATCCAACTCGAGAAATGTTCGTGGCCTAAAAGGGAGACAAGAATGACGGACTCGAGAGGCGCCCGTCGGGCAGAGGCCGAGATTTTCCACGTACGATAATTGGCTCGAAAATGGCGCTTGATCCAGGACATCCCCATGTAAGTATTTTCTACCTCATATACTGTGGCCCAATAGGTTTCTTATACTAAAACATATAGCTAATATAATGTGGTACCTGCGCCGGTTGGTGGATGATATTTGGTAGAAGTACTCCAATGTTGCTGCGGCTTGTTGCACAATGTGTCTCCTCCGGTGGATGCGGCGGAATGGAGTACATTTGCCTTGCTGCATACCAAGGTTCGAATAGGTTGTCGCACAAAAAATTGAACAAGCTTGTTTATGTCAACTACAACCTTCGGCCGCGACTTGCGGATGTTACCCCACCAAGGAATTATGATGATGATGACTTCATTGACCGTTCACCGAAGTTCATTCTATGATCGGAGCAATCCGATTAGGGAATGGATGGAGTACGGACCGATCTAACCAGCCCGGGTTCTTGATGACGATTACGGACGAAGCGGACGCCCTCCGCCATCAAATATTGTCGTACAATTTATATTTGTATATATATATATATATATATATATATATATATATATATATATATATATATATATATATATATATATATATATATATATATATATATAAATGTATGTCCACCTCACCTTCTATTATTTGCTTGTGTTGGCGGTGACCATATAGCAACCGAGGATCTAATAGGCGACGGGGATGATAACATCGGTGATTGGGCCCGAGAAATGTGGGTCAAACTCACATGGGGAAGAGGAAGCAGCAAATCTTTGCCTAGGAAGGCTCCTCCAAGCGAGGAAAAGAACCGGCTCGATGACACGACCGACGATGGTGGGAATAACACGACCGCGATGGCTCCTCGAGGTGATGACACGACCGGCGATGGTGGGAACGGCGGAGAGTATGGCGGTGGCGGTGGTGGAGGGTATGGCGGTGGCGGTGCTGGTGCGAGTGGTGCGGTGGGAGCGGTGCCGGGTGCAGTGGTTATGCAGTCTTCATTTCACGGTATCAATTGCACTTCAACCTACATACGACAATTGTTTTCATCTATGACCACTAATTATGGTTGATTGCGGGGCGAGACCCAGTTCACACATGCGACTCAAGACCCGTGACCATGGCCAACCGGTTCGCGAGAGGATGTACGATTCGGGCCGCGGACTACGGACTCCACGCATCCTCATCCTCCTACAAATGGAGACCTCGCAGCCTTCTTATACCTATCCCATTCCCGACGTGTCCGCTGCGACCCTATGACTAGATGGCTGTACGAATGGGAAGACCCCGATTTTTACAATCGGTTGGTTGAAGAATGGGAGACAACAGCGGTATGGTCGGGGCTAACTTGGCAAGATTACAAGGCTCGCACTGCCCCGGCGGCGAGGTATCTCTATTATGTCTGCCAGTATGAGGAGTCGGCCGATATGGGGGTGTTCCGTAAATGCTACGCCGTTGATTATTTGTATGCCACCACATTTTGTTACCGTATTGACTTATGCTATTTATTTCCGCATTGTGTGCCACTTTTTACATCAAAATGTCCAAAGCAACTACCAAAAAATTCCTTCAAAAAAAAATTTAAAAAAAACAAAACTTCCCGGGCGGTTTGGAATTTATACCGCTCAAACCGGCGGTATAAATTCCAAACCGCCCGGTTTACCGAATTTATCGCCGGGCGTTTTGAATTCAGCTGAATTCAAACTTCAAACCGACCCGGTAACCGTCCGGTTTGTAACGGATCGATTTCCTCCGGAGGCGGACGGAATCCGGTCGGTAATAAAAACCGTGGTTGGATCCTAATCATCGCGTCCGGATTCTCCATCGTCTTTGGATTTGGTGCTCGGGGAGCTCGTTCGAGGCGGAAAGGAGCTCGTCGTCCAGCCGGACGTCACATCCCCGTGTTCCCGGGAGCTCGTTCGGCGGAACTTTGCGAGCTCGAGGAGCCCCAAGTTCGCGCTCGAGGCGGGATCGGGTCTCGGCTTTATCGTGGGTGATATCCCATAGCTAAAGAGCACTCCCTCCTTTTAACGCCGGGTTAGGATGGTTGACTTAGTCAGAATATCCCATCGTGTCCCACGGGTAGCCCCGAGCGCACACCTTGTCTTGCGTCGCCGTTGCGGGTTAGGGACCAGATTTCCTTGCTTGGTCTTGGCGGCTTGGCGCTCCGCGGGTGTAGCCCCCGAGGTTGTGGGAGGACCTTTCGTCCTCGCGGAGGCTTGTTATGGCGAATGCTTACGCCGCTTGGCGCCATTTTGGTTCCCCTTAGGAAGGGCGGTGAGCTCGGGTTGGACTTTACCGTTGTGTCGAAGTCAAGCGCTCTTGTGAGCTTTAAAGCGATTTTGCCTTAGTGAGGTCCGAGTTCGCGTTCGGGCGAGCTCGCTCGTCGGGCCCGGCTTGTGGGCAAACCTCATATTCCGAGAGACCGTCCTCTATGGTCACAGGGAAAAAGATCCTCGGCGCTGGCCGGGGAGGATGACGGGAGGTCGTTCGCGATCGCCGGCGACTCAACACGACTTGGATGGAGCCCCGAGTCCTCGAGGATGTTCGGCGCGGGCCGTCGGCGCCTCTCCTCCGTCGCACCTTGCTCGAGGTGTCTCCGGCGGCGTCGAGCTCGGGGGCCGACCTTCCTGGAGTTCGGTTTTATCGAGCTCGTCGTTGCGATGAGCGCATCGGATATGGCCGTTAGCGCGAGCCTATTTGGACTTTTCGCCTCCGCAAAAAGGCGGGTTGGGAAAAGTTAGTTGGAAAGTTACGTTAGGATGACGTACTGTTCGCACGGCGCTCCGCCTTCCGTTTTGCCACGTGGCGCCGGGAGGACGCGGAGGCTCGGTGGAAGTGGCGGGCCACCCCCCCGGAGAATCCGCCCGAGCTCATCCAATAAAAGGAGAGGAGATCTCGGGTTTTCCCCTTCACTTCCCTTTCCGCCGCCCAAGCCTTCCTTCATCTTCCCGCCCTAGATCCCGATCCCCGCCATTGCTTTGTGTGAGGGAGTTCCTCCCCCTAGGCCTTCCCCCGCCTCCGTCGAGCCAAGAGCGGGAGGCATGGGTTCGTGGTCGCCGTCTAGGGTGATCGACGACATCTTTGCGGGGAGTGCGTGGCGCCGGCGGCCTCCGTCGCCGACCGTGGCTCGGGGAGTGGATTGTGCCGTCTCCGGCGCCGACGCCACTCTCATCCGCCCGACGGTTCACGTCGTCTCCTTCGCCTCCTTCCACGTCGAGGGGCTGGGCGTCCGATTTCTTCCGCTGGCTCTTTGTCGTATTGGGGCGTAGAGCTCCAGCGACTAATCCTAAACGGACTGCTCCCACATCGCGACCTTCACCACTCTGCGAGGGTGGTCGGGATCGAGCCCGATTGGGAGCTCTTCAGCATTTCTTCCACGCCAAGGTGACGCACGGCCCGATGGCCTGAAGGAGCCCGTCCCGATCGGGGGTCGCATCGTGTTGCGACCCTCCGGGCGTGATGGAGAAGTACCCCACCATCATCTCCCGCTCGTCGAACACCGGGTGGAGAGATGAGTGGTTCTACCAAGAACGACGAGAGCGCCCTTCCGCGCTCACCGGTGGCGTGTTCCATGACTCTGACGACCTGTGGAGGAAGCCCCCCACGCCCTCCGCTTCACGAGATCAAGGTCGCCGCCTTGGGAAGGTGGAGCTCCACAAGCAAGCTAACCTCACGGAGCCCCTTCTCTACTTTGGGCCTCCAGCACGGTGGTCATCCCTTTGAAGCGGAGGACCCTCCGCTTCTAGGAGATGACCGAGGAGAACAAGCCCTGGGAGGGCGCGGTGACCGCGAGCCCGCTCCCTGCCGATGAGGTGGAGTGGGTGGTCCGCCGGGGGACCGGGAAGCCTTTCAAGATCCCGCCGAACCCAACGACATCCCCGCGGCGCCGCCGGACACGACGACGCTGGCGCCGGTGAGGCTCTCTTCGTATCTTCTCTCATTCGAGTTATCTTTGTCTTTCGTAGGAGTTATTCTATTCGTCTTTGTAGATTGGCGAGGTGTGTCTGAGCTCCACCTCCCGCCCGGCGAACGATCCCCTCCCGATGCGTCCCGCCGGGAACGGCCCGTGCCGCCGCACCGCCGCACCCAAAGCTGACCGAGCTCTTTGGCGAAGAGTCTTCGGGTGAGAGCGGGGCGCAGGAAGTCGACAACGCGCCTCCGGAAGCTCGAGAGCTCGAAGATCTGGACGTCGGAAAGGAGCGCGGGGCGTCATCATCTTGGGTAGCGCCGACGACCTCGTCAGTCCGTACGCGCGCTCAGTCGGCACTCCTCCAAAGCCGTGGTCAAAGGAAGAGGGGGCCTACGAGCACCGCGACGGAGGAGAAGAAGGTCAAGAAGAGGCGCGTGGTTGTTGGGTGAGTGTTCGAACTCGTCGTTTTCTTTGAGTGCGTAGTTCGTCGGTCCGTAACGCGCCCGGCCTCGATTGCTTGACTTTGACCTTCAATTTGTCTTTGCACAGGGCGAAGGTCCAGCCCTTGGGGCCTCCGAACCCTCTTAAGCGGCCTAGGACGGCGACGGGATCGAGCTCGGTGGTTCCTCCGCCTCCCATCGTGTAGGCTCTTAGGGTGGTCGCCCCCCAAGCCCCCGGAGGAGGAACGAGCACGGATCCGCGGGGAGCGCCGCCGCATCGTCGTCGAGCACCGTTCCGGTGACTCAAGCGATGGCGTCGCTGATCAGGTCGCTGCCGCGGCTGGAGGACCTGGTGCCAAGACCTGCCGTCGTCGTACCGGAGCGCGTGGAGATGGAGGTGATCGACCTCAGCTCTCCTGAGAAGGAGGGAGAGCACGGGATGTTCCCCGGACCAGGACCTTAAGCGGCGCAAATCGCCCCGACGAGGGTGAGTCCTCAGCTCTGGGCGCGGGACGTGAAGAGGCGCCCAAAGACACGGGCGCGCGCGATGCGGTCTTCGATGAGCCCGCCACGGAGACCGCGAGGCATGAAGAGGAGCCCGAGGATGAGGGTGCGCGACGCGGTCTTCGACGAGCCCGCCGAAGAGACCGCGAGGCGTGACGAGGAGCCCAAGATGTGAGCGCCGCGGGACGGGTCGTAGATGAGCTCGCCGTGGAGACTCACGGTGCTTTACGGAGGGCCCTCGGGCTGCGCCCACCCAGACCTCGTCACCGCGGTGGGCATCGAGCCCATCGCCATCGGAATGCCGAGGACGGGGTCGCCACTTGGGGTGTGGGTGACCCTTCGAACGCGCCCGATGCGATCCGCACCGGACATCATCGGCGGGGGCGCCCGGAGAGTTCGGCGGAGGCGGGCTGCGAGCGGTCGCGCGATCGTTCTCGGGCCGTGGTCGGCGGGAACGGCGCCGCCCGCCTTGATTGCAGCGGAGGTGCCGCTACTTCCCTACGGAGAGGGACCATGTCTTCACCACACTCGGGGTAAGAGTCGTTTCCGTGATTCGCCTTTTGTGGGGGATCGATATTTAGGATACCCCGAGCGAGCCCTGTCTCGGGCATGACCGCGAACGAGACATCCCCGCGTGGCTTGTGAAGTCCCTCACCACGCATGAGCTCCCCATGCGAGGACGGATCTCCGTCTCTCGCTCGGGCTCTCGCAAATGAGCTCCTCGGGCGAAGACCCATCGTTCCGCACCACCTCGAGGTCTCCGAGCGACGAGCTCCCTCATCTCCGGCGCGCCGGACCTCGTCCGGGACCTCTTTTCGCCTCGCTCGAGCTCCCCCACGACGAGCACCGCAGAGACGGCTGCAGAAGAACTCGACCGCCTGCCTTCCCGAAGAAGTCTGCGGGTACGGGAGTTGGTCAACAACTCTCTGACAAACCCAACCACTCCCTGACGGACGCTGTAGCCACGTAGAGCTACAGCTACAGGGAGAGGTCATCCGACCGCCTCGCCATACCCCGTCGGCTCCAACAGCTCCGCCACAGTGTCGGGCAGGTACATACGGGGTACGACTTCCCATCGACGGTGTGGGCACGCCCATACCGAGAAGACGTCTTCCAACTACGATTAGAGACAGGGCGACGCCTGACCGCTGCCTAAACCCCGATCCCCGCGTACGACGACGACCAATTTCAGCATCCAAGGCACCCGGGAGCTCGAGGAAAGCTCTCACCTGCGCCGAGAGCTCATCTGAGAGCTCTTTTCTTGCATCAAACACTCTGCACATGTATTTTCACTTTCTTTAAAACTCCTCACCTCGATGAGAGCTCTCGAGCCTCGCCCCTTGCGACTATAAAAGGGGACGCAGCCCTCCAGATTGAGGGAGGGGGTTCTGGATTTTCAACACCCACACCCGCACTCACACACTCGATATTGGCACTAGCCTCAATCATAGAGACTTGGGAGCCCTCTCCCTCTCTCGCCTTGCTTGTACTAGCCCCGGTATGAGCATTTGAGCTCGGATAGTGACCACACTGGATTAGGGAGCCCGATTTGCCCGAACCGATTATAAATCTTGTGTCATTGTCTCTAGAGCTAGGCCATTGAGCACGCGTGGCGAGACATTCGTGAGCGGTGGTACAAGACCACCGACGGTTGGCGCCGGTAGGGGGCAGCGCTAGTGCGACGTTTTCCCCACTCCGATGGCTTCCTCCGCCGACGACGGCCGCAGCGCTAAGAGATGCGCCGGCACCATCGACTTCTCCGGTGCTGTGCGGGAGGAGTCCCTCATCGGAACTATCTTCGCCCGCCCACGCGGCGTGAGGACATTCCCCGCCGCCTCGAGACGTCACCGACTCCGTCGACGAGCATGGGGCGGGATTCGCTCCGCGGTCAGCCCCATCCCGCCGCTGCGGATCGTTTCTTCGTCCTCATCAAGGACCTGCTCCGAACATCTCGGGGCGGCCTACGCGGGCTACGTTCGCGATGTGACCCTCTCCGCCGCCACCGTCGTCCTGCTCGCTCGCCCGGAGCGGCGCCGCCGGCCGACGAGTTCATGGCAGCCCTATGCCGGGATGTACCCGGGCGGCGCGGGTCTTCCACTCTGGGGCGGCAGCCCCGACGGATGGGGCCGCCTGAGCTCGAGGCTCGCCCTCGATGGGATGAGCCCCATGGATTGCGATCCCACGCGCCGGTGCTACATGTGCCACCCGGGGGTGCGGTAGAGGAGATCCACTCGGCGACGCCTCCCAACGCGCCTTGGGACTCCGCCGCCACGCCCGGCCCGAGCCGCTGTCGACCGCGTCAGGCTCGGGCATTTGGAAGAGCTCGAAGAGCTCGGCGCGCGGCAGCACAAGAGCGTGAAGCCCTCCTCGCCGAACGGGGAGCGGGCGGTAATCCACGAGCACGAGCCCGAGCTCGCGACGTCCAAGACCGCATCAACCGGGGACGAGGGCCCGAGCAGCCCTCCGCGGTGTTTGGAAGAGCCCCCGAACCCGGCGACGCTCGCTCCTCCTCCGTCATTGCCCGCCCCGAGGAGCCCGAGCGCACGGACCCATGAGCAACTCAAGAGGCTTCTCGAGGAAGCGGCCGTTCAGCGGGGCGGCGGGCTCGGCGCCCCACCGTCGGTGCGGGAAAGCACGAAGCCTCCTCCCATCCCGACGTCCACACGCGCGCCGGCGATTGGCGAGAACCGCGACGCCAAGGGACACCATCAACGCCCGCCAGGCGCGGAAGCCGGGCCGACAAGAACGTCCCTCGGGGCGGCGACAGGGTGCCACCGCGATGACCCGCGGCGTCCCGGCACCTCGGGCAAACGACGCGTGGGGCGCCCGCGACGGTGAAGAAGACAGAGATGCCCCCACGCCCGGTCGCCGCGGTGGAGCCCGTCTCCCAGCGGGATCGCCGGCCCTCGAGCCGAGCTCGAGGAGCCCTGGAAGCTAACCGGCTCCACGCATCCACGCACGCCCGTTCCTCCCGCTTCGAGCTCCGAGCATCGGTGCGAAATACAGCGGGGAGACCGACCCCGCCACATGGCTCGAGGACTACCGCCTTGGCTGTCGGGCGGAGGTGCCGACGGCGACCACTTCATCATCGCAACCTCCACTCTACCTTTGATTCGGCGCGATCGTGGCCTGAGCACCTCCCCCGAGGGCACCATCCGCAACCTGAGGAGGACTGCGTGGCGTCTTCGTCGGCAATTCCTAGGGCACCTCAGCGCGGCCAAGCACGACGTGGGACTCCGCGAGGCTGCAAGCGAAGAAGGGGAGAGCTGGCGACTACATCGGGCGCTTCTCCAAGCTGCAGCAACCTCTCGGAGGCCTCCGATTCCGAGATCATCACCGCCTTCACCTTCGGCACTACCCCTGCGAGACCACGATCCACGGCTCGGCGTCGAAGCCCCTCAACCGTGAAGGGCTCCTCGACTCGCCCACGTCACGCGAGGGGAAGAGGACCGTCTCCTCATCACGGGCAGGGAGCCAAGAGGCGACGACGAACAGCCGGGGGATCGAGACTCCTGGGAAGAAGAACAAAAGAACAAGCGCCCGCGACGACAATGACGACGAGTTCGTGGCCGTCGCCGGACAAGCTTACAGGGCGGCGGCAGGCGGCAAGCCCGCCGTCCCAAAGAGCACTTTGACAAGATGCTCGAGGAGCCGTGCCCGCACCGAGGGCCGGTCAAGCACAAGATGAAGGACTGCCGTCTCATGAAGAAGCACACGTGATGGGCACGTTAACGCGGTGGCGACAAGGCGACGACGAAGGACGTGAAAACCGTCTCCGACGAGTTCGACGCCCGACATGTACATCAGGGCGGTGCCGTCAACATCGTCTTCGGTGGGGCTACCGGACTACGAGTCCAAGCGCGACAAAGCTCACGCCGAAATCCTCTTCCGAGCCGACTACCCCGAGTACCTCAATTGGAATTCGAGCTCAGCGATCACCTTGACAAGGCTGATCATCCCCGACACATCCCGTACCTGGGGAGGTACCCGCTCGTCGTCGACCCCATCACCGGTACCATGCGCCGGGGAAGGTGTTGATGGGCCCGGTGGCGGCGGCCTCAACCTCTCTACATCCCCGCCGCTCCAAGCCCTTGGCATGCCCGGGGCGCGCCTCCGCCCCGTCGCGGAGCCGATCCACGGGGTGGTGCGGGAAACGGATGCTCCCGCTCGGACGGATTGACCTCCCCGTCACCTTCAACTTCCGGACAGAAGGGAGGAAGTCCTCACGTTCGAGGTGCTCCGTTCAAACGCCTACCACGCCCATTGGGGCGGCCGTGCTATGCGAGGTTCATGGCCGTCCCCTACCACTACACCTACCTCAAGCTCAAGATCCCCGGTCGGGGGTCATCTACGTCGACTCCCACCTTTGAGCACGTATTCGGCCTTGGACCGCCGCCCGCATCCGTCGACGCCGCCAAGGATCGAACTCGATGCAGTCTTAAGATGGCGGCCGAGCGACGCCAAGAATTTCCCTCGGCTCAAAGAAGTGCGAGCACGAGTTCAGCCGTCGAGCTTGAAGGTAGCGAAGCACGAGTTCGCGCCCCCGAGCTCGAAAGGTCAGACGCACATTCGAGCCCGAGAAGGGCGCCAAGGAGGTCCACGGTCGACAACGATGGGGGCACCCTCTCTATGGGGCGAGCTCGCCCCAAATAGGAAGCAGCTTCGTCGACTTCCTCCGCGCGAACCCCCCGATATATTCGCGTGGAGGGCCTCGGATATCTTAGGCAAACCGAGGGGGAAGTCGTAGAACACTCCTGAACATCAAGCCAGGCTCTCGGCCGGTGGAAGCGAGGCTCGAGACGTTCGACGACGATCGGCGCCGGGCAATCCTCCGAGGAGATAGATAAGCTCTTAGCCGCAAGGTTTTATCAAGGAGGTGTATCATCCCGAGTGGATAGCCAACCCTGTACTAGTTAAGAAGAAGAATGGGAAATGGAGAATGTGTGTTGATTACGAGGTCTCAACAAGGCATGCCGGGGAAGGATCCGTTTCCTTTGCATCGACCAAATTGTTGACTCCACCTCGGGTGCGAGGACGCTCTGTTTTCGACGCCCACGCCGGCTACCACCCGGATCGCGATGAGCGAGCTCGATCAGCTCGCTACCTCCTTCATCTAACTCCGTTTGGCGCGTGCCTTTCGTAACAATGCCCTTCTTCGGTTTGAAAAACGCTGGCGCCACCTTTGAGATGCATGCAGAAAGTCTTCAAAGAGCTCCTCGGAAGCTCGTAGAAGCATATGTCGGCGACATTGTTGTCAAGAGCGGGGCTTTCGAAAGAGAGCTCATCCCGACCTCGAAAAGGTCTTTGCCAAGCTCGAGTTTGGAGTCAAAGCTCAATCCGAGAAGTGTGTCTTCGGGGTCCTCTCGAGGGAAGTTGCTTGCCTTCATCGTTTCGACGCGTGGCATCGAAGCCAACCCCGAAAATGCCCGCCATCACGAACATGGGGCCGATTAAGAATGTCAAGTGCGTGCAGCGACTCGCGGGATGCCTAGCCGGCGCTAAGTCGTTTTCATAGCTTCGACTTCGAGAACGGAGCCTCCACTCTACAAGCTGCTGAAGAAGTCGGAGCGCTTTGCACAGACCGATCGAGGCCCGGCAAGCTCTCGACTTCGCTAAAGCAACTTCTTGCTAATCGCCGGGTAATTATCGGCTCCCTCGCCCGACGAGCCAATCCTCCCCTCTACATCTCGGCCACCTCGAAGGTGGTGAGCACCGCGCTTCGTCGTCGAGAGGGAGGGGAGGAAGGAACACGCACTCAAGGTGCGGCGTCCGGTGTACTTCATCGGTGAAGTCCTCACCGACACCAAGACCCGTTCTACCGCGCCGAAAAGCTCGTGTGCGGCTGCTCATCACCGGCGCAAGCTCGGGCATTACGCCGACTCCCATCCGGTCAAGGTCGTCTCCAAATTTCTCGCGGTGGTCATCCGTAGCCCGCGAGGTTACGGGCCGCATGGCCAAGTGGGCTATTGAGCCTCATGGGACCCGACATCACCACGCCCGCAGACGCCATAAAATCCCGGGCCCGCAGAATTCATCAGCGGGTGGGCCGAGGTCGGCGGCCGCCAGGCAGAGCGACGTCGACATCAATACCGGGCTGTGCGCCGGCGGGTCCAGAAGAAGTACGGCGCCCGGCGGCGGACTCCTCTTCACCTCAGACAAGGTGCGCCGATGAAGTACTCCATCCGCCTGCACTTTCCGCCGGCCCAACAACGTGGCGAGTACGAGCTCGGTGAGCGACTGGCATCGCGCCTTGACTTCGACATCCGACACCTCGGGTCGGGCGGCGACTCCGAGCTTCGTCAGAACCAAGTCATGAAGAAGTCGACCGGTCAACAGAAGATGATCGCCTATCACGAGAAGGTCCGAGGCTCGAGGAGCACTTCCACGAGGCTCGAGGTCAACCACATTCACCGCCACCTCAACAACGGCAGCGGATGTTCTCGCCAAGCTCGCGTCGGATCGCTGCCGGTCCCGCCCGGCGTCTTCATGCACGAGCAGCGCACAAGCCATCGATCACGACTCAAAAGGCGACCCTGCGGACGGCAGGGCGAACTTCGACCGCCCGGCGCCCGAGCTCCGGACCTATGGAGGTAGGCGGCTCCCGCAAGCCCGAGCTCCCCAGCGAAGGCTTGCCTACCCGCGAACTCACACCCAAGCTGGCTCGGGGGGCGGCGGCATCGGGTCGAGCTTCGACGCGGCAGCTCCGAGGCTGGCTGGCGGATCCCGCTGCTCCGATGGTTCAAGGAAGGCAAGCTCCCCGGGGCAAGAGGAATCAGGCGTACGAAGGGCCAAGTCGTTCGTCCTTGTCGGGCAAGAGCTCTACCGTGGCGGACATCCGGCGTCCTCGGCAGCTGCATCACCTACGAGCAAGGGGGCTCATCCGAGGAGATCCACTTTCGAATCACGGCCACCATGCGGCACCCGCGAGCTCTTGTTGGGAAGTCGTTCCGGCGGGGTTTTACTGGCCAACCGCCGTCATGGGCGCCATCCGAATCGTCCGACGCTGCGAAGGATGCGATTCTTCGCCAGCGAACCACACCTCCCAGCTTTCGGTCCCTCGGGCGATCCCACTCACTTGGCCATTTGGCGGTGCGGGGCCTCGATATGGTGGGACCCTTCAAGAGGGCGGCCGGGGGCTACACGCACCTCCTTGTCGCCATCGACAAGTTCTCAAAATGGATCGAAGGTCATGCCCATCGCTATTTGCCCGGCTGAGAAACGTCAGTTCTTCACGGCATCATCCAAGCGGGTTCCCGAACTCCATCATCACCGACAAGCGGCACAAACCGTGGGAGAGGTCTTCATCGGCTGGTGCGGCGATCCGCGGCATCGCATCGACACATCCTCGGTCGGTCACCCGAGGACCAGCGGCCAGGTAGAAAGAGCTAACGGCATGATCCGGGGGCGTGAAGTTTCGCATCTTCAAGGCTCGAAAATACGCCGCCCGTTGGCTGGCGAGGCTCCGTCGGTCGTATGGAGTCTTCGCTGCGCCAAGCGAGCGCACGGGGCGGACGCCCGTTCTTCCATCTTCGGATCGAGGCCGTGCTCCCCACCGGCCATGACTACGGTTCGCCCCGCGTCCAGGCCTTCAACTTGAGCACAATAACCAAACGCTGCTTTCGAGGGGCGGCGATCGGCCTTCAGCGAAGCCGAGAGACATCGCCCTCATTCCTCCGCCAAATACCTACGGTCTATGAGGCGCGCGATACGTCACGTCGTCAAGGGACGAGCTTTTCGGCGTCGGCGACGCTACGTCTTGCGGCGAGTCGAGCTCAAAGACAAGCACAAGCTCTCGGCGCCGTGGGAAGGGCCCTTCACCATCGACCAAGTGCTGAGGCCGAGACGCGTGCAAGCTCAAAGGACCACCAAGGCCGAGTCCTCACCAGCGCATGGAACATCGAACAGCTCGTCGCTTCTACCCTAAGTGTATTTCGAAATGTCGTAGCTACAAGAGCTCAATAAAAGCACAAATTCGATGCAAAAATATGTGCAAGCATTTGAATTCTTTCCTTAGCACTTTCCTCGAGCAGCGGCTGGCCTTCGCCCCGGCGAACCCGCCCTTTCGGGGGCTACAAGGATCGGGTGCACACGGGGGGGTGCCTACACCCACGTTTTTAACACGTTTTTTTTTTGCAAAACTAGCGAGTTTAGAGCTCAGCGGCGAGCTCAAACCCTGAACTTGCTCTTTCTCCTCTCAACTCAAATGGCGTCCCAAAAGCGACTAAGTTATGAGCTCCTTGCTAAAAGAGCATGGCGCGGCACTTTTGACGACCTCCAGCCCCTGTGGCCAGATATTCATTGAGCCGAGCTCCTTAAAGTTTTACGGGGTTTGCCTCGGCTATGAGGGACTTAGCAAGTTCACTAACAAAAGGGCCAAGCCTTGAGCTCCTACTCAGCGCGGGGTGGGTCACGGTCCATCGGCGTCGGGGCGAAGGGCATCTGCGCCTTCTCCTCCTCGGCGGGCTCAGCCGGTAGCTCCATCTCCCCGGCGAGGGGGCCGAACACCTCGAGCTCCTCGGCGGCAAGTTGAGGCTCGGCGGACGGCTCGCGGTGGCGACCTCGGCCGGCAGCGGCCTTAGGATCGGTGTCGGCATCGTCAACGCCCGGCGCCCACCCCATCTTCCACGATGTTGACCTGCGAATTTGGGGTAGTGGGTGAAGGCGGCGGCGATCGCCTTGTGCACCCGCAGCGGCCTCCTCCCGTCACTTGCAGCGGGATGCGCGGACACCCGCTTGGCGGGTCCTCCCGTCTTCCACCCCGAGGACGTCGCGAGCGCGTCACCGACCCGAGACCTCAAGACCCTCATTAGCGGCGCCTGAGCCTCGGCCTCCTCCCGCGGCCTTAGCGGCACACTCTTGGAAGCTCTCGAGCTCTTTCCTCAGCTGGCGAGGTGCATTTTAGTGCTTGGCTGCCCGAGTCCGCCTCCTTCTCTACTGGCGCGAGCTGCGTGTGCCGAGGAGGCCGGAGGCGCGAGCTCCCGACTCACGTCCTCGGCCTCCCAGCGTAGCCCCGAGATTTTACGCTTCGGTTTGCAAACAAAGCAGCAGATTGAGACCACGAGCCACAAGGCCTTTGGGGCGCCAAAAGAAGAAGCAGCCGCCCAGCTTACTCCACGGCTCGTCAGTAGAGCTCTTGCTTTCGTTGTACGGAGCTCATAATTCTCGGCTTCAAGCCCGAACCAGCTCGCCTCCGAGCGGAGGGTGCACCACAACTTCGAAGCAGCGGTGCGTGAAGTGCGAAGTCCGCCCGGCGAGGGGCGGTCGGCCTCGAGAGCGCCAAACAAGAACAAGACAAGAAGACAGAGGCGTGAGCACTCACCCTCGAGCTTCGGCGTCCGCGGTGGCGGAGGTTGCTCCGCAAGCTCATCCTTGTCCTTCCGCGAGGACTCAGCGCTCAGCTCAGCGGCGCTCAAGCTCTCCTTGTTGTCGAGCCCGGACGAAGGAGTCGAGCTCCTCCTGCATCTACTCGCGCTGCCGCTTATAGGCGAGAGCTCGGGCTCCTCCCTCCTCGCCGGGTCGCCTCTGCGGCGGCGGCCTCCACCCTGTTTGGGGTCTCTGGGCAGCCCCGCTCCTCCGCTCCGCGAATGAGGGCGGCCGCCTCCTCCGCACAGGCCTCCGGGGGCGGTGCTGGGGCTGCGCAGAGCCAAGCTCGTCGCGCATCTCCGCGCACAGCGCGTCGTCGGCCCGCCCGGCAAACCGCCGGCCCTCGGGAGGTCTTTGTCGGCCAGTTGTATCCTGATAGCCTCCCGCATACAGCGTGAGCCACAAGCGGTTAAGCGAAAGACCGCAGCGAAGCCCGGCGCGCAGCGACGACAAACCTCGAAGGCGACGGGGCACTTCTCGCCCGGCTCCGATGGTGCGGCGACTCCGCCTCCTCCCCAGCGGCGGCAGCCCGGCGGCGGCGCGAGCATAGGGCCAGGGGGGACAGCGATGTCGCGCCGGTGGAAGGACACTCGTCGCAGCGGCAGCTCCGCGGATACATGGCCCCGTCGACTCGATGCGCCCCCACGGCAAGAGCGGCACCACGGGCGCGGCGGCGGCGTTGAGAGTGGCGGCGCCTTCCGGCGGCCTGCGTCTTCCAAGCCCCTCATCGCCCGGTCAGCGCCCGGCCTTCCCAGCCACAGGCATCCTCGTCGTCGGAAATCTCGGCGACCTCCTCGGCTTTGAGGATGGGCCTCGACCTCGCGGGCTCTCCTCGGCGCGGCTCCTCGGTGGCCGGGGACTCCTCCCGGGGTTTCCGCCCTTCTCCATTAAGTCACGCCAGCGAGCTCGCGGCCGGCCCCAGTCACCCGGAACGCCCCGGTACATCTGCTGAAGCTCTTCGGTAGGCTCAGCCTTGCGGTCCTCGCGCTGGCCGCGGGAGCGATCGGCGTCGGAGGAGTCAGCACGAGAGGCCCCGAAACGGCCAGTGATCGACAATGCCCAACGAAGGAGCAGCTCCATCATCTTGAGCCTCCCCAGCGCTGCCGTGCGTCCGCTCCCAACACATCAGGCCGTCGCCCGCCGTCTCAGGCTGTGGCGCCCGGCGTAGAGCCCACCGGTCGAGCTCATGGTCGGCCGGCGCCATCGAGCTGCGTCATCTCTAGCCCGAGCCCGTTCGGCCCGAGCTCGGCACCTCCGTCTTTGAGCTTGCGGGAGATGCGCCCGTCGCGCCCTAAGCGCAGCGAAGTGAGCACCATGATCGATCACTACGACCAGCGATGACCACGAAGGCGGAGAGCTTACGGCGGCCACCCTCTTACATCTCTTCTTCTTACGCGCCTCGGCGGCGAGCCCGGGGCGCCCCGTCAGCTACCCGGACCCTGCGTCGAGGGGCTTAGCGGCCAGGAGCGAGCGAGCTGCGCAGCTGGCCTTATTTGCGCCAAGGCCACCACCAGTTGGCCAGCTCGCGGGCCCCGACGAGTCCGACCTCGCCCGTCGGCGCCGTCGACGTCGAGGGCTCACCCTGCGGCTGGCGCGGGCGTCAGTCTCCTCGGCGGCCTGCTCCACGCCACGGCCCGGGCGACCCCGCCCTCCCTGCGTGCTGAGCGAGGGGCTGGCGAACGTCGCGGGGCTGCCTCGCTCGCCCCGGAGGAGGAGGTTGGGAGAGAAGGGCGCACCACGCCAACCTATAGAGCTCGAGCTCGTTAGGGCTTCAGCTTGATAAAGAACAGCGAGCTAAGACAAGGCGGCGAGCACTTACCGGTGCGAAGGTCTGCGGATCGAGGAGGAGGATCGGGGAGCTCTGGCGCCCCTCACCCGTCCTAGATCACTGCTTCATCAAAACTCACACGGTCGGCGGTGAGACCAGGGGCGTTCGCCGTCCCCACGAATGGGGGCGCTTCTCACCCCATCTCCCATGATTCGGGCTTCGGCGGCCCGGAGGGGCACCACCGCCTTGCAGAGCGGGCCTCGATGATATGGTTCCACCGTCGGCCCGGCGTCTCGGGCGCCTTGATCTTGCCACGGCGCCTCCACGTCCTCCACGTGTTATGCGTCGCGGGCCCTCGCGCCCGCGGTGAGCTCCCCTCGAGAGAGTGCGGCCGGTGTACGTGGCGAGAGGGTAGGAGAGGTCGTTCTTGAGGTAGAACCACTCCTCCCTCCACCGGGGTTGGCCCGGCGGGGAAGTCGTCCTCGGGGAAGGACTCGGACCTTCCCAGCGCTAGCTGCATCGGCATGCCTGCATGTCGGGGGCGAGCCGCCCCCCTGCGCGGCTGAGCTGGATCTTGGCGAAGGCGTAGTGCTTGAAGAGCTCCCGGTTGGGAGGGATCCCCAACCACCCCTCCGCGAAAGCATCGTGAAGAGCGGAGAGGAGAAGCACACCGTTCGGCGTGAGGTCTTTGGAGCTTCGATGCCCCGATGCAGCGATGAGCGCTGAAGAAGTCGTCGCGGGCATTCCGAGCCAGCGCTGCGTGGAAGGCGGCGAAGGAGGCGATGTACCCCTCCGTGCGGGTCGAGGCACCTGCGTGGGATACGCCCGGGATAATCCACTCCTCTGCCGCCGTCAGCGGATGCGGCAGCCCAGCCCGGCGGTGCTGCATGGCTCGATCTTCGCCCGTCGCCCGTCGAGCAGCGACCACGAGCCCATCTCTCAATCACGGAATGATGTGGCGGCGAGGGAGGTGGAAGGTCGGATCTACGAGTGGGTGGCGGCGATTGAACTCTCTCTCTCTTTTTACGTGCGTGAAGGAAGGCAAGAGATGGGAAGGTAAAAATCCGCTCCCCAATCTCCTCCCTATTTATAGAGCTCGAGATCGCGGCGGAGGCGGCGAGAAGAAACGCCCGAGGGGACCCACCCGCACCACGTCCGCGCAAGCGGCGCCCGCGAGATCGGCGCCTGCCGCGCGACATGCGCGCGGAAGCCGAGCGGCGCGGCATTAATGGGGCAACCCCACCAGCGGTAAAAAAATCCCAGCGGTAAGATCTCAGCGGTTATTTTTACACAGCGGGTAAAAAGCCAAGAGCTTCGGCACAGCGGTCGATTTGCGAGCTCGAGAAAAGCGAGCTTCAGCGGCGTGAGCTCATCGCCTCAGAGGTTGAAGGCGGCTCGGCTCGAGAGCCGAAGGCGCGCGAGGGACATCACGGCGAGGCGCCCGCGGGGAAAGCGGCGCCGGCGGCCCACGCCTCGAGCTCGAAGGGCTCGGGGGCTTTTCGCTTGGCAGCGTCGGAGTGCGCTGAGGGCCCTCGATGCGACTCGAGCTATCCTGCGTCGGCGAGAGCGTCTCGCCCCGGACGCTCGCTCGGGGGCTCGAGAAACTCACGGAGTTGAATCCTACCGGAGCGAGGTTGATCCACCCGGTGAGTCAAGCGAGCGGTAGCCGAGCTCGAGCCTCACCGGACTCATCCGATGGCGGCTCCACGAGGCACTTTCGATCTCGGCCAGCGTGGCAAGATTGAGCTCGAGCTCACTCACCCTAGCGAGCAGTCGCGAAGGAATGGGTCGGCGAGCCCGCGAAAATTCTAAAAAGCCTCGCGAGAATCTCACTATTCTCCGCGGGCACTCGAGAGCTACACGCGGAGTGCGCTCGCACGCACCCGGACCAAACACCAATCCCATAGCGAGGACTACCTCATGGCGAGGCCATGGCGAGCGGATAGCATCCGGGGAGAGACCTCATCTCTCCCAAATGCTTTCCGGGGCCTAAACAGGGGATCGATATTTGGGACACCACGTCGCGAGCTCCCGAACCATCACGGCGAGCAAAGCGGGACCCGAGATCTTGACTGAGTGGGCGAGCTCCTCATAGGCGAAGGGAATGCTCACGGCTCGAGCTCTCACAGCAGAGCTCCCCGATGGAGGCCGCCTTCCGCCTGCGCTGCGAGCTCCCGGCCCACTCCCGATGCAGCTCCAGCTCCGCGCGAAGATCCGTGCAGAGGGACCTCTTTTCCGAGCTTCAGCTCGAGCTCCCTTTCCATAAGCTCCGCGGCAGCGGCGGCAGACGAAAGCTCATCCGCTACGCCTCTCGAGGAAGGCTGCGGAGTACCAGAGTTGGTCAACAACTCCACGACAAACTCAACCACTCCACGGCCGAGCTGTGTCAGCCCGCGTAGAACTGCAGCCCCGCGAGGGAGAGGTCATCGACCCGCCTGCGCCATACCCGTGCGACTCCAGCGGCTCGCTCACGGCGCGTGAGTACACGCGAGTACTCTCCCCATCCATGGCGTATGGACATCCCATGCAGAAGCGACTTCAACTACGATTAGGGGCGAGCGTGGCGACCACCTGCCCTAAGCCGCGAATCCAGCGTCGCGGAGGCGACCAATTTACGGCATCCAAAGCGCACCGGGGAAGCTCGCGAGGAAGCTCTGATCGCGCCGAGAAGCTCAGCAGGAGAGCTCTTTTCTTGCATCAGACACTACGTACATGTATTTTTCACTTTCTTTAAGCTCCTCAACTTCGATGAGAGCTCTCGAGCCTCGCCCCACTTGCGACTATAAAAAGGGAGGCAGCCCTCCGGTTGAGGCAAGGGTTTCAAAGATTTCAACACCCGGCACCGCACTCGCACACTTTCGATAGTGGCACTGCGCCTCAATCGCTAGAGACTTGGGAGCCCCTCCCTCTCTGCGACCTTGCTTGTACTAGCCCGGTCGCGAGCATTTGAGCTCCGGATAGTGACCACCGTCTGGACTAGGGAGCCTGATTTGCCTGAGCGGTATAAATCTTGTGTCATTGTCTCTAGAGCTAGGCCATTGGAACGCGTGCATTAGCGGACATTACTTTGTGGCGGTGGTATTAGACCCGCGACA